>CM042840.1:111250880-111288808 GCA_023653725.1 Bungarus multicinctus
CAATGAGTAAGGAATTTACACATAGTGATATCAAAAGTCCTATGTTTGATAAGGAAATATATCAATCCTTAATCGGTATTCTATCATATCTGAGTAATTGGTCTAGATCAGATATATCATACAGTGTAAACCAATTGGCTAGGTATAAAGCTGGACCAAATGAAAGGCATTGGCAAGAAGCTAAGCAAATAATTAGGTTTTTAAAAAACACAATCCATTATTCATTATATTTAGAACCAAGTAATGAATTAGTGTTAACTGCATATGCTGATGCAAGTTTTGCTACTGATATAATGACTCGTAAGTCAATATCAGGTATAGTGGTAATGTTGGGTAATGCTTTAATAGGGTGGAAGTCTATTAAGCAACAACATATTAGTTTATCCATTATGGAAGCGGAATTCTCATGTTTATCATTAATTTGTACAGAATTGATATATTATAAACAATTGTTGAAGGATATTGGAATTATTGTATGTGATCCGTGTATTGTTTATGAAGACAATCAATCTGCAATTAATATGGCTACTAATTTAGCTGTTAAAACAAAGTCTAAACATACTGATTTGAGATATTTGAATGTTAGACAATGTGTTCAAAATAAATTAATTCAGTTAGAATACTGCATGACTGAACATAATATTGCAGATCATTTCACGAAAGCTCAAAGTGCAACTAAGCATAAAGAGTGTTGTGAGAATTATGGTTTAAAGATGTAATGTCTTATATATTGACCTACCCAAAGGGGAGAATCTTAGGAATATGTCCACCAATTAGTTGGGTTGGCAATATATAAACCAACAATGTATGTTTGTAGCTTTAAGACAAAATAACTGTATTGATTTATACTATATTCTGATTGGTTGATTATGTTGCAAACTACCATAAGAGGGAGCTAGAGATCATAGCTTGCTCTCTCTGACATTCTGTCTGTCTGACATTCTGTTTCTCCAACATTCTGTTTCTCTGACATTCCTTTGCTATCTATGGTATTTATGTATTTATGCTGTGCTAATACTTTGATATCTTTGTTTACTGTAAATGGCAAAGGCAATGGGTAAGAAGACTTTGTAATTGGATATTCTTTGGATTGTTAAATGTATATGACCTGGACCATTTATTGGACTGTGCTATTTCTTAAAGTAAACTTTAACTCAATTTAGTGTATCTGTGATGATCCCTAGTCTCTCAAAATAACCCAAAATCCAAAACATACATTAAAGTCCAGTAATGCCTTCAACTTAACTTCACTGTTTTATTAGGCACAGTTTAAAGTCACAAAAGTAAATAATGAGGTAAAAAGAAACCAAAACAAACTGCATTGATGAGAGTTCCGAAGCAAGCCAAGATAATTAATCATACATTCCAGGAAGATAACGAGGGGAGTCCATGGGAAGAATGCCAACAAAGATAAACCTCTTTCAAAGGAAACACTAAACTTTGACTCCAGCAATTCTGAGTGCATAGTTACAAACTTATATACATAGCTCCCAGCTGCAAGCCATGAGGAGGATCATGGTAATCTCCTCCTGAGTAGACCTCATTTTTCCCTGATCCTTTCCTCTCTGCGTGCCCTAGGATAGATAGGGGATGGGCCTGGATTCTCCTCTGATTGCTCAGCCGGCCTCTGCCCTTCCCCAGCCTCCTCCAACACCTCTAGAGTCACACTCCCACTCCCTGTTGGCTGTTTCTTCTCTTCTTCAGATTCAGTCTTCACCAAGGGCATGACACTATCCCCCCTGGAGGGCCCCCTGCCCCGGGACCAGCTGGACGAGGACATTGAGGAAACCAAGCGTGAAAGTCCTAGACCAAACAAGGAGTATGAACATCAGTGGCATCGACCCAGGTGAAGTCCTCTTGTCCATAACCTTTCCATGCCACCAAATATTGAAATCAGCCCCACAACTGGTGTGAATCTTGGATGCTATCCACTTCGTACTCCTCCTCTCCCAGAGGGGTTGCTGGGGCCGGCTGTGATGGAGCCGGTCTATGCGGACTGTCGGCCGAGGCAGGGACTAATGGAACGATGAAAAACAGGATGGATACACATGGTCCATGGCAGCGAGAGACGATAAGCCACAGGATTGATCACCGCCTCGACCAGAAAAGGTCCCAAGTAATGGTGATCGAGCTTTTTAGATGGTTGTGTCATTGGTAAGTATTGAGTAGAAAGCCAAACCCGATCACCTATCACTAAAGGCGGAACATCGTGACAATATCGGTCTGCAAACTGTTTATAGTCCTCCTTGGCTCTCTCTAATTGATCGCGGACCAGAGGTGCTATTCAGCCGGTTTGCGGAGGCTCTTGCGAACCATTAGGAGGAACTTAGCGTAGCTCGCAGAACCGTTAGCAATTCTGGCTGGCCAAGCCCCGAACCAGTTCCTGACTTCCTGCCTAGCTCCCTATGCTTGCTTCCTGCCCTCTTCCGAACCTTCCTAGCCATCATGATTTCCCCCCCACAGGGGGCTTCTAAAAAGAAAAAAGAAAGAAACCCTTTTAAAATAACCCACTTCCCTTCCGCCTACCTCTTTCAGAGGTCTTCTCCCGATTCCTGAACTGCTGCTGCAATCTTCTGCTCTGTGAGCAACTGTTTCTGCCGTTCTTCAATTGAGTAAGTAGTTTTTTTTCCCTACTCATTTAAATCAGGGCAGGCCGGGGTCTTCAAACTTGGCAAGCTTAAGACTTGTGGACTTCAACTCCCAGAATTACTAACATGACTGGAGGAGGAATTCTGGGAATTGAAGTCCACAAGTCTTAAAGCTGTCAAGTTTGAAGACCCCTGATTCAAAAAAACTGTAAGTGTGTTAATTTTTTTCCTAAAAAAATAGTCATATATAATTTGGGAAATTTTAGCTGCTTTTCTATTTTTAGAAATCAGCTGCTTTGTGAGGTTGTCATTGTGTGTGTATGGAAGTTCTTTTAAATTGTGTGAAATGTTATGTGCCTATAAATTAAAGAATTAGATTTTTCCAGCTGTATCTGTTTTGTGAGTGTGTGGGTGTAGTTTTCAGTTGGGCAGGGAGTGTGTTGTGTAGTTTTGTGGGTCTGCTGTTACACACACTCACAAAGCAGATACAGCTGGAAAAATCTAAAAATATTGCTTTAATTTATAGGCACATAACAACATGTCCTAGCATTTTTTGATGTTGATGCTTGCAGCATGCAGGCCAGGAGACATTTTACGTGAAGTGAAGTTCTGAGAAAATTAGTAACCAAACGTATAACACTTTGCCATTATTAAAGCTGGTTTTTTTAACTGAGCCTGATTGATGGGTTTCAGTGTTCATGATTGCCCTGCTTTTGTTCTTGCCTGGGTCTTTTGTCTTTCCTATCATGGTGGTTAATTCTGCTTGGAATCAGGAAAAGGGGACCTTCAGGTGAATTACCTTAATAATGGCTGTACTTTAGTGTTGCTTTTTGTTGTCTGGCTTGTTTGCCTGGGGGTTTCTTAAAGGCAGAAGGGCTGAGATTTCTGTTGTGAGGTTTTGGGTCCTTAGGGGAACAATCTAGAGTTTTTATTGCAGTGGCTTTGTCTGGGAGTTAAGTAAAAAATTGGTTTTTATCTGCAGTATTTTTTGGGGAGGCTGGGAGATATGCTCTCAACATTATCTACACATTAACAATGATCAAATACTAATAATATTTGCTTATCCTTTTTACTGAACTTTCCTTATATAATTGGTATTTTCTTTTATACTTTTACATTTCTAACTTCTGTTTCTAGCCATTGATAAAAGAAATCCCATGTTAAAAAGTGTTCTAAGCCTTCTCCTTGATTATAAATTCTTTAAATTTAAATTTCTGCACATTCTAATATTTTTATTCATTTTCATATCTTTGTTTTTCCATTGTTGTGCAAACACAATTCTAGCAGCAAATTAACATGTGTAAAATTAAATAGATTTAAAATATTTCTGGTTTTAAATCCATATGTTGCTTTACCATTGTTTTAACCATGACACCACTAACAGGATTTGAATTTGAGCTTGTATTCTGATTGGTTGTCAGACTCCCATGGGGCCATGCAGGGGCAACTCTGTAGGCTGTCCTGAGTCCCAGACTTGGTTGAGCCTTGCTGGATAATGATATAATGAAAGGGCTTTGGGCAACTCCTATTATAGCTCTACCTGGAGTAGATCTTTGTTATGTAAAATAGACTGGCCTAGGCCAGAGTAGTGTACAGTAGTTTAACTCTGGGAGTTAAAGTCCACAAGTCTTAAAGTTGCCAAGTTTGGGGACCTCTGCATTAGGGGAAAGAAGTCGGTGACCAATGACACACAGCAGAAAGCACTCTTATCGTTGTTATGTAAGTACTTGTGTGTACCTCCTTTATTGTTTGCGTGTGCTTGTTTTAAGCAGTAAGTGCGTGAAATTAAAAGCTTAAGAGAATACCTTCTTTCTGCAGGTCATTCATTAGGCCAAAGAAGTCTGAGACATTGAAGACACAGAGCACTGTTATCATTCTAGTATCTAATATCAATTACTAGGGTTTTAATTTTTGGTATTTTTAACTTTTTTACCTTGCTTTTATAGTGTTATTCCAGCCACTTGTTTAATCTCTTTTTAAATCTCTTTTAAATTTTTATTAATTGTGTCATTTTATCTTGGCTGTACACCGCCCCGAGTCCCATTTTGGGAGAGAGGGCAGTATAAAAATTTAATAAATAAATAAATTCTTAGATAAGTACTTGTGTGTACTTCCTTTATTGTTTTGTGTACTTATTTTATTATTTAAGTAGTAAGTGCACAAAATAATAAACTACCTTTTTGTATATCTTCTTTTTGTAAGAAGTCAAAGAAGGGCAAAGAAGTCAGTGACGTTGACTTGGCCACACCCAGCCAGTCACATGACCGCCAGGCCATGTCCAGCCAGTCACATGACCACCAGACCACGCCCATCAAATAGACTACACCCACACAGTCACATGACCCCCTAGGCCAGGCCCACAAAATAGGCCACACCCACAGAACCAGTAGTAAAAAAATTTGAATTTCACCACTGTCGCGGATCATGTGATGCACGGCTTTTAACTCCGGCAAGAACGTATCCACTGCTGGAACTGGGGAATCAGATAGGGCTAAAGGGAAAAGTCGTGGATGAAAACCATAGTTAACCAAGAAAGGGGACACACGGGTGGATGCATGTTGAGCATTGTTATAAGTGAATTTGCCACCGGCAGCACTTCCACCCAATTGTCTTGTTGAGTATTACTGAAACAGCGTAGGTACTGCTCCAAAATAACATTCACTCTCTCTGTCCCCCTATCAGTTTTGGGGTGATGAGCAGACAAGAGACATACCTAAACCTGCAGTTTCATGAGTAGGGTCTGCAGAAGCGTGCTGTAAATTGTACCCCCCAATCTGATACTATATGGTCTGGTAACCAATGCAACCAGAAAACATGGGAGATAAACAAATGAGCCATTATCTTGGCTGATGGAAGACCTGCACACGGAATAAAATGGGTCATTTTAGTCAACATATCCACTACCACCAAAATGGTTGTAGCACCCTTTCATGGTGGTAACTCAGTGATGAAATCCAATGAATCCAATGAAACTGCCCCCCCCCAAGGTTGTTCTGGTGTGGGCAAGGGCTGCAAGAGACCAGGGGGTGCACCAGGAGCATACTTGGCTTGTTGACAGATCCCACAGGATGCCACATATCCCGACACATCATGTTTAAATCTCGGCCACCAAAATGTCCTAGAGATGAGATGCAGTATTTTAAATACCCCAAAGTATCCCACTGCTGGATTATCATGACATTGATGTAGGATAAGGCCATGAAGAGGACCTCCAGGCATATAAAAGCGATCACAGAACCGCAACAGGTCCCCAATATACACCCAAGGAGTCTCTTGTTTCCCATTCTCATCCAATTCTCAACATCGAGCTGCCACAAATGGGTCCTGCCACTGCGCCTCCCGAATCCTCACTCGGAGGTCTACAGGTTCCTCAGTGGCCACAAACCACTCCAACGGAATCACCATCTGGAGCAAGATTTTATCCTCCCTTCTCGGGCTTCCAAGACAGGGCGTCAATGCGTTGATTCTCTCTACTTGAAAACATAGGTCACCCAGAAATCAAATCGAGCAAAGAATAAGGACCATCTCACCTGATGATGGTTCAATGTCCAAGCTGTGCGTAGGTGTTCCAAATTGCGATAATCCGTCCTAACCTCGATCTGGTGATGAGCCCCCTCCAGGTGGTGTCGCTATGTCTCAAAAGCAACCTTAACCACCAATTGCTCCTTGTCCCAAATCGTATAGTTGCATTCTGGAGCTGACAACTTCCGGGAATAATAAGTGCACGGGAACAAGGTGTCTGTGGGACCATAGGCCTGAAGGAGCACCGCATCAACAGCTACATCAGAAGCATCTGTTTCCACCACAAATGACTGGCCTGGATTAGTGTGTTTGAGGATAGGCTCAGAAGCAAAGGTGACTTTCAATGCCTCAAAAGCTGCCTGTTCCTCAGCACCCCAATGGAACTTCTCCCCCTTCTTGAGCAGATTAGAAAGGGGAGCAGTCAAGGCAGCAAAGCAGGGAATAAATGTGCAGTAGTGGTTTGCAAATCCCAACAGTAATTGCACATCCTTAACCCGCTGTGGAGGTTTCCACGCCTGTAACGACTCAACTTTTTCCGGGTCCATTTCCACCCCGGCAGGTGAAATATGATGACCCAAAAAGTCAATCGTGGTTTGTGCAAACTGACACTTCTCATGCTTAGCAAACAGGTGGCTATCAAGCAAACATTGCAACACCAGCCGCACATGTTGTCAGTGTTCCTGCTGGGAGTCCAAGTAAATTAAAATGTCATCTAGATAAATGACCATGAATTGATCTAACAAATCTCGGAAAATGTCATGCATGAAATGCATGAATACAGCTGGGACATTGGTTAATCCAAAAGACATCACGGTATACTCAAAATGACCGAACCTCATCCAGAAAGCTGTCTTCCATTCATCCCCTGCATGAATGCGAACCAGGTTGTAGGCTCCATGCAAGTCCAACTTCGTAAAGATTTTAGCTTGACGAAGCCACTCAATCAGTTCAGGGATGAGGGGAAGTGGGTACCAATTCCTCACTGTGATTGCATTCAATTTGCAGTAATCACATCACAGACGTAGCTCCCCCGATTTCTTTTTTACAAATAGCACTGGTGCAGCTAATGGGGAGGTAGAAGGCCAGATAAACCCTTTCCGGAGGTTCTTGTCAATAAAATCCCGCAATGCGGCCAACTCCGGTTCTGACAAGGAGTATATCCAACCCATCAGCAATGTCACATCGGGCAACAAGTCGATTGGATAGTCATACGACCAATGCGGAGGCAACTGATCCACCTCCTTCTCCCCAAACACATCAGCAAAGCACCGTAGGTAGATCCAGGTCCATGGGCATAGCCACACTCCCTGCACAGGAGTGCAACAATGGTTGACACATTTCCTATCAAGAAACTGCACCACTCCAGACAACCAAACAATCTGTGGATCATGGGCTTGTAACCACTCCAAATCCAGCACCACTGGAAAATGAGGCACTGCGTCAATGTAGAATACAGCTTCCTCCACATGCTGCCCAATTCGCATACAAAGGGGTTTGGTCGCTGCAACCACAGGTCCTGAATGAAGGGGCCGACCATCAATCATCTCTACCATTACTGGCGGGGATACCTGTTGCTGAGGAATAAACTACTGCTCTACAAAATGAGCATCCATGAAATTGGCGAGGGCTCCTGAGTCGACCAAGTCTTGGAACTCCACTGCTCCCACACCAGGCAAGAACATGCTTGCTGTCAGCACTAGATGCTTCACCAATAACAATTGTGGTGGAGATGTCAAAGGTGGAGAGAATGGCAAGGTTGGTGAAGATGGCAGGCCTAAGGACTTTACACCCCGACCTACAGACCCCCATAGGCCGAGTGATGCTCATTTTCCGCCACCACAGGCGTTGCTGTTGTGGATGTCTTAACAGGACACTTGGCTGCAAAATGTCCTCGATTGCCACAATAGAGGCATAAACCATCACGACAACATCTATCCTTTTCTACTTGAGTCAGGTAAGGGCAGTCAGCCCCCAACTGCATGGACTCCTCCAAAGGCGCACCATCTTGGCACCATCTTGCTGGAAATAGATACAGTCTCTGTCCGTCATCACACCCATCGCTGCTGAAACCTAGCATCCAAATGAAGACACAGATGCATGAGCTCCTGAAGGGTGCAAGGGCATTCAGTGCACACCAACTCATCCAGGAGCTCCGACAACAAACCCTCCTAGAACTGGTCTAATAGTGCTGCCTCATTCCATTGTACATCCTTGGCAACCACCCGAAAACTAGCAATATAATCCATGAGTGAGCCATGCCCCTGCTTCAACTCTCTCAAACGTCTGTTTGCTGTTTGGGTTTGAACAGGGTCCGCAAACATGGCCTGAAACTGACGACAAAACTCGGTGTAATTGTCCAACACCTGGTTGGGCTGGGTCCACAGAGGCATCAACCAACGTGCTGCAGAGCCTACCAACAAACTAATCAAAAACCCCACCTTACCCCATTCAATGGGAAAGTCCTCAGGCCGAAGGCTCATGTAAAGCTGGCACTGTTCAAAAAATGCTGGAAATTGGGCCAGTGAACCATCAAATTTATCTGACACTGTCACTGGGCATTTTTGGCGTGGCCGGGCAGCTTGCATTTGTGCCACCTGTGCAGTCAAAAGAGCCACTTGCTGGCTTAACTGGGCAATGTCTACTCTGAGCTAATCCATGGTTACCCCATAAAAAGCAAAAATAAGTTGAAGGGGTGGCTGGAGTCAAAATGTGATGACCCGTAGTCTCTCAAAATAACCCATACCCCAAAACATACATTAAAGTCCGGTAATGCCTTCAACTTAACTTCACTGTTTTATTAGGCACAGTTTAAAGTCACAAAAGTAAATAATGAGGCAAAAGGAAACCAAAACAAACCGCATTGATGAGAGTTCCGAAGCAAGCCAAGATAATTAATCATACGTTCCAGGAAGGGGAGTCCATGGGAAGAACGCCAACAAAGATAAATCTTTTTCAAAGGAAACACTAAACTTTGACTCCAACAATTCTGACTACACAGTTATAAACTTATATGCATAACTCCCAGCTGCAAGCTATGAGGAGAATCATGCTAATCTCCTCCTAAGTACACCTCATTTTTTCCTGATCTTTTCCTACCTGCGTGCTTTAGGATGGATAGGGGATGGGTCTGGATCTTCTTCTGATTGCTCAGCCGGCCTCTGCCCTTCCCCAGCCTCCTCCACTACCTCTGGAGCCACACTCCCACTCCCTGTTGGCTGTTCCTCCTCTTCCTCAGAGTCAATCTCCACCAGGGGCATGACAGTATTTGTGTGTGGCTGAATAATTATTCATAACTACTCTCATAAATGTTTCCATGTGAACATCCTTGTTACTCAAAGGTTATTCTGTACATATCATAACATAATCCAGTCAAAAACTCTGATTGACTCAATATTCCAGAAATCTACTGAGCACTTGACAGAACTACCTATCAACTTGCTAGGGAAATCTGCTAGTATTCAGTAGAATTCAGTAGGATTGAAAAGATATCTGGAAGGATCATTTTGATGATTGACTCATATGTTGGAGTTTTGGAGCAATGACTTTTCTCAATTGTTAAGGGGTAAACTAATCATAGCAAAGGACCCACTACAATGTTCTCCATCTTTAGATCAGCTACCAACTGCTCTGAGAGTATGAGAAATTTCTAACAAACACTTGTATGACTAAAGTTGTATAAGCCCATCCTGGCATAGGAATTATGAATTCCCGAGACCTTTGGAAGCCCCCATTCAACATAATGATTGAGCAATGTCAGAACTAATTCTATGATGCACTGGAGAAGCTAAGAAAGCACCCTGCCATGTATTAATTATATCCCTAACTTATTAATAACCAGCTGTAAACTTCTATTATCAATGAAAGACCTACTTCCTCACTAGTTTTCTGGAAGTCAATTAAAAAAAAGCTTTTGCCTTAGTGCATAGAGGGATCTGTTGATTTTAACATGAAAATAATTTAGTTGCTGGAATTCTTGTAATCTATTCTTTTTTTTTTTTTGTAAATACATTTCACTAAAGGGCATAAAAGAGGCTGATGCTCCATACTTGTTAACTTTGGATTTTGAAAACTCCCTTTTACAAGGGAGAATGTATTAGAAGATGAGCATAGTTATAATATTGAGGAAGAAATACAAAACCATGATGATACTATTTTGATAGGTGAAAATGCAAATTATCAGCAAGCTCAAGGAGTACAGTAAAAAATGGGATTACAATTATATATAAAAAATAAATCAATGACAACGGGTATAGCAACAAGTTTTAGAATTTACAATGAAGATATTTTAGAATTGACTATCAACTTTAAAGGAAAGGCAGTCAAGAAATAGATTGCAGACTAGCACCTGACAAGGTAACCATGAAGGCTTTCAAAAAAGTATTCAGAGATCTTGATGCATCTGTTACTACAAAGATCAGAATATACAGGCAATGATTTTACTTGTGGCAGTCTGTGGAAGCTAAAGTTGGAAGCAAAGTGAAAATAATCTTAAAAGTTTTTCGTTGAGGAAAGGTAAGAATGCAATGGATTGCCAATAAAACAAACTAATGCATCACAAAATAAATTTCAATGGAAACTCAAATTGCCAGTATCAGATTATTATATGTGTGATATATTATTTGAAGGCCTAGTTTTCTTGAAAAAATTCATAATGCTGGGAAAAGGAAGAGCAAGAGGAGAAGAAAAAGACCAACAATAAGGTGGAGAGATTTGATTACAAAGGTCATGGGTACAATGTTGGGTAATCTAAGAGGTCAGGTTGAAGTTGAGTAATGCCAGAGAAAGTCTATTTGTTTGTTAAAAATCAATACTAACTTAATGGTATATAACAATCACATATAAAAGAAACACAGTGAATAAAAAACTTAAATACAGGTGAAACTCAAAAAATTAGAATATCGTGCAAAAGTTCATTTATTTCAGTAATGCAACTTAAAAGGTGAAACTAATATATGAGATAGACTCATTACATGCAAAGCAAGATAGTTCAAGCTGTGATTTGTCATAATTGTGATTATTATGGCTTACAACTCATGAAAACCCCAAATCCACAATCTCAGAAAATTATGATATTACATGCAATCAATAAAACAAGGATTGTACGTAGAACAATATTGGACCTCTGAAAAGTATAAGCATGCATATGTACTCAGTACTTGGTTTGGGCCCCTTTTGCAGCAATTAAGGTGTGGCATGGAAGCTATTTAATTTTTATATTAAATTTTAGGGTTTTAGGGAGGGGTTTTAATTGTTTTAAGCTAGGGCCTTTGATTTAATTTAGTTTTAGCTTTTATATATTTATTGTTTTAATTGTATGGCTGTGCACCGCTCTGAGTCCTTCGGGAGAGGAGCGGTATATAAATAAATATTATTATTATTATTATTATTATTATTATTATTATTATTATTATTATTATTATTATTATTATTATTATTATTATTATTATTATTATTATTATTATTATTATTAGCCTGTGGCACTGCTGAGGTGTTATGGAAGACTAGGATGCTTCAATAGTGGCCTTCAGCTCTTCTGCATTGTTCGGTCTCATGTCTTTCATCTTTCTCTTGGCAATGCCCCATAGATTCTCTATGGGGTTCAGGTCAGATGAGTTTGTTGGCCAATCAAGCACAGTAATCCCACAGTCATTGAACCAGATTTTGGTGCTTTTGTCAGTGTGGGCAGGTGCCAAGTCCTGCTGGAAAATGAAGTCAGCATCCCCATAAAGCTTGTCTGCGGAAGGAAGCATGAAGTGCTCCAAAATCTCCTGGTAGATGGCTGCATTGACCCTGGACTTAATGAAGCATAGTGGACCAACACCAGCAGATGACATGGCTCCTCAAATCAACACAGACTGTGGAAACTTCACAACTGAACTTCAAGCATCTTGCAGTGTGTGCCTCTCCATTCGTCCTCCAAACTCTGGGTCCTTGGTTTCCAAATGAGATGCAAAAGTTGCTCTCATCAGAAAAGAGGACTTTGGATCACTGAGCAACAGACCAGTTCTGTTTTTCTTTAGCCCAGGTAAGATGCTTCTGACGTTGTTTGTTATATAGAGACCATACAGACAGAAAGCTATTTGTTTCATTGTCTTTTGTTTACATGTGTGTTATGTTTTTTTTTATCAGCTCAAAAAACCTAACACATACACACATACACACAATATTCTAATTTTTTGAGTTTTATCTATTTATTTACTTTTCTAAAAATTCTTTTCACTATTCAGAGGGGCATGTTTTCCTTGGCAGAGAAAAGAAACTGTTTTCATTTTTTGAAATGTTTTCCTTCCTTTGTGCAGGCAAATGTTAATCAATTTAAAAGTAAATGCTTTCAACTACATTTGTTTTGTCAGGGCAACTAATGAATTTTGACTCATTGTGCAGTTGAAATAGCTTGCCTTCAATCCTTCCAAAGTCAATAAAATGAGAACAACTCCTTCAAGTTGAGGGCTGTTTTGCCACCCTCAATCAGTTTTCTGCCATTGACAGGAGTTGGACTGCTTCTGAACAGCTCAGTAGCAGCAGGAGAGATGTTCCCTTCATACCATTCCATTTGTCATCTGCCATTCTAGGAGAGGAAAAACTTCAACCTGGACACTATTTAAAAGTGTGAACAAAGATGTCAACATGGAGTTTCTGTCATCTGGCCTGAAGAGATAAATTGCTCTTGAAGTATATTTTGATATATTTTTTCAAAATATTCTTCAAGAGCAAGTCTCTCTCTCTCCCCCTCACCCCCACCTCTCTCTCTCTCTATATATATATTGTGTGTGTGTGTGTGAAAATATATTGTATCCCAAAACTAAGCACTACCATGTTTTTTTTAACCTAATTTAAGACCTGCCCCCAAATAAGCCCTACATAAGAACCAGCACAGTTGGCCACCCACCCATTGTGACTGGTTGCTCATGGTGCCATGACAACAAGGCGAAGTGGTGGGGTGGAGCTGCTCCAGATACCTTGCACCTGCTTACTTCAGGGCCCATACATTAAGGACACCTATGCCCTGACATCTGCCTTGTAGCAGCACTACCAGAAGCCATGTGCAGCAGCACTCACGTGGCTGCTGGCCTACTTCTTCTGTTTGCTTGTGGCCACAATGGAGTAGAAGGCTAAGCAGTGTGCCGGTGCTGTGGCTGCAAAGCAAGGAAGGTGTCAGGGTATGGATGGCCTGGCTGTGGGAGCCCTAAGGTAAGATGGTGTGGGGTGGATGGGGCAGTTCCATCCCCTCACCTCGTGGCCACAGCAGCAGCACATCACTTGGCCTCCTGTTCTGTTGTGGCTGTGACTAAGCAGAAGTGATTTGGCAGCCATGCTGAAGCTGCCACCATGAGGCAAGGCAGATGTCGGTGCATGGATGGCCTGGCTGCGAGGGCTCTAAGATAATCTAGTGCAGGACACGGGGGGCAGATCCACCCCCCCATCTCATGGTGGCACTGGAGCACCGCATAGCCACCCGCCCCATCATGAGCAAGTAGAAGACACTCCCTGAAAATAAGCCCTAGTACTTTTTGGGCCTCTCCAAAAGAAAATAAGACCTGGTCTTATTTTGGGGGAAATACGGATATGTAAATAATTTTATTGTTTTTTCAAAATATAAAATAGAAAGAAAAATAAAAAGTAGTAGAAAACTAAGAAGAGAGGCAGGGGAAAAGAAAAGAAATATAGTGTAAAGCAGTGGTTCCCAAACATTTTCAGTCCACTGCCCCCTTGGTGCTACAACCTCATCCTTGGTGCACCCCACTTTCTGTGGGCATGGCCTAATTTGAGGGTTTAGCTTGGTGATCATATGACTGTGTAGGTATGGTTTGATGATCATGTGACTGGGTGGGTGTGGCCAGGCGACTGGCAAACCAAATACAAGTTGTCCTCACTTAATGGCCGGTTCTTTAGCAAATGTTCTAATTTATGACTGGCCTCCCTAGAGCTACTTGACCTATTTTTGGAGTTTTGACAGCCATGCACACACATACACACACTCTCCCTTCTAACCCTGGAGAAGGTCATTAGACTAGAATCGGTAAAGCATCTCCGATTAGATACTAGTAGTGAACAGAATCTAATCAGAGATGCTTTGCCGATTCTTGTTGATTTGTTTTATTTGTATTTCTTTATTTTATGTTGCTGAATTGCATTGACACGTGCATCCGTTCCTGTACACAGCCCAGAAGCTTTTGTGATTCTTTGCAGCAAAAATTACCGACCTCTGATTTTGCTCTACTTTTCAAATGTGCCGCCACTGCCTCATTCTAGGTGCCAGCTCCGCAGGTCCACCCCATTGAGCCCACTGCACTGGAGGGACCTCCCAAGCAAGTCCGAGTGGAGCTGGGCCCCAAGTCAATGGGGTGAGCCTGAGAGAGGGAAAGAGAGAGAGAGAAAAGACACAGAGAGAGAAAGAGAGAAAGGAAGACAAGAAAGAGAAAAGGGAAAGAAAGAAAAAGGGACAGACAAAGAAAGAAGGTGGGATGGAAGGAAAGGACAGAAAGAAAAAGAAATAAAGAAGGAGGGAGAGAGGGAGGAAAAAGATATTGAGATATTTATTCTAGTTCAATTACCAGCTCCAGCAGGATTAGAAGGGAGTGTGTGTGTATGTGTGTGTGTGTGTGTTCTCCTTGTAATTTACCAGTACATTTTGGTTTTGCCTTCTTCAGAATTGGCACTGTAATATATTGGGGAAAAGTACTTTTTTTAGGGTGGAGATCTGGTCCAATGAATCCTATTTAAAGTCTCAACAAAATATGAGAGCTTCCTGATAGTCTTGACCATGTTTCATCCAAAAAACCTTTAATAGAAGCCAAAGGTGTTTCAATGTGCTGGCAAAGATGTTTCAATGTGGAAAAGGGCCTCAGTCTAAACTAGGCCTCATTTCAATCTGATGCATTAGGTCTCTCTCCCCCTCTCTCTCCCTCCCTCTTTCCCTACCAGACTGGCTTTGCTCTACTTTCCCGATGTGCCTGCGGGGCCGATGCTTCGAACATGGATGGATCGATAGATAAATAGATAGATAGATAAATAGATAGATAAATAGATAGATAGATAGATAGATAGATAGATAGATAGATAGATAGATAGATAGATAGATAGACAGAGACAGGTAGGTAGATAGATAGATTGATTGATAGATAAGTAGGTAGGTAGGCAGGCAGACAGACCTTTTGGATGAATGTATGAATAGGTAAGTAAGTAGGAAAGCAGACAGGCAAGCAGGCAGGAAGACAGACAGACAGAACTTTTGGATGGATGGATGGATGGATGGATGGATGGATGGATGGACGGATGGATGGATGGATGGATGGATGGATAGGTAGGTGGGTAGGTAGGTAGGTAAGTAGGTAGGCAGGCAGGCAGGCAGCCAGCCAGCCAGCTAGCCAGCCAGCCAGCCAGCCAGCCAGCCAGGTAGGCAGAGCTTTTGGATGAATGTATGGGTAGGTAGGTAGGTAGGTAGGCAGGCAGGCAGACAAGCAGGCAGGAAGACAGACAGACAGACCTTTTGGATGGATGGATGAATAGGTAGGTAGGTAGATAGATAGGTAGGTAGATAAGTAGGTAGATAGATAGATAGATAGATAGATAGATAGATAGATAGATAGATAGATAGATAGATAGATAGATCTATATTGGTAGATAGACAGGCAGGCAATTAGATTGGTAGGCAGGAAGGCAGACAGACAGACTTTTTGGATGGATGGATGGATAGACAGACAGACAGACAGACTGCAACAGTGTGCTGCCTCTGCTACATTTGATGCGCCGGATCTATTGGATCTATTGAACCCCTTGCACCACTCCGGTGTAAAAGTCAATGGGGTGAGCCTGCAGGGCCAGTGCCTCAAATGCCTCCCTGCCACCTCTTAACGCCTCCAAGAGGGCCGGCAGAGGGGCGTTCAAGGCTCCAGCCCCACAGACTCACCCCATTGACTGTTGCACTGCCTCGAATGTGGTGGTGGAAGCTTTGCTTTACTTTCCCAACATGCTGCCGTATTTGAGGTGCCAGCTCCGGAGCAGTGTAATAGTCAATGGGTGAGCCTGTGGGGCCAGCGCCTTGAACACCCCTCTGCTCGCCCCCTTGGGGGCGCTAAGAGGTGGTAGGGGGGTGTTCAAGGTGCCGGCACTGCAGGCTCACCCCATTGACTTTGCACCGTAGTGGTTCAAAGGGCTCAATGGCGTGAGCCTGTGGAGCTGGCACATTGAACACAGCCATGGCGGCACGTTACTCTACTTTCCCAACATGCCACCGCTGCCCCATTCAAGGTGCCGGCTACAAAGTAGTGCAACAATCAATGGGGTGAGCCAGCGGGACAGGTGCCTTGAATGCCCCCTGCTGCCTCTTAGCGTCCCCCTAAGGCATCCCACCCCCCCAGGGGGCGGTACTACCCACTTTGGGAACCACTGGTGTAAAGGGAGAAAAGGAAAGAAAAAAGGCACTAACCTTCTGATTAATCCTTCTCAACAGATCACTTTTTTTCTGTCAGCCAGTGTTTCTGCAGAAATCATCTTTCTGGTCCTTTGTTGTTGCAGATTCCTCTGTCCTCATGGAATCCTCTTTACAACTCTCCTTGATTCATCAGCACTTCTAATTCATACAACACAGATATAACTCTAATAGCCTTCTCTTTGTTTTAGGGATCTGCCCCTACTATATTTTCACCAACAGACAGATGTCTGCTCACAGGTGTTATACAATTAGTCTAAGAACCTTATTGCTGTCTGCGTGACTCTTTACATAGAGTTGGAAAATAGATAAAAGTCTTAATTTTGAGGCCAATTACACCATATATTCATTAGGACAGTTAGAATTGGCTGAGGTCCTCAGAAAGAGGAAGGTGACAAATGTAAAAAACAAAAGTCAATACATATATTAATCTATGGAGGTAGGAAAGCAAGGAAAGGAAGCTATAGCAAATATTGTTGGTGTAAATTAAATTTATCTATAGCTTCTTTCCTCTTACGTCTCTAATTTCTGATGACTTACAATGGTGTACCACAACCACTAATTATAACAGGCATAGTAAATGGAAAGTTATGTCCATGAAAGTATTTGATCTGTTAATTACTGTGTTTTCTCTTATATTTCTTATATTATCTTATATTCTTGTATTTTATTTTTTTGGGGGGATTATATTTTTTTGGACTTCAAAATAAACATTAGGGCTTATTTTCAAAGAAACACAAACACGATAACAAGGTGATCAGCCAGCTGGGCACCCTATCCCATGGTG
The DNA here is from genome assembly GCA_023653725.1 of Bungarus multicinctus. NCBI lineage: Eukaryota > Metazoa > Chordata > Lepidosauria > Squamata > Elapidae > Bungarus > Bungarus multicinctus. Next base: position 111,268,210 of record CM042840.1, read on the forward strand.
TGCACACAAGAGGTGGTGAGTACACAGAGGTCAACAGTGTCCAGCAGCAGCTGCAGCCCACCAATCCCTTTGCTGGCACACTTTGGGGCTGCTTAGCCTGCGCAGCACAGGTGAGTTGATTACCTGTCCAAGCAGCAGATGGAGGCAGAGATCAGGGGGAAGGAGAAAAAAAAGACCCTCCTCCAAATTTCTTTAAATATACTAGTGATTCCTGCAGAGTTCTGCAAATCCATGGTTTGCTACATCTGGAATTTGATCTTCCATGATTTATGGATCAATGGAATCCAAAGAATGAAATATTTATGAATTCTTCTCTTTCTAGAAATTGATTGTCCTGGAACAAAGCAATAGAACTTGGAATATTGAGAAGAAGTGATGAGATTCAGTCTCAAATCTGCACTGGATAACTATGCCACTGTTTCTTAATTTAACTTTTCTTGAATAAAGTGGTGTTTGTGCGAGGCAGGACTATGTTATCACTTTGAAGAGCTGAAGGAAAATCATCCATGATCAATCAATGCCTTGCTGATCAAATTAGATGGCTAAACTATCAGATGTAATGAGCACTATATATAAGATCTCTCATCTTGATTTTTGTGTGCTCCGTATCTATAGAATTTCATATTCTATAGATACGGGGCACACAAAAATCAAGATGAGAGATCTTATATATAGTGGGAATTCTGATGAGAAGGCTTGTGCCTTTCCAATCATCTACTGAAGGAATGTCAAATTGGAATTTCTGATGTGCCATAACAGGGTCCTACAATGCATTTAAGAAATGGAATTACTGCACTGATACAAATAAGATCATTGGAAGGCATCTATTTAGAAAGCTTATCGCAATGTGGGACATTTGCATCTTCGTTTGCAGGAAATCTTAGGCAAATATTTGGTACCACTCCCAATTTTATTTGCAGAGCAATCACATGAAGAAAGGCTGTGTTTATTTAAAGGAGAAACATTAATCACCTAGTACAGGGGTAGGGAAACCTGGCTCTTTTATCACTTATGGACTTCAGCTCCTAAAATTCTTGAGTGAGCAATAAAAGGTTCCCCATCTCTGGTTTTCAGTTGTGGGGGAAAATTTTGACTTGAATGGGATTGTTTAATATACATATGTAGGACATATTCTTGAAGTCCATAAGTGATAAAAGAGCCAAGTTTCCCTATCCCTGACCTAGTACATTTTACAACCAAAGGAAATTGATAAAAGGGCCTATTTATTTTTAATCTAAATATTTGCTTGTCCTGCCATCTCATTTGATATGGACTTGGAAGAAATTTATCATAAACAGAATAAAAATGCATAGTACTGCCTATAGCAGGGTATCCATATGCAGCATTGATTCTCTTCATCCCAAACAATTATTTCTATTAGAGTGGAGATTTGGCAATAGTCTGAGATTCCCTGTTCTACATCTTTTACTTGTTATTGATGTTCTAGATCAAGAGTCTCCAAGCTTGGCAATTTTAAGACTTGTGAACTTCAACTCCCAGAAGTCTACAAGTCTTAAAGTTGGCAAAGCTGGCTGAGTAAAGCTGGCTGAGGAATTCTGGTAGTTGCAGGCCACAAGTCTTAAATTTGCCAAGGTTGGAGACCCTTGTTCTAAATCACCACTCTTGATACACAGTCAGTATTTATGAATACATTGTGTGTTCAGTTACCAAAGAAATGGTTACTAATAGCAATAGCACTTAGACTTATATATTGCTTTATAGTGCTTTACATCCCTCTCTAAGCAGTTTTTAGAGACAGCATATTGCCCCCAACAATCTGGGTCCTTATTTTATCCACCTCAGAAGGATGGAAGGCTGAGTCAACCTTGAGCCTGGTGGGATTTGAACTGCCAAATTGCAGGCAACTGATAGTCTGCAGAAATGGTCTGCAGTATAGCACTCTAACCATTATGCCACTGAGGCTCATTAATATGACAAGGATCTTGCGAGACATAGCAGATGAACTGATCTTTGAGAAATGATGATATGCTTATACAGTGTAAAATAAATTTCAGAATTATAGTGTATAAATTAATTGCAAATGTGGATTTATTTATTCTATATATAGCCTACCCAACTCAGAAAAAACTCTGGTGATGTACAATTAAAAACACACTAATACAATTCTAAAAATAATAGAGGCAATAAATTGGGGAATAAAGCATCAATATATAAGGTCCTCTGTAATACACCCAAAATGAGGGTGAAAGGAAAATATGACCAAAACATAGAATATAGAAGAGTTTCTTCAACAGTGTGATGGACAGCATATTAATAAACAAATAAAAGCTCCTATTATGATGATAGCTGTAACAACAATAACAACAATGTTGATTGTAGGAATCAAGACTCAGGACCACATGGAGATGAGACAAGCTGCTTTCTTTATTGTCAGGTTGAGAATAAGAGCTGTCTGCTCTCTTGCCAGAGTTCGTTCTATCTCTCTATATCCATAGTAGCATACCAGTGGTTAATTTATACACTATACATCTATTTAGACAACCTTTGTTACTATCTGCTTAAGCAGTTTATACATTCACCTCTAGTTAGGATTAACTTTTAATTAAGATTAACATAAGCTTCAGTTCCTGCCTTTGTTCCATCCTATCTGGGTGTTAAGGTCTTGTTTCCACCAGGTAAACATGCAAATGTTTCCTCCAAGTAAACATGCAAACATTGCACTTTGCACGGAATGTTCTTTGTCTGAGGTTTGCCATCCAAGACAAGAATATCCAGAAAGCACAATGCCTACAGTTGATAATTAAAAGCTCCTACTATATTGATAGCAATGATAATAATGATAACAACAATGATAATAAAAACTTATTTCAGAATAATCTTGTATGAAATGTTTTTATGGAACAATGATACAATTATTTATGGAACAATACTTTGTCACAAGATCAATCTTTCTTTCTTTCTTTCTTTCTTTCTTTCTTTCTTTCTTTCTTTCTTTCTTTCTTTCTTTCTTTCTTTCTTTCTTTCTTTCTTTCTTTCTTTCTTTCTTTCTTTCTTTCTTTCTTTCTTTCTTTCTTTCTTTCTTTCTTTCTTTCCTTTCTTCTACATACCATTCTGTATTTTTACTTGATTTTTGAACTATCTCCTTATTCCTTTTCCTTTCCAACTTTTGTTAGATTTATTTTATCCCTTCCCTGTATAAGTGCCCACTTAACAATGGGGCTGTTTATTGGTGGTAGTGGGTGCCCTGAAAGCCAAAATATTGGGTACTACAGCCTGAATATGCACATCCAAATATGCCATTGTTCCACTGTGTATGAAACACAGTAGCCCAGCTACATTAACTATAATTACATATTTATATTGCCAGTTGGGATTATGCATCGTAGTAAACCAAAATGTGGTATGTTTAATTTTGGTGTAGTGTATTAACCCAAAGATAGATAGAGTAGATAGATAGATGATAGATAGATAGATAGATAGATAGATAGATAGATAGATAGATAGATAGATAGATAAATATTGTGGTTGGACAAAGGCAGACAAAGGTGCCAAATGATGAAATGGGCATTGTGAAGTCCTCATCAAAAAAGAAAAAGATGCATATTTACTTCAGACAATATAATTTTAGTATCATTATGGCTGGTTGAAGATGCAACTGCTCCTATTGTCCATTATAACCATTTAGTTTCTATAACAGGGACAAAGATATGACAGAAGGAGAAGTAGGGAAGTGAAGCAAATTTGCTAACAACAGGTGCAATAATCATGTGAAATTTTCAATACAAAAAGAGGCACAAAAAGATCATGCCAATTATTTCTGGAGAATACAGCAAAAGAAATAGGACTAAGAAAACAATATCTGTTACATGGCATCATTTGTCTCCCTCATCCCTGAAGAAGGTTACCAGCAAGATGTGATAGTGGGGAACCATTACAATATAGCAAAACTGAGAAGCTGGATCTGACTGAAAATTAAGCTGCTGTGACAGGATTTGAGTTCTTCAGAACAAGAATTATATAAAGTTTAATCAGAAAAAGTGTTTATCTATCTTGGGAACATTAAGACAGCAGATAGCAGACAATTTTGCAGTTTGGTGGCCTGGTGAGTGGGGTAACAGGGTTGTGTGAGTGAGTAAGGTGAACTGTGCACATGTGTGTTCTGGCTTGCCACTCACATTGCCTGGTTGTAAAAAAGCCACAGCCTGGTAGTGGGCCACAGCCTAGGGATTGGTGATCCCTGTGTTAAGATGTGTGGATTTCAAGCCTCACTGGGAAATTCTGGGAGTTGAAGTCCATACTGGCAAGGTTCCAAGTAATAAGTCCATATCAAGCAAAATTGCAAGGCCAGTAGATTCCTCAAAGAATAGCTTTATTGGAAATATCATATTGGCACATATGGTGAAAACTGACTCTGAAAGCCCCCATGGTTTTCACCTAATTAAAAGTAAAAGATTTCTACTTTCTCAAAACAATCAGTCACATGGTCCAATCATGATGTGGTCTGGCAACTCGGTAGCATCGTTCTGCCTTCCTCGGACCAAGTGTGAGAATGACCTTGGTTCCCAAGAGAAATTATATTGTTTTGGCTACAGAATTTCCTCTATTTCAAATCCCCCCATCCTATCCCTCAGCTCCAGTGTGGCAACATTGAAGTGGCAAAATGGCTTAGGTAAGGTCAGCTTCAGGTTTGACACATACCTCTTAAAGTTGCTTAAAGGGAAAAAAACTTGGCCTAAAAGATAACGGGCCTCCAATCCTTTGCCTGTGCTCCCAAGAGGCCCAAAGTAGTGCTGGTGCGGAGTTGCAGTGCTTCTAAAGATGGTTATGCCTCCAAGCACCCAAATTCTGATCACATCTCTATGGGACTGCAATGGTTGGACCTTTAGGCAGGGATTCCAAATTCTTTTGTTCATTGCCATGGTAATTTCAAATAATCACTGAATGAATGGTTATAAATCATGAATTACCTGTATTGCAGTCAGGGAATTCCTAGTTTAAATTTCATCTCACTCTGAACATCACTAGGTAACATTTGAAAAATTCAGCACTATCCAACCCATTTCACAAGGGATAATTCTGCAATGAGGAACTCCATTCCTTGCCACCTTGAACAACACAAAGAAAAAGCAGTCATTATTTTGACATAGAATGCAAACACTGCAGCTTTCCTAAGAAAGTGATCTTATATACAAGATGGGGAAGTTGAATTTATGCATATCATTGCAATCACTATGAACAAATACAGCCTTTCCTTTGTGAAATAGACAAATAAGCTATAAGTTTGCCATCATCTCTTGTTTCAGTTTTCAGTGTTTGTTTTTAACAATTTTTCTTTCCATTTCCAATGCTCCTAATATTTAATGTCATATAGCTGCATGGGTTGAACAATTACTTCTTTTCAGTGGCTGCATTTCAACTGCTTATGGGGCTTAGTTAAAAACTAGGAAACTATAAGTTCTAGTTCTCCTTAGATATTAATGTCAGATAGGAGTTTTTTGGCCAGTCACTCTCTTTCAGGCCCATTAACTTCACAGGGTCACTATTATGGGGAAAATGGGATATGGGAGAATTGGGTATGTATGTCACACTGAATTCATTGAAATCAAAATTGCATGTATGCAATTTCCTTGGCAACAATATATCATATGCCCTTGAATGTCATTGCCTATTTTAGTGTACATGTTGTGTATTTTATTTCAGAATCCAGTACACAGCATTTTGATCCTCTTCCTAAACATAAATCAGACCTGACCCCGCTTAGCTTGAAGATAAGGTTGGGCAAGTAATTCCTACTTCTTATAATAGTTCAAGGACTTTAAAATACCAATTGTTAAAAAGTTGGCTCTGTTCAGTTGTGAATTAGACATTTTAGTATGTAAATTAAACATTTTAGAGTGATATTTGCCCAGAGGGTCTGTTTGGGCAAGGGGTTGGACTAAATAACCTACAAAGTCCTTTTCAACCCTGTTAATTTGTACCTGTATCAAAGCTAGGGAAATGAAAAAAGGAACTTTTCCTTAAACACTGTCTGTGCATAAGTGTGCATTCTAATGCTTTAATTTTTCAATAAAAAGTTTTCATGTATGTATGTATGTATGTATGTGTGTGTGTGTGTGTGTGTGTGTGTGTGTATGTGTATGTGTATATGTATATATATATATATATATATATATATATACACAAAAATGTATAAAAATGTATAAAAAAGTACAAAAAAAAAGTACAAAAAGTACAAAAATGGCGGCGCCCAATTAGGAAGGTGAAACTCTAGCTCCTGGAGCACTATCTCCCTATAAAGCCACCAACTGCACCAGAAATCACCTTTAAAGCTGCCTCCTGCATCAGAAATCACCTTTAAAGCTACTGCCTGTGCCAATAACCATGAGTAAAGCGGAGCCCAAAAAACAAACCCCAAAAACGCTGGATTCCGAAGCCCTGAAGCCCTTATCACACTGGCAGAGCTCCTGCTAACCGATCTGGAGACCTCCTCTCCTTCCCCAGAGCAGTCCATCAAGCCCTATTAACCATATCGGTGGAGTTCTTGAACTGTATCACTTGGAGCAGAGCACAAACTTATCCTCATTTAAATCCCCCACACAGCTGATCAAAGTATCTTCCATGACAGACAACGTGTCTCCATTAATATCCCCCACACAATTTCCTTGCAGCCACATTGGACTGCTGGCAGGGAGCATAGGAGGGAGGATAGAGAGACCAATTGTTGCTTAGCAAAATTATTTGATTAGAGAGATTTGAATAACCAATTGATTGATTGATTGATTTTTAGTAATAAGCAACCTTACTTTTGATTTGTTCTTTAATATATCAATTAATATTTATTAATTACCAACATTCATTAAGTAACTGTCTACCTATCACATTAACTAATTATTGTAAATTATTACTGTATAATTGCTTTCAACCATGCAAGCCAAAAACTCTAGCCAGTCTGAGACTAAACTTACAAAATGAGAAATGCCAACCAAAGGAAGAAGACTGTATCCAAACTGAACATAAGAAGGAACAAACAACTACCAGAAAACTTCCATATATGTAAACTTTTAGGCATAGACCTATGTCACTCATAGAAGAAAACAACAATCAAGAGTAATGTCTAGTATGTCCTGAGTAATGTCCCTGCTATATAGTGTAGCCCAATCCAGTATAACCTCACTAGAGCTGAGCAATTGCTTTCATATTCTTTTCTTGGAAGAAAGCATGTAGATACCTGGAGAAAGGACATCTTCAAGTGTTTGAGACTTGAGACTTTCAAGAAGAAATTTATTTATTTATTTATTTTCAAGATTTATATACCGCCCCCTCTCCTTGGGGGACTCAGGACGGTGTACAGATATTAGAAATATGTTGAAGATACAATAATTGGAATAATTAAAGAATAAAATTTGGTTGTTAAATAAACGGGATGAGGCAAGGATTTAAAAGTGAGGACTAAGAGCAATTTTGACCGAATTTAAAGTAAATGAAAAACCCTAGGCCAGACCGGTTTAATGGAATAGGTGAGTTTTCAATGCGTGCTGGAAGATCAAAAGGTCAGGGATGATCCTCATCTCCGGGGGCAATTTGTTCCAGAGGGAGGGCGCCCCAAAGCGAAGGCCCGCACCCTCGGAGTCACCAGCTGTCCAGCCGGTGGAATCCCAAGGTGGCTCACTCTATGGGAGCGTACTGGCCGACGGGAGATGGATGGTGGCAGTAGGCGATCCCGCAAATACCCAGGTCCCAAGCCATGGAGCGCTTTAAAGATGGTAACTAATACTTTGAAACGCACCCGAAAGATCACCGGGAGCCAATGCAGCTCGCGCAAGAGTGGTGTAACATGAGAGCCCCGAGAAGCCCACAAAACCACCCGCGTGGCCCCATCCAGAGTTGCCCAGTCAGAGTCCAACCCATTTCAGATCTGAGTGATTTTGTCCAGCAGGAAATTTGAAAAATCCTCAGCCCGTCCCTGCAGAGGATCCTCCTGCGCTCTTGGTTCTAAAAGTGAGCGGGTCACTCTAAAAAGGGCGGCTGGGCGATTTCCTGCGGATGCGATAAGGGTAGAAAAGTAAGAGCAAAAGTAAAAATTGGACTGCCATTTGTCAGAAATGGTGTAGGGTCTCCCACTTGGGTGGGGAGTTGGACTAGATGACCTACAAGGTCCCTTCCAACTCTGATTATCTGTTATCTGTTTCTGACAGGAAGAAAAGTAATACAGATTTTCTCAGGAAAAAAAAGGATGTGTTGCTAATAGGACAATCTATTCTCAGTGAAATGAAATCAGCAATCTGTAGGCCAGACAATCAATCTAGGGCAGGGGTGTCAAACTCATGTCCTCATGGCAGCATCATGTGCCATACTGGGACTCCCCCTCCCCTTCGCTAAACTGGGCATGGGCATGGTCAACACATGATGCATCTGGCCCAAGGGCTGGGAGTTTGACAGCTCTGATCTAGGGATTTACTACAAAGATGTGACTGACAGCCAACAGATTACTATCTCTTTCTTTTCTTTCATGTGGAGATGAATGACACAATTATGAAAACAATATCAAGAGACTATTGCTTGGCAGGAAAGTTAAGAAATTAGGAGGATAGGTGGTGTTTTCATCTGTACTTCTAACAAAAGATCGACATCCAATGAAGAAACAAAGGATTTTAGAAATAAATCACTGGTTTAAAGTATGATACAATCAAGTGAACTTTGGATTCAAAGACCATGATTAGCATTAATTACATGAAGGGGTTTTGACAAGGGATTGGACTGCATCTCCCAAGAACCTTGAAGAATGTATTTGGAGAATGATTGACTCAGCTTATCCAAAGGGCTTTAAATTAAAATTGAGGAAGAACGGTGATCAATCTTTAGGATCATTAGGGCTTAATCCCAAGCATAAACTCCAAGACAACCAATCAAAAAAAAGGAGGTAAGGATGGTAGGAAGATATAAAAACTCAGATATAAAGCAGGAGATGTAAGAAGCATACCCAGGGTCAGCCATAAAGAACTCAGATGCATTTACACCAATGCTCAAAGTTTGAGGTACAAACAGGGTGAACTTGAAGTATTAATATACAAGGGGAAGTATGATATAATTATGTTTAACCTTAGACTGTCTACTAGTGACCTCACCCCTTTCCTAAGTGGTCTGTAGGGGGCATGCATAAGTGCACCAACGTGCCTACCGTCCCTGTCCTATTGTTTCTTTTCTTTTCCTTATATGTATCCATGTATTCATAACTACGTTTTTACTTATACCTATTATCTTGTAAGCAATTGACAAACCGAAATAAATAAAAATAAAAATATAGTTGTGAATATAATAGAACAGAACAGAAAATAAAATAAAACCTAGCTCAAAAACAGAAACTGTGAGAGAGATCTTGGAGTCTTAAATGGATGATCAATTAAATATGAACCAGCAGTGTATAGCTAGAGCGAAAGAAATTGACTACAGTCCTTGGTTGTATAAGCAGACACAGAATCAAAATCACATGAAGTATTTGTACCATTTTATAAAACTTTAGTAAGACCACCCCTGGAATACTGCATCCAGTTTTGGTCACCACATTACAAAAAAGATATTGAGACTTTGGAAAAGTACAGTGAAGAGCAATTAAGATGATTAAAGTTGGAGACTAAAACATATAAAAAATGGTTGCAGAAATTGGTTATGGCTAGTCTAGATAAGAGGACTAGGCATGACATGATAGCAATATTCCAGTATTTGAAGGGCTTCTACAAACAAAAGGGAGTCAATTTATTTTCCAAAGCACCAGAAGGCGAAGTAAGAAACAACGGATGGAAACTAATTCAGGCAAAAAGCAACCTGGAATTAAGGAGAAACTCCTTACAAGTGAGAACAATTAATCAGTGGAACAGTTTGCCTTCAGAAGTTGTGGGTGCATCATCATTGGAAATTTTTAAGAAGAGATTGGACAGCCGTTTATCTCAAATGGTATAGGGTCTTCTGCTTGAGCAAGGGATTGGACTAGACCTCCAAGGTCCCTTCTAGCTCTATTCTGATCGATTGTAGGGGATTTAATCATTTCTCAACTATGCTGCAACTTTTTGGGTTACGCTTATCTTACAGATCTTAGGCTAAACTATAGAAAGATACTCCAACATATGTGGAGAGGTACCAGTTTATGGGTTTATGCACAGCTTACTACCATAATACCAATAAATGAGAATATTTGTGGCACAGGGTTGAAAGGAGGTGCTCTCTGAGTTTTTTTTTTTGCAGATATTTATTTCAAACTAAGTAACATCATTAGCCCTAGACATCATCAGGATTAGTACTGACAATGTTACCTAGTTTTTTTATTTATTTATTTATATGCCGCCCTCCTCCAGAGACTCAGGGCACCTTACAATCTATGGAGCACCATGCTAAGTATGTTTGGATAATGAAATGTCTGCAAGAAAGCAACCAAGCTCAGAGAGCACCACCTTGAAAACATTTGGGAGGAAATGTTGTTGTAAGAAATAAATAAATAAAGCATTTATTCTGTTCTTGGTGACTATGCAGATATCAGAAATAGACGCTCACTGAGATGCCTTATGGAATATACAAAACCTTTTGATGGATAAATTAGAAAAAAAATTAACATCTAGATTATTATTATTTATTCAATTTAAATAATAATAAAAAACATTATTAACCAACTTTGCTGAAACAACTGTTTTACAGTGGCTTGAACTTTTTTTGTAACTCCCAAATATTGTTTAAAACCAGGTGTGTAGGAGGAAGTGAAAACCACGGTTTTCAGTTATTACAGGTATTGCAAATATTACTGCATTATTTCTAAACTATATATATATATATATATATATATAAATATATAGAGCATAAGGTTTGTGAAAGGGCAATTACATTGTGAAAACTGAAGGTCAACTTATGTACGTATGTACATAAGGAGTTTTTAGTCATATAAGGCAAAGAGTATGCACATGACAGATTCAGGATTGTGAGTTTTGTGGTTTGGGAGTATAAAAGAGTTGGCTGTATTCACAAAGACTTAGAGGGCAATATTCCTGTGTCTTTCTAAGCAGAATAGAGAAATATTGCTTCAATCTGTATGCACAGCTTACTACCATGATACCAATAAATGAGAATATTTGTAGCTCAGGGTTGAAAGGAGGTGCTCTCTGAGATTCTTTTTTTTTTGCAGATATTTATTTCAAACTAAGTAACATCATCAGCCCTAGACATCATCAGGATTAGCACTGACAATGTTACCTAGATAATGAAATGTCTGCAAGAAAACAACCAAGCTCAGAGAGCATTTGAGAGGAAATGATGTTGTTGTAAGAAATAAATAAATAAAGCATTTATTCTGTTCTTGGTGATTATGCAGATATCAGAAATAGACGCCCACTGAGATGGCTTATGGAGTATACAAAACCTTTTGATAGGATAAATTAGAAAAAAATATCAACATCTAGATAAAAAACATTATTAACCAACTTTGTTGAAACAACTGTTTTACAGTGGCTTGAACTTCTTTTGTAACTCCCAAATATTGTTTAAAACCAGGTGTGTAGGAGGAAGTGAAAACCACGGTTTTCAGTTATTACAGGTATTGCAAATATTACTGCATTATTTCTAAAGTAAATATATAGAGCATAAGGCTTGTGAAAGGACAATTACATTGTGAAAACTGGTGGTCAACTTATATTTGAAACTGTTGCAGGAGTTTTTAGCCATATAAGGCAAAGAGTATGACACATGACAGATTCAGGATTGTGAGTTTTGTGGTTTGGGAGTATAAAAGAGTTGGCTGTATTCAACAATATCACAAAGGCTTCGAGGGCAATTTTCCTGTGTCCTTCTAAGCAGAATAAAGAAATATTGCTTCAATCTTTACCGTAGTGAGTTCAGTTTGATTTCGACACACAATCTTGAAGGACCCAGTGTGGGCTGGTACATCCTTCTCCAGGGATGTCAAGTGCATTTAGAAAGAAAATGGCCACAATCGTAGCATTTTTTTTATTCAGTACTCTTCTTCAATCACTTTTTGCATCAGGTAAGGAAAATACACTAGTGTTTTGATTCGATTCACCTGGGATAGTAGATCATTGATCTTTTCTTGAGGAAACTGATTTTCAGAGAGTATTTATTTAGATAATTTATATAATGTTTGGATATGTTTCCTACTTCTAAATCAATGGAATGAGTGAATGCTTAGCAAGGAGCTTCTTGAATTCTGGTATTGTCTTTTTTTCATTTTAGTACCTCCTCCCTGTGTCTTTCCATTTATTTACCGTGGAAAATCCTACAATTCTTGTACTGAAGATGAAAGCAAGAACCGCCCATGGTGTGCAACAGTTGCAAACTATGATCAACAGAAACAATGGAAGTATTGTGCCACTAAAGGTTTGACATATTTACATTTCTGTGCTACATTACTCAGTAGGGTTAGGAAATATAACAGTAATCCTGAAACAGTCAGGTGATTCCTTTTATAATGTTTCTGCTTTAATCTAGTATAGAATTAAAACAGGCATTGTAGAGCAGTGGTTGCCAACTGGTGGGCTGCAGCCCACAGGTGGGCCATGAGAAAATTTGGGTGGGTCTGAGAGAAATCTCACCCCCAGAGCACCTCCCAAAGCAATTAATCCAGGCTGCACAGAAACACAAGGCTGAGCAGTCCACATGGCCCATGGGAACCCTCCCTGCCCATTCACTCCTTACACAGCAACCTTGCCAGCTAAATTGCTATTTTTCCTTTTTCCGACAATCAGCTGTTCTGCTGTGCTGGGAGATTTTGATTAGCTAGGAAGCAGGAAATGGTTGGATTTCTTGCTTTCTAGTTAGTCTTTAGATCTTCGGCTCTGCTTTTAAGCACAGCCAAACCTCACTTAGGACTTAAGGTTCTATTATTTAGCGCAGACTCACAGCAAACAAATTTTATGTAACAGACTCAGGTAGCTGATGGCAGATAGATAGATCACTGAATGATTCTGTGAGCAACTCAATCTGCCTACCTGCTTTGCCTGATTTTGGGTAAAAGTTGCTCTTTTTTAATAAAAAAATCAATATTTATATAAATATTTATAATATTTGCCTACTAGCTATGTCCAGCCAGTCACATGACCACCAAGCCACACCCACAAATTAGGCCGCACCCACAGAACCAGTTAATGGTCCCTGGGATTTAAAATTATGAGTTTGGTGGTCCCTGAGGTCCAAAAGTTTGGTGACCCCTATTGTAGAGTGTTTGTCTGAACTTTAGTAAGCTTAAGCTAGCTTCACCATAACAATGTAACTGCCCATCGACGTGCAGCTTAATTATACAAGGTTAAAAAGATGTAGTTTGGATGACAAGTCATTTAATCTGTCTCCCAGAAGAGAATTTTGTGTCGTCTCAAAGTATATGCTTGACACTGGTAGCCTGTAATACTGCTTTGTAACCACTATGCCACCATGACTCATTAGATGTATGACTCTTCAAATATACACATGATAAAGGGGCTCAATAATATGGAAGTAAAATCTGAAATAATATGGTATGGAACAATGCTAAAATTATGTATGTATGTATGTATGTAGGGTAGTTAGGTTTCTTTGGTATTTTCCCATGTAATATTTGTGCTTTTATAATAATAACAAATATAATATATTATATAAATATATATTAAATAAATATAATATAATAAAAGCACAAATATTACGTGGGAAGAAATCTAAATACCATACATATAAATACCCACGAAAACATAAGAAAACAAATACACACACACACACACACACACAATTTTATATAATATATATAATTTTTTATTGCTTTGTCTTTTGCTTAGAATATGGTGGTAATTCTGGTGGAAAACAATGTGCATTCCCTTTTACATACAAGAAACAAACGTATTATACTTGCACAAATGAAAATGCAGAAATAGGAAGATTCTGGTGTGCAACAACTGGGAGTTATGACAAGGAGAAACAATGGAGCTACTGTGCTGATACTAGTAAGATAACTGTGTGATGTTAGCTTATTTGGTGTAATAGGCATAACTAGGTTACTTGTACACAAAGGAAAGTAAAGAGACTTTTTAATTGATAAAAAATGGATAAATAAAGTTGAGAATGGTGCAGAAATGAATAAATTTTTGAGGAACGGAGAAACGATACTGTGTAGTTTAGAGGCAGGGCATTTAACCAACGTTCTTAGATCCAGTCCCTTACATCTTGAGAAATAGATTAATAAAGGTCATGGGAATTGATAATGTTCAATATAAAACACAAACAATGGTTTATTTAGGGTGGGCAATTAATTTTACCAAAGGGCCACATGAGGAAATGGGGGTGTTGTGATAGCCCAAACCAATAACTCCTGACTGCACACTACTCATTCACTTGTAAGGCAGTGTTCTGAGGATATGGCAGTGTGTGGCTCAGCTCAGGCCGCCTCATGTGATAACCATGGTTGCCTCTTCAGAGTGCTCCAGGTGAGGGGTGAGCACTATGCAGAAAAATACTTTCTCTCCTTGTCTTCCTGTGGCCATAAATGGTGATTGCACAGAGCCTAATCTGAGCTTCTCTTCCCAACTCCTGGAGAGCACTTACAGGTAGTGCTCAATTTACACGAGTACATTTAATAACCGTTCAAAGTTACAATGGCACGGAAAAAAGTGACTTATAACCGTTTTTCACAGTAACAAAGTGTGTAGCATCTCTATGATGTGATCAAAATTCAGATGCTTGGCAACTGGTTCACACTACTGTGTCCCAGGTTCATGTGATCATCTTTTGCAATCTTCTGATAAAGTCAATGCCAAAGTCCGATTCACTTAACAACCAAGTTACTGACTTATTAATTGCAGTGATACAGTTAACAACTGTGGCAAGAAAAGGTGTAAAATGGGGCAAAACTCACTTAACAAATTTTTCACTTAATAACATACATTTTGGGTTCAATATTGGTCATAAGTTGAGGACTATGTATATTTACATTTGATTTCTAATTTGCCTGACATAGGCCTGAAGAACAGCTAAAGAGTGAATGTGATTGGAGGCCATAAAATACCTAATTCTAGTCTATTATATCAGTATCTCCAATTTGAATAGTCATATGAGATTAAGTGATGTGGTTTACCTTTTCAAGTAGAAAGATTCGTTTTTAGTATAATTTCTGATATACTGCCATTAAGTCAAAAATATTTTAACTCAAATGCTGAACCCAATAATCAGTGACTCTCTTACTCATTTTTTTCATCACTGTTCAGGACTAGCTGCAAATTCACAGGGGCCTTGTGTGTTTCCTTTTATCTACAAGGGGCGATCCTACTCAGCTTGCACAAAAGCTGGGTCTTCTGATGGAAAGCTCTGGTGCTCTTTGAGTAGCAACTATGATAGACAACCAAAATGGACTTACTGTACACCCTCAGGTATGGAAAAAGTTAGATGATAGAAGGAAAGACTTTGGACAATCAAAGGGACAGGGGAGAATCAAATACAAACCTACACTAAGTTGCAAAAACTCTCTGGATCACTTTCCACCAATTACCATTTATCAGTCCAATTTTCCTCTGAAGACTGCCTTAGGGGTAACATTGAAGAACAGAGCATAGAAATATGTCGTATATCTGAAGTAAGACAATACAGGTGTTAATAAGTCATTTTTGCCTTAAAAATTGATTCTTCAGGACTCTAAGAACATATCCATGTTGTTTTCTTGGCAACACATTAGAACTGATTTGCCATTGTTTTCTCTATATATTTTGTTGTTGATATGTTTTCTCTATAACAAAGAGATTTCTTAGTGACCTGCACCCCCACTGATAGCCAGAAATGACTTGCTTAGTTTTTCATGGTTGGTCAAGTACTGCTACCTGTTCTGATTAATACACATCTAATAAGAAGATGTGGTAGAAGTGCATTGAAAAATGCCATTAAGTAAACAATTTTGTTGGACTATTTGAAGCAGAAAGAAGAACCTCAATAGCTGAGAGTTGTAGCTGAGGGTGAAAGCAGAAGGACAACTGTAGGTGAGATAACAGAATGGTGATCCATTAATTCCTATGGAAAGAAAAATTAAAAGAGATGTTACCGTACAGAAAATATTGTGATCAGATAGTATCTTAGTTTGAATTTTTATTACAAGTTTATACATTTTTATTTTCTCAGTTCACCTTTATATAGGGCAGAATTAGTAGGAGTCGCTGGGCAAATAACCAACTGAATTGAAAAAAATATAGTTTTAAATATTTAAAATTAAAATCAATTTGCAACTATTTAAATTGAAAGTACTTGCTGGGCCAATCTGATAGTATATTTAGTAGTGTGGAACTCTGTATCAGGACATAAGGAAGTGCAGTGCTATGGATCCAGAGTTGATGATGTGCTTTGGAAGAAATAAGAAGCTGCAGATTTCTCTGGGATTCTAGGAAAATGCACATCTAAGGTTAAAGAGATGCAGCCATATGCAGTTTGCATGCCTAGGGCTGCTCTAAAACACCTTTTTGGTTTTTAATCTAAGCCATGACCATCCCTATCAGGATTGTGAGCTAACAAATACTCAGCAGCTGTGGAACACTATTGGCCATGAGTTCACCAAAGAAGACAAAATGTTTTCCTCAAGATGTCCTGGTGGTTATTTGGTAATCTTTTAGGACTGTAATCTCCAGCTATCAAGCTATTCCTTTGTTAGAGGAGTTAGGAAGAATGGTGAGAATAACCTTGGAAGATGGGAGAACAGGGCAGTGAGAATGATTGAATAAAAATCAACTTAGTCCGTAGAACAAACAGGATTGTGGCAACTCTCAGAAAGGACCCATCTCAATTTCTTGGAATGTAAAGGTAATAAGGGAAATGAACTTTCAGACTTGCAAGACTCTGCTAATGTAATCTTACATATAGTAGAATTAATCCATCTGGTCATGCTTCCTGACTGGACTACCACATTACCGTGAAAGAAATCAATCAATTTTAGCAGGAAGATACAATATGTATGTAACCATTTAAGCATGTCTATTTTTTAATTGATAAATCCATTTTCAACAGTTATGCATGGCACACACAATGTCTTAAATCCTATTCCACCTTGAATCTTAATCATCCCATTGCTCATCCAATTCTATCTTCTTTTGGAAGTGCTGCTTCATTTCTTCCCCCATTATCTTTCCTTTCCAGAATTACGGCCTTGCAAATTTCCCTTCCGATTCAACAACAAACACTACTTTCGTTGTACAAGAGATGGTGCATCTGATGGCCAATTGTGGTGTGCCACAACTGCAAACTATGACATAGACAGTAAATGGAGGGCATGTGCCACTGAAGGTAGGAGAAACAACAATCTTTCCCTACCTCAAAATCCAGAGACTCTGAATGGCTGCAATGATATTTCAATGGAACAAATGTCCTGTCAGGGGGTAGTTTCCATGGAACATGGGAAATGCAAATTAAGATCTTCAATTACAGATAAAAAAGAAGTTCAGATTAAGGATGGGAAAGCAAGTCAACGTGAGTCAAATGAAATATTTGAAGTAGATGGGTGTGAAAGTAGAAATGAAAAAAATAATAATAGGAAAAATGAATGCACTGGAGTGGAAGAATTAATTCTAGGTGAGGGACAACAATAACATTAGCTGAAATGGAGCAAACAGCAAATATTGTGGATGGTATGGTAGGGTAGCAATAGGATACAGAGCATGGCTTGTGGAATTCTTTCCAACTCTTTTACTGCAGTGGTCACACATTTCTGTGCCTGTATGAATTTAGGAAACAGAAGGTGGGCTATGTTTGATCCAAGCTGGGCCACGTGATGAAGAATAAAGCTTAGACAAAAGCAGCCATCCATATTTCAAGCTTCTCCCATTTGTTTCTACATAGGAATTCCTCCAAGGAGATTTCAATTTTTTTCCTATTGCCAAGTTTCTTCCAATCTGCTTTAGAATAGATCTTTCTTTTGCTGGCTTCTCTTGATTTCATTCTGTTCGGTTTTCAGACAACTACCATGATAATGTTCAGAGTCCCCTCTCCTCTGCATAATTATTTTTGAAGACTTTGTGACTCATGTCGCTTTGTGCTTAGACTATTTTAGAATGCTTTACATAAGACTACTGTTGAAAAATATTTGAAAGCTACAACTGACAGAAAATGCTACAGCAGTTTTAGGAATGTTTAGGGTAGCCCGTATAACACTTCTGTTGCAGGAGCTATACTGGTTGCAGTAGATCTGAAAGGAGCCATGAGTAAAACTGGCATTCTATTTTTATACCTCAGGATGTATGAAATTCTAAACAACAGTACAATTATTGGTTACAAATTTCTTATCATCAATACACCACACGTGTAAGTAATGCTGTTCAACTTGTATGTGTGCAGGTAGTGCTGTTCAGGTGTTCTTAGTATGACCTGTATACCCTTAAAACCCTGTTTGCCCACAGCCCAAACTAAGTATCATGTTGCCTTACTTTTCCAGCAACAGGTCTTTTTGCACTTCTCGGCACTTCTCTAACTGCATCTTACACAACTATGTTTTCTTGGTAATGTCTACTTTTAGCCTAATCAAGCATTCAGATTTTGCTTTGTCCTTAGCAAAGCATCTTGCAACTTCCTTTTCAATGTCGGTGCTAGTAGGAAGGTGGGTGGGTGGGATGGGGAAGAGAGAGAGAAAGACACAGACAATTTTGTAAGAAAAGAGGTTAAAGATAAAATTTGGAAAAATGGAGTTTGGAATCCTAGGCCTTCAGTCCTTGATAGGACAAAGAGTAGGATTTCCAGGGAGTTGAAATGTTTGGAATGTTTACTGGATAAGATTAATGTGCATCCCAATATAAAGGCTACTTCTTTTTTATTTTTGTGTTTCCAATATGTACAGAATATGAAGGCAATTCTAAAGGCAAGCCCTGTGTCTTTCCATTCATCTACAATGGGAAAAGATTCAATTCTTGCACCAATCAAAATTCAGAGGATGGAAGATTTTGGTGTTCTGTCACAAGTAACTATGACAATGACCGGCAATGGAGCTACTGTGCTGATACAAGTAAGATAAATCAGAAGTTGCTCTATGAATCAGAAATCAGAATATGGAAATCCCTTAAACTATCTGGGTGCAAATTTTTAGTTAACATACCAAATTTAGGAATAATGTCTACATAACCTAGGAAAATAAATGTGCCAAATGATTATTATAAACTAAAGAGAACAAAAAGTATCTTTGAATTGGATGGAAGTCAATCTTTATTTATTGATGTCATTATCCTATTTCGTTAGAAATCTAAGGTAGCTCTTAATCAACTTGTATGCCACCTCTAGGCAACTTTAGACATCTTACGTATTAGATTTAAAACCAAAAATTTAATGATATAAAGAATAATTGGTAATATCAATGGCACATCAAAGAAAAACAAAAATAAAGAATCTAGTTACTCATTAAGTAATATAAATCCAATACTACAGTGTAGGTTATGAAACACTCTGTCCTAAGTGCAGTTGGAAGAGCCAGGTCCTTAAAGATGTATGAACATGCTGCAGATTCAAGGGCATATAGCATTCAGAAAGAATGCTATTTCAGAGAGTGGGTTCAGCTACAGGGGAGGGCCATCTCATTGTCTAGGTCCTGCAAGATGACACTGTTCTACATCTGGGATTTGGAGATCACCAATGTTACCAAATTTTAATGATTGGACAGAAGTTGCAAGAGAAGGGTGTGATCCTGTAGGTTTCCAGGCTATAAGCCATTTGATAAAACCTATTATGTCTTAAAAAGAAGAAATACTGCTTCCTTTTTATTTAGAAATAGCTAAACTGTATCTATGTATATTACAGAACTGACCTTCTGCCATTCTTTCTAGGACTGTAGACCAGGAAGTCCTGTTCAACATGTGATTCCTCAGGTAGGACAAAATTGGAAAAGGGACAAGAAAATGCTTGAGATACTAAAGTTAAGTGGGGAAAAGATCTGGCCATGGACGTCTTTTTAGCACAGTAGAAAATAATGACATAACAACCTCAATTGTCTACTTTTACAAATAACACATACTGGCCATTTCTATAATACAAACCTATCTAATCAGCAAAACCAAAATCAAAGATTCCTTTTTTTCCATCACAAGCACAAAATCCCGAAGCAGTTTCCAATAGAAGCAAAATTAAATATGTTCTTTATTATGAATGACAGAATCAATTTAATCATTATCCTTTTTTTTGCTGTGGAAAATAATATATGTTTCTATTTACACTTATTAATCATTATGGACTATCATAATTGCTATTAACATAATTTGTTACACTCTCTCAGATTCTTTAATCTTGAAGGGGAAAACTTTTCTAAAAAATCATTTTAAAACTCTAAACTTTTCTTTGAAAATATTTCTAAAATCATTGCATTCTAAATTCTAATACATCTTTTTTATTTTCTTTTAAAATTAATATATTCAGATTAATTTTCAATAAGATTTACAATCCTTTAGAAATAACTCAAGTGTTGTATAGAAAAAATTCAACTTACTTTTATAAGCCGAAAATTACCTTCCAGGTTTCCCTTCAATACAATATATATAGAAATCTCTCTAACTCCAATTAACTCATTCACTCTCTCCAGATATTTGACAGAAGAAATCTTCTCTGGAATGTCTATGACAGGGCATCCTGGGGAACTTAATCGGGCCCTTGGGGCCACCTGAACAGCAAAGGATTG
>CM042840.1:111889308-112201808 GCA_023653725.1 Bungarus multicinctus
CCTCATTTGCAGATCATCTTTTTTGTTATATTTTTAATAATATACATGGTGACAATGGTTGGAAACATTCTTATAGTTGTAGTAATAATAGTAATCATAATCTTCACAAACCCATGTTTTTCCTCCTGGGAAACTTGTCTTTTCTGGAAACCTGCTATATTTCAACAATTCTCCCTAGGATTTTGGCCAGTTTTGTCAGAGACTATCATAGAATTTCTTTTAATGGATGTTTCCTCCAATTTTATTTCTTCGCTTTTCTAGCTGGAGCTGAAAGTTACCTCTTATCTATAATGTCTTATGATCGGTATATAGCTATATGTAAACCACTGCATTATATAACTGTAATGAAAAACAGGTCTTGTATTCAATTATCCCTTGTCTCTTGGTTGATTGGCCTTACAGCTGCTGCAGTCACTACATTCTTCACTTCTCAGTTAACTTTCTGTGGTGCTAACAAAATTGATCATTTCTTTTGTGATTATGCACCATTGTTAATCCTTTCATGCAGTCCCACTGAGCAGACTGAAATGGTAATGTTAGTCTTGGGTTCTGTATGCACATTACCACCTTTATTGATGACTATGACCTCTTATATCTTCATTATCAGAACCATTTTTAGGAATACCTTCAATCATTGGAAGAAGTAAAGCATTTTCCACTTGCTCCTCTCATCTTATTGTGGTGACAATTTTCTATGGGACCCTCATAATTGTGTACTTATTACCAAAGGACAGCAAACTCAGGAATCTGAACAAAGTATTCTCACTTTTCTACACAATCCTGACTCCCATGATCAATCCCTTTATTTATACTCTGAGGAATAGACAATTTAAAAAGGCTCTTGGGAAAACTATTGGCAAACTCACATTATTGAGAATATCATTGGGTATACAATCCAGATAAAATATCCTGAGATAGTAGCAGGGATTTTGATGTTTGAAATGTATACAGAAATTCTACTTCTCTGCTTCATTGATGATGGTGATGATTGGTGATTATGATGATATGATCATAGAAACAATAACTACCTATCCAGGATCTTGGGAATAGAAGGACAAAAATAAATATCTGGTTGACTGTGCAATAAGATATAAAAACATTAAATTCTCTTCCGGTTTACAATGCATAAATAAAAAGACAGTATAATAGAGTATAGAAAGTGTGAGAATGTGAAGCATTAACACTTTTTCTAGAAACAAAAAAAATGCATGCTGATTTTTATCTTTGTTCTTACACAGATAAACTTTCATTAATACCAAACTCATTGCTATCCTTTCTGCAATCTGAATTGGTAACTAGCTGTGATCTGTCACAAAGTGTTCCCTTCCTTTCCTCTCCAAAAGGCAGTTAGAACCACCGTGACCTTCTTCTTGGCATTTTCTACATGGTTTTTCTACAAGCATTTCTGGAAAATACTTTATCTCTCAATTCCATTGCATATTTGGGTCAGTCCTTGTTTAAGTGGAGATGAAAGCTACAAAGAATTTGATCTAGAGAAGATAAATGGGACTCCCTTAAAAAAAGAAAAGAAAAATACTGCACTGTAAAATTCATAGGAATTTTGTTGTTTTCTAACTCAAATGAATTTTAAAAACTGTTTTTAAAAACAAAAAATTGAGTTGAATGAGATAAATGTTTTGGAAAATACATATTTGAAAGAAAAGAAAGATAGCAAGATCAATTTAGATTAAATAAATGATGATGTGTAAAAATGTATTGATTTTATTAAAATGTCCACTTATGTGGAAAATAGAAAAGACAGTTTTTATCCCATTGATCTTACTCTTTTCCAAACATGAAATCTTTTTTTATACATAGTAAAAGATGGATATGCAATAATAGGATGTATAGTAAGTATCTATCACTTGAGGTATATTATCACATCTCCCTCTACTTCCAAACATTTCAAATTAATATTTTTTTTGTATAACAAGTATCTCCCTTCCAAATTCCATAAGAACATCAGCATGGAAAACCCTTTGCTTAAAAAATAGAAGAACACAATTTATGGAATATATTTTTTGCTTCTTATGAGTCATTTTCTACCAGACATGCTGTTCTATTACTTAGTTCAAAGCTGAAGTTATAATACACAGCACTGAATTTTGGTTTTCCAATTAATTAGTGAAGAATCAAAAAGAACCAGTAAGAAAAAAGACAAATCTGGTTGGACTTTGCCAATTAAGAGATTATTTATTTATTGAATGTAACAATGTTTATGATAAATAAGGATATAAATTGCATCTAATTTTTATAAACAGTGGTCAGTCATTTTAATAGTAGAAGCCAAAAATAATTAAGACAATGAGGGATCTTTGTTTCATGACTGTGTCTCATTTTGGAGATCATAAATATCTTTTGGATTGAAAGTACTAATGTTCAATGTCAAATTGATTAGTGGAAAAACATCTTGGCAAAAGAATGTATAATTACATCGACTGACCTCGGGATATAACCTAATGCCTACAGATAATTGACACACTGGCTTGTCCTTGTTCCCATTTTTTTCAAGGAAGGTGGGGAGATGAAACAAACTGAGCAAAAGTCAGAATAATGTAACTGAAAAATTCAAAATAAGTCTGCAAATACCAGAAAAATGGAAAAGAAATTGCATTTATCTATCATCTTGTCTATACTATTGTTTCATATAGTACAAAAGGACTAATAAATTCTGCTACTTTAGAACAAGTCAATTTGAGACATGACTTTTTATTTTGTGTTGATTGTGATTATATTGATATGTTTTCATTGAATTATATTCAATTTCATATTATGTATTTTTGTTATTACTTCTACCTATTGTGAGTACAGTTAAAAGTATGGAAGGTGAACAGGTGGCTTATTCACAAATGTAACCACACTATCTATAGTTGGTTATTGTTTTCCAGAATTCAAAATGGCAAGACTGATTTATATACAATTTTGGACTATGAACCAATTTAGGATGTTGAGTTCACTAGACACGATACTTTGATAATATGTTTGGCACAGTAGATACGTTCATTAGAAATAAGTAAGGAAACATGAATTCTACTGAAGTTACTAGCACTTTGTTTTGCAGGATCCAAGCTTCCCATTCATTTTCTTTAATTAAATAATATGGAAAAATAAAAAAATTGAAAAAAATATTATTGAAAAATAAATAATTAAAAACTTGACAGATAATTAGTATGCCTAGGAATTCATGTTCATTAAATGAAAATATTGACACTTTTTGAAATACTAAGAGGAAGATAGTGTATAGATATAATTGTCATTTAAATTATATGAATTTTTTAGTCAGTAATTCATTTTTCTTCTATTATAGGCAATGCAAAAGGTAGGATATTCTTTCTTCTTCCTTCTTGTATCATTGTCTTACTGAATTTTTGTTTTCTTATAATTTTTAATCCACTTAAAAGAGCTTTTGGAATCTCTAACCTAGTTCCAAACTTTCTTTTATCATTTTCTTCATCCTTTTCAATTTCAACTTTATTTCCATATATATTCTCCTCATCATGTAGCCTTTTTCTTTTTCTTTCTCAATAATTATATCCAATCCAAATGTTCAGTATTTTATTTCAGCCAGCATCTTTTTTTATTATTATTAGAGCAGCCAATGTCTATAAATCTTTATATCTCGGTTCTGTTCAATTGCTTCTTTTCAAATTCCTTTTCAAAGCCAAAAGTCAATTCTGGGGTAAAATCTCCCTATATCTCTTTACAATGATATTTTAACATTCCATTTTTTGGGGTTTTTTGTTACAATAAAATTCCTCTCATTTCATTTCACATTCCAGTCTTAAATAGATCAAGCCCTTTTCAAAAAGTCAATACAATTTTTCTTTTACCATTAGATGGAGCTCTTAATTCAATTCCACATTTCACAGTTTATGTTCACTTTTTCCTTTTCTTAGCTTTTTATTAATTCCGCTAATTCCTTTATTAGCTATTATTCCTTTTAGTAAAGTCAAATCCAGCATTTAAAATGCCTACTTTAGTGCCAACAAGTAATTGTCCAATTCAATTTTGAAGTTATTATAGTTAAATGTTTTCAAATCCAAAATCAATTTTCTTAATTATCCAATTTTCCTCTCACTCTTCAGTCGCCACTTCTACAACCTTTTATACCAATTCTTCTCTTTAATCCTGGGGTTACCTTTTAATCTATGGAATGATCTCCCCCCGGAGATACGGGCTATGACGGATATTCTGACCTTCCAGCGCGCAGTGAAAACCCTGCTTTTCGAACAGGCCGGCCTGGCCCAGTAACTATGTTTTCTGGTTTTAATTAATTCTAAATTGGGGTTTTATTAGTTTTAATTTTTAACTTAAATTTTGAATAGACAGCCGGATTTAATTATTTAATTTATTTTTAATCGTATTTATTGTGTATTTATTGTATGCTTTTAGTAGGCTGTACACCGCCCCGAGTCCCTTTTTGGGAGAGGGAGCGGTATAAAAGTGCGATTAAATAAATAAATAAAATAAATAATGTCCAAATATTTTGCCTGGTCCATACTGTCCACAACTTCACTGCTCCAGCACAACCTTATTTCCCAGTCAGGCTTCTGTCTTCAGGGTGGCCATTTTAGACCACTGCTACAGCCCACCTTTGAAAGAAGTATACCTAGCCAGGGAGGGAAAATGAGGCTCCCTTGACCCAACAGTCTCCCCTTGACCCAACAGTCTCCCCTTCCCCCAACAGGCACTTTCCCCCTTCTTCACCACCCCTCTGGCCCCATTTAGAGCCCTCCAATGGGTAGAGCATGGATCAAAGCCACACACAATCGCAGACTCTTATCTATCTTTGATGAAAGTACCACCGGAAGTCCCCATCCAGGCCTAAATCCTGACTGGTAGAGTGACACTTCTCTGCCTTTCCATCTCCCATCACTAACACTCTTCCTTAAAAGGGGGGAAACCTTCTCCAATTGACAAACTATCAGGGGCAAGGTGAGCCTTACATGCACTATAGCCTCAGGGTCCTCAAACTCACACCACCCCTTCCTAACTGCCACAGAAAGATCACATCCAGACCCCCATATCTCCCAACACATATCCACTCAATGCACAAACAGCAATCTGCCCAATTGCTCCCACCAAGCAGGGAGTCACTCATCTACCCCCCAGCTCTTACCCAGGAGATAGGGACCAACACACTTGCCTCTCACCCTACTTTGCCTTCCAGCCCCAGAATTTCCCAAGAGCCTTCCCAGAACACACAGAAGAACGCAAAACACATTTACAGAACACACAGAAGAATACAAAAAGTAGTCAGAGGAGTAACAAGAAGGCCTGCTATGCTGCATTAGATATTAATTAGAACAATTAATCAGAGGACGATTTGCCTCCAGAAGTTGTGGATACTCCAACACTGCAGATTTTAAAGAAAAGATTGGATAACCATTTATCTGAAATATTATAAGGTTTCCTTCTTGAGTAGGGGATTGATCTAGAAGATCTTTAAGATCCTTTCCAAATCTGTTAGTCTCTTATTCTTTTATGCCCAAGGGAATTCCTGTCCCTGTGCTCACACTGCAGTTGCTTACTCCATTAATCATCTGGCAGCAACTATTTATTTGCCTACTGTAAAAGGAAGGGAAAAAGAGGGGAGGGGAAGGGAAGGGAAGGGAAGAAGCAAGAGAAGGGATAAAGAAGGGAGTGAAGAAAGAGATTAGGAGCAAGGAAAGAAAAAAGAAAGGGAAAAGGAAGGAAAATAGGAAGGGATGGAGAAAATAGGGAAAGACAAAAGGAAGGAAGGCAGGAAAGCAGGAAGGCAGGAAGGCAGGAAGGAAGGAAGGAAGGAAGGAAGGAAGGAAGGAAGGAAGGAAGGAAGGAGGGAGGGAGGGAGGGAGGGAGGGAAGGAAGGAAGGAAGATTTTGGATACTCATTGCCAGCTCTTCCCACAACTGGAAAGCTGTAAAGGGGATCAAAATTGCTTTGAATTTTTGCTCACCAATAGTCATTCTGTTCCCCTATTTAGGTAAGGAAATATCTCTAACATGATTACCAAATGGGTCAAGGTTTATCAAGTATTCCTCTATAATTATTACTACACTGGCATTATCCAAATGTAAAGTTATAAATTTCCATATCTGAATGTCTATGGAGTGTCTCATACCTAAAGAAAAGTAAAACAATTTTGTTCCATAGTTACTGATGTGCCCTCAAAATGCTGGAATAGAATTAGTGTTAGCCCTTAAAAGATGGAATAGAATTTATAATATAATGCAGAAAGAATAGAAAAATAATTAATTAAATTTAAAAAAATGTACTTCATTTTGTTTTATTTTATGGTAGCATGTGCAGGATCAAATCCTTACTGAGGAATAAAAAACCCATATTGAATTAATTTGATTTTGTGGAATATTTTCAGAATATAATTCTATTTAGGATATTTAACTCTCAATAGTTAAATAATCTTGAGAATCTTAAATTCAAGCCATGAAAGCAATAACTCTTCACACCAAATGTTTCCATTAATTATTAGTTTATTATCTCTGATCATAATCACCAAGAATCTAGTTTTAAATGCTCTTGACATAACATTGAGTCATCTTATCTAACTATGATAAAGAAACCAAGTACCATATAATGTGAAGAAGTGTATGCTGATCATATTTATTTCATTTCATTTTATTTAGCAAATTTTAAAATTATCAATTTCCCTCACATAAGGACTGTGGGCAATGTATAGTAAGGTATTAAAATATAAAACCAGATTGCCCATCCAATTCTTCCTGGAGAATCGATGATCCAAGCAAAAAACAGAAAATGACAATATATTGATGAAGATTCTTAGTCATCTAAAGTTGTCTGGAAGTTGAATCATGGCAAATGGACTTTTTTTCTTTTTGATTGAAATGTTTTGTTGCTTACCAAGTAGCTTTTTCAATTTCTAAAGAAAACATTGCAAATTGAACAAAATATATATTTTTCTTTCTCTTATTGTTATCCACTGAAATTTTCATACAAGAAATTTATATAAATTAAATAAATAACATTGCTTCAATTAAATAGAGGGGAGAACTTGAAAAACAAAGCAAAATATTTTAAAAGTGGACTATGATTAGGTATAGAATAGGTGGTACCTGGTTCAACAGTAGTAATTATGAAGAAGAACTAAGTATTCTAGTTGATAACCATTTAAGTATGAGTTGTAGAGAAGAACAACAAAGATGATAAATGATCTGGAAGTTAAATTGTTTGATGAATAGATGAGTGATCTATCTATGTCTAGCCTACCAAAGAGAAGGATCAAGGGGAATAAAGCTGTCTTCCAGTACTTGAGGGACTATCATAGAAAAGAGGGGATTGACTTATTTACGAAAGCATCAGAGGGCAGGAAAAGAAGTGATGGGTAGAAGTGTTTTAAAGAGAGATCCTACCTACAAGTAAGAAGAAATTTTCTGACAAGGAGAACCATTAATCAACGCAATAGCTTGCCTTCAGAGTTAGGGTGCTCCATCATTGGAGGTTTCCAAAATATAAGCTGGACAACATTTTATGGAATGGTATAAAATCTTCTGCCTGGGAGTTGACCTAGAAAAACTCCAAGGTTTCTTCTAGCCCTATGATCTTATGTTCTAATATTCCCTAAAGGCACATCTTAAATTTGTGAATTTAGTTGTAGGTATACTGTATACATATGTACAATGACAATAAAGAATTCAAATGGAAAGTTACTGTATATCATTTTATTATGTGTTTAATCTGGAATTCCTGAGAGCATAAATGTCCAGAAGGAGGTTGTCTTAATTTATTTCAGGATTAGAGAATACAGACTCAAACATTATCACAGGTTCATTTTCCATTCTGTAATCCTATACAAATTATGGAGGAAATGGAAAAGTACCATAGGCTCTTTATGTAATCTGCTTTTCCTAATATGCTGAAAAACAGGTCAAAGCACCATTGGGAAAGAATGTTTGATGGTACAAAGATTTGTGTGAATAGAGATAGATAGAGAGGGAAAGTAACTTACATATGTTACAAAAGTATCAGGGGCTTGACCTCTCTTGGGACCTGTTACAAATCTTCAGTTTATTTTACAACAGAATAAATAGACTTTTGGAATTTTTCTTTCAAACATCTAAAGCTTTTTTGGAACTGGTACAGATTACATTCTTGCTAATATAAAGAAGGCTTCTATACATTTGTTTGCTACTAATCTTATTTCTAACTGAAAATACCAATGGAAACAGCATTTGAAAATCCTCTTTCTGTATTCTTATAAGCCATGAATAGATTTGTGTTAAAAAGTTTAAATTAGTCCCGATTAAGTACCTGCAAAAAGTCTTGTTCTAAGAGTGGAATATTCTAAAGAAAGAACTTTTTGTTCCTTGACTGAACAAAGCTGATCCAACTATTCTGAGTAGTATAATGTTTTTCTGGAAGTTCATTTTGTAAACCAGAAATAGATGTGGTCTTCAGAATGTGTTCTGGTTCAGGAAAATACTTATCTAATAAAATCTAATATCTACCTACATAAATGCTGGGTTTGATTTTGGATCTGAGTGAACAGAAGTAGAGGAAAATATTGATGAATTTGAATAGAAAATATATATAGTACAAAGCTGGATCTGATGGTGGGAGAGAACACTGAGTTCCTAGATATCCTGTCTGAATTTTACATATATGTCTGGAATCCTGGCAGTCTTGTTTCTTGGAGGCTTTTCTTCCTTTTGTTTCCTTTTGTTTACTCTTCTTTCTCTTCTCTTCTCTTCTCTTCTCTTCTCTTCTCTTCTCTTCTCTTCTCTTCTCTTCTCCTCTTGTGTCATGTCTAAATGGCTTCTTCAATCAGCATACTGTGTTACTATACAGGTGGTACTCATTTAGTGTAAAACTGAACCCATGCATGCAACCTTCTACAATGCTGTAACAAATCTGAGACTGGAACAACTAGTAACCAACAATACTAGACTTAACAACTGGCTAGATCTCATCTTCTGCAATAGTTTGAATTCAATTTACAGAATACACATTAAATAACACTTTTCCAACAGTGACCACAACATGATTGACTTTTGTCTCAACATACGTCCACACAAAAATCATCATAATGATGGGATCCCCAATTGTAACTTCAAAAAAGGCAACTATGATCTTATAGACAATGATCTCTCATCTCTTGATTGGCAATTTCTATTCACTGGATGCAATACTGTTGAAGACCATTACAACATATTTTTACTTGAAGTCAAAAGTGTCATCAAACTGTATGTACCAATAACAACTCCCAAAACCAGAAAAAACAAATTACCCAAAACAATAAGGAAGCTTCAATCCAAAAAGAAATCACTTTGGCGGAACAACAAATCTGGTCACATTGCCAACTTCAAAAGCCGATACAAAAATGTATGCAACCAGATAAAGACTGAATGCACCAATTATCACATTAAACAAGATAAAAACCTTCTACACATCAATTCTACCCATGCTTTCTACAATTTTGTAAACAACAAACTAAAAGATTCAAGGTCCATCCCACCCCTGAAAGGACCTAATGGTAAAGACGGCAATGATGACACCATTAAAGCCAACCTCTTTAACACATTCA
This sequence comes from Bungarus multicinctus, assembly GCA_023653725.1. Taxonomy (NCBI): domain Eukaryota; kingdom Metazoa; phylum Chordata; class Lepidosauria; order Squamata; family Elapidae; genus Bungarus; species Bungarus multicinctus. The sequence continues at coordinate 111,898,850 of CM042840.1, forward strand.
TTGCCTCAGTATTTATAAACAGCAATGGATCATGCCCTGTACTTCCTAGTCAAACCACAGACAATTACAATGATCTAATACATATCAATTTTTGCAAAAAACAATGTTGAAAAAATTGCAATCTAAAACCATCTCTATCTATTGGACTGGACGGAATATGTGCCTACTTCTTTAAAAAGCTACCCACTGCCATAGCAGAACCTCTAGGCATAATCGTTGAAAAATCTTTCAGGACCAGCTCCTTGCCAAAACTATAGTCACAAGCCACAGTCATCCCCATCTTCAAAAAGGGAGACCCCAGCCTAGTTGAAAATTACAGACCAATCTCTTTATGCTGCATCACCTATAAAGTCATGGAATCAATTATTAACCAATCCATTATCCTCCACTTAGAGACAAGCAACCTACTCTCTAATGAACAGTTTGGTTTCAAAAGGAAACTGTCCTGTAATCTGCAACTTTTGCACTGTAAAAACATATGGACTACACAACTTGATCAGGGCAAAGCAATTGACGCAATTTACATATACTTCTGTAAAGCCTTTGATTCAGTGGTACACGACAAACTACTAAAACTAAAATCTTATGGTATCTCTGGACACCTGCATAACTGGATAGAAGCATTCCTGTCAAACAGACAACCAGTAGTCAAAATTGGGAGCTATCAAAGGCAGTATTCTAGGACCAACTCTTTTCATAGTCTACATAAATGACCTCTGTGACCATATTAAGAACAACTGCGTTCTCTTCGCTGATGATGTAAAGCTATTCAACACTACAGACAATACTGCTATCCTTCAAAAAGACCTCAACTATATATCAGAATGATCAAAGAAATGGCAACTTCAAATCTCAACAAACAAATGTTCTATCTTACATATTGGAAAAAAAATCAGAAAATAAAATACAGGCTGAATAGTCAAGTCCTTGTTGATGATCCAAACTCTGTCAAGGACCTTGGAGTACTCATCTCTAAGTGCTAGACCCCACTGTAACTATATAGCCAAAAAGGCATTAAAAGTTATTAATCTAATCCTATGTAGCTTCTTCTCTGGTAATATCACAGTACTAACTAGAGCATACAGCTCATTAGTCTGGAACCCACATATTAACACAGTTGAGAAAGTCCATAAATATTTCACAAGAAGAGTTCTCCACCCCTCTACTCATTGCAGAATACCTTATGCCACCAGACTTGAAATTCTAGACCTAAAAAACCTAGAACTACGCCGCCTTCGGTCCGATCTAAGTATAATATATAAAATTATATATTGCAATGTCCTACCTGTCAATGAATACTTCAGCTTCAACAGGGGAGGGGCGGGGGGGTTGCGGTAGTTATTCAGGAGGATCTAGCTCCTAGGGAATCCACTGTCCCTCAGACGACTGGATGTGAATCCCTCTTTGTAAAGTGTGGTTCCGGGGTTCAGATAGGCTTATTGATCACATACCTGGCTCCCTGCTATGTGACATCGGCCCTGCCTGAGCTGCTCGAGGTCATAGCCAGCTTGGCGGTTGAGACCCTCCGGCTGATGTCATGAGGGATTTCAACCTGCCTTCGACTGGTGTGACCCCGGGGGTTGCCCAGGAGTTATTGGCTTCCATGACAGCCTCAGGCCTGACCCAACTAATTAAGGACCCCACTCATACTGGAGGTCACATCTTGGATTTGGTTTTTGTCTCTGGACAGTGACAGGATGATCTAGGTATAGGGGATATAGTTATTGAACCCCTGTCATGGTCTGATCATTTGCTCCTTAGGCTGGACTTCCACAGGGAGGCAGACCAAATACAATGGTACCGCCCCAGGCGCCTGATGAATCCAGATAGTTCCTGACGGAGCTTGGGCCTTGTCCCGACGTTCGAGCACATGACTCGGTTGAGGACCTGGTCACCACCTGGGATAGGATGGTGGCCGGGGCCCTTGACTGGGTCATGCCCTTGTGGCCTCTGACCCGTTGCTACTCTCACTCGACCCCTTGGTTCTCCGAGGGGCTGAGGGAGATGAAGCACCGGAAAAAACGCCTGGAGAGTATTTGGAGGGCTACTCGCTCCGGATCTGACCGAACACTATTATGGTCTTATATTAAGACCTAGTGGCGATAAGGGTGGCAAAACGTTCGTACTTTTCCGCACTTATTGTGTCTGCGGGAAACTGCCCAGCTGCCCTGTTTAGAGTGACTCGCTCCCTCCTGGAAGGGGGAGCGCGGGAGGACCCCTTGCAGGGATGGGCTGAGGACTTTTCAAATTTCCTGTTGGATAAAATCGCTCAGATCCGGGATGTGCTGGACTCTGAATGGGCAACTCTGGGCGGGCAGTTGGAGGCGGAATTTTGGGAAGTCATTTGGGAAGAGTTTGATCCTGTGACCCCCGAGGACGTGGACAGGATGCTGCGGGGGCTGAATGCTACCATATGTTTGTTGACCCGTGCCCCTCCTGGTTGGTGTTGGCCACTTGGGAGGTGACACGAGGTTGGTTTCAGGGTATTATTAACACTTCCTTGAGTGAGGGATATCTGCCCGCCACCTTGAAAGAGGCGGTGGTGAGACCTCTCCTCAAGAAACCGTCCCTGGACCCAACTCTGTTATCTAATTATCGTCCGATCTCCAACCTTCGCTTTGCGGTGAAGGTTGTTGAAAGTGTGGTGGCATGACAGCTCCCTCAGCACCTGGATGAAGCTGTCTATTTAGACCCACGCCAATCAGGCTTCAGGCCCGGGCACAGCACAGAGATGGCTTTGGTTGCATTGGTGGATGATCTCTGGAGGGCCCATGACAGAAGTCATCCCTCTGTCCTGGTCCTATTAGATCTCTCAGCGGCTTTCGATACTGTCGACCACAGTATCCTATTGCAATGGCTGGAAAGGTTGGGGTGGGGGGCACTGTTTTGTGGTGGTTCTCCTCCTTCCTCTCCAGCCGCTCGCAATTTGTGTTGCGGGGAAGCAGAGATCGGCCCCGAGGCCCCTGGTTTGTGGGGTTCCTCAGAGGTCGGTGCTCTCGCCCTTCTGTTCAACATTTATATGAAGCCGCTGGGTGAGATCATCCGTGGCTTTGGGGTAGAATTCCATCAGTATGCTGATGATACTCAGCTGTACATTTCTACCCCAGGCCACCCCGATGAAGCCCTCAAGGTGATGGTCTGGTGCCTCGAGGCCATGCGGTGTTGGATGGGGTGGAACAGGCTTCAGCTCAACCCATCTAAGACTGAGTGGCTGTGCTTCCCGGAGCCCCCATACAGCCAGCTGGTTCCATCGCTGGCTGTGGGCAAGGAAATTCTTGCCCCCACAGAGAGGGCTCGCAATCTGGGTGTCCTCCTGGATGTACGGCTGTCATTGGAGGACCATGTGGCGGCTGTTGCCAGGGGGGCTTTTAGTCAGGTCTGTAGGATCTACCAGTTGCGGCCCTTTCTGGATCGGGGTGCACTTCGCACGGTCACCTCTGCCCTCGTAATCTCCCACCTAGACTATGCCAACGCTCTCTACATGGGGCTTCCCTTGAAGAGCACCTGGAGGCTCAGCTGGTGCAGAATGCGGCCGCACGGGTGGTGTTGGGAGCTCCACAGGGCTCCCATGTTACGCCACTCTTGCGTGAGCTGCATTGGCTTCTGGTGGCCCTCTGGGTGTGCTTCAAGGTTCTAGTTACCATCTTTAAAGCTCTTCATGACTTGGGACGAGGATATTTGTGGGACCGCCTCCTGCCGTTATCGGCCTCCCGTTGGCCAATATGTTCCCATAGGGTCAGCCTCCTCAGGGTGCCACCGGCTGGATGGCTGGCGACCCCGAGGGTGTGGGCCTTCTTGTTGGGGGCACCCTCCCTCTGGAACGAATTACCCCCAGAGATGAGGACCATCCCTGATCTCTTGACCTTCCAGCGCGCGTTGAAAACTTATTTATATCATCAATCTAGTCTGGCCTAGGATTTTTAATTTGGTTTCATCTGGTTTTAGCTTTTAGCCTTTTATTTTTAGCTTTCAGCCTTTTATATTTGGTTTTTTAATTGTTTTTAATTTTGCACTGTTTTTTTTTTATATATATTTTAATGTAGCTGTGCACCACCCTAAATCCTGTTAGGGAAATAGGATGGTATATAAGTTTAATAAATAAAAAAAATAAATAAATACAAGAGCACACAATAAATACAAATTCAAGGTAAACCCCACCAAACTTGATTGCAGGAAATACAACTTCAGTGACAGAGTCGTCAATGTCTGACTCTACCAGACTCTGTGGTTTCTTCCCCAAACCCCAAAAACTTTAACCTTAGACTGTCTACCATTAACCGCACCCCTTTCCTAAGAGATCTGTAGGGGGCATGCATAAGCACATCAACATGCCTACCATCTCTGTCCTATTGTTCTTTTTATTTTTCTTATATGTATCCATTTCATGTATTCATAACTATGTTTATACTTATGCCTGTTATCTTATAAACACTTGAGAAAATAAATAAAATAAAAATAAATAAAATGGTGTTCATTTAGTGAGCGTTTAAAGTTACAACCAAGGTGAAAAAAGTAACATGACTGTTTTTCATAGTTACAATCTTTGCAGAATCCCTGTAATGATGTGATCAATTTTCAGATGCTTAGCATACTTTTGACCATTGTTGTGTCCCAAAGTCATGTGATCAATTTTTGCAACCTTCTGACAAGCAAAGTCAGTGGGGAAGCCAGATTTGCTTAACAGCCAGATTGCTAACTTATCAATTGCAGTGATTCACTTACCAACTATGGCAAGGAAAGTCAAAAAATGGGGCAAAACTCACTTAACAAATCTTTCAATTAACAATCGAAATGTGGGGTTCAATTGTGATTGTAAGTTGAGGACTATCTGTATTAGCATAATTGAACAAGCAGAGAAATTGCTGAGGCAAGTTATAATTGAACAGATATTCTGTTTGTCTCCTCAAATATAACTTTGCTTGAACAAATTTATGTTTTACTACCTATGGACCCTATTGTGGAAATAATGACTGAAATTAGAATTTATAAAATAAAAATTAGAATTTTCATAAAATAATGGTACACCAGAAGGATATGCAAGCACTAATAAAGTGTCAGCAAATATATCACCTTTGTATTTATCCAATAAATTCACTAAACAAGGTCTACCTTTATGAAAGAAATTAAAGAACTATCCATATTTGCTCCTGTTCTTTATAATTTTCATGCCTTTTCAAATTTCAAGGGCTAAAAGTAAGTTTATATACCCAACATGGCTAATAAAGTAACTAGCACAAAAATAAATAGTCAATGTAAAAGATACTAATAGAATAACAATTTTCACTTTCTTGATGATGAGATGGTGATTAGACTTTGATAAGTGAAGTAGATCCCAAGTATTCTGAAATTAAACATGAAATATATATGCTAAGAAAATCTGAACATTTATGTGATTTCTTTTTCCACAAATATTTAGTCATGAAATAACACAACCAATGGCAAAAAAAAAAGTTTCAAATCAAACAATTTATGGATTCAATTAGTTCCTGGACTTCATATTTCCTTCTTAGCAATTTATATGACAATTAGTATTGGAAATAAACTTGCATTATTTACAAATATGCCAGGAAGTACAATCCAAGAAAAATATTCTGTACTAAGGTTTTTAATATTTGAAATGGTAAAGAGAAACCTATTGCAGTGCTCCATTGCAATAAACAAACAAATAAATACAAAATCCTTCTCAAGTGTTCCAGTGCATAGACCATAAACAAGCAAATAACGAAAGTATAAAGGTTAAGGCTCCCCTGTACATATGTGCTAATCATTCCTAACTCTAGGATTGGTGCTGCGTTTCAAAGCCGAAGAGCCAGTGCTGTCCAAAGACATCTCTGTCATCATGTAGCCAGCATTACTAAATGCCAAAGGAACACAGAACGCTGTTACCTTGCCACCAAAGGTGGTCCCTATTTTTCTACTTGCATTTTTACATGCTTTCAATCTGCTAGGTTGGCAGAAGCTGGGACGAGTAATGGGAGCTCACTCTGTTACGCGGTGCTAGGGATTTGAACCGCTGAACTGCTGACCTTTCTGATCGACAAGCTTAGCGCCTTAGCCACTGAGCCATTGCATCCCTACTATTTGCTACAAAAATGTAGCAAATGCTAAATTCATATTAGAGGATTTTAAATGCTTATTCATCTAGACATATGAATAGGGGTTGTTTTGTTTGTTTTTGTTTGTGGTATTATTATGCCAAACTATTTATTCCATTTTCAATCTGAATTGGCAAATAACCAATAGTTGGGAAAAAGTATTCTTTACCTTCCTTTTTTTATAAAAGGCAATTAAAATTGCAGAAAATACTGCTGCCAAACAGAAAACATGCAAGATTAAAGAGCTTTCTTTGAACTCATATTTGAAAATACAACTATCTTGCATGGTTTTCTATCTAATACTGAGAAATATGTACTGCTGGATCCCACTACATATTTAGGGCAGTCATTGCATGTAAACAGAAATCACAAACACTTTGATCCAGGTATGCTTAAGAAAAAGGAGCAGCTAAACGGAAAAGGTGGCAAGAAACAAGGTCTTTCAATTGCTCTTTACCAAGAATTGCAGCCATCAAGATCCTTTCTTCTCTATAGGTGCCTGATCATTCAAAGGTCATCTTGGATCCTTCCTAGTGTCCTCTTCAAAAAACAGGGGGTAGAACCTCCAAATAACCAGCTTTGGTGGCAAAATCAGCTGTTCGTCAGTGGGAGAAAAATCACCTGTCATTCAACACATTATCTTGGGGGTGGAATCTTAAGCACAAATGTGCTTAAGAAATTTACATCTTTTAAAGCTTCATAATCTCTTGATTTATGACTAGTTGACTTCTGACCTATTTAATAACTTTTAAACTGGATTTTTACAACATTGTTTTCTGTTCTTTCACTGCTTACTATTAAATCCCAAATTGCTTTGACATTAATTATAAAGAGGTCTGTGGTGTATGCTTGTGTGTGTGTGTGTGTGTGTGTGTGTGTGTGTGTGTGTGTGTGTGTGTGTGTATGTATGTATATATATACAGGTGAAACTCGAAAAATTAGAATATCATGCAAAAGTTCATTTATTTCAGTAATGCAACTTAAAAGGTGAAACTAATATATGAGATAGACCCATTACATGCAGAGCAAGATAGTTCAAGCCATGATGTGTCATAATTGAAATGGTTATGCTTACAGCTCATGAAAACCCCAAATCCACAATCTCAGAAAATTAGAATATTGTGAAAAGGTTCAATATTCTAAGCTCAAAGTGTCCCACTCTAATCAGCTAATGAACCCATAACACCTGCAAAGGGTTCCTGAGCTTTTAAATGGTCTCTCAGTCTGGTTCAGTAGGAGTCACAATCACGGGAAAGACTGCTGACCTGACAGTTGTGCAGAAAACCATCATTGACACGCCCCCATAAGGAGGGAAAGCCTCAAAAGGTAATTGCAAAAGAAGTTGGATGTTCCCAAAGTGCTGTATCAAAGCACATTAATAGAAAGTTATGTGGAAGGGAAAAATGTGGAAGAAAAAGGTGCACAAGCAGCAGGGTTGACCGCAGCCTGGAGAGGATTGTCAGGAAAAGGCCATTCAAAAGTGTTGGGGACTTTAACAAGGAGTGGACTGAGGCTGGAGTCAGTGTATCAAGAGCCACTACACACAGATGGATCCTGGACATGGGCTTCAAATGTCATATTTCTCTTGTCAAGCTGCTCCTGAACAACAAACAACATCAGAAGCGTCTTACCTGGGCTAAAGAAAAATAGAACTGGTCTATTGTTCAGTGGTCCAAAGTCCTCTTTTCTGATGAGAGCAACTTTTGCATCTCATTTGGAAACCAAGAACCCAGAGCCTGGAAGAAAAATGGAGAGGCACACACTGCACAATGCTTAAAGTCCATTGTGAAGTTTCCACAGTCTGTGCTGATTTGGGGAGCCATGTCATCTGCTGGTGTTGGTCCACTGTGCTTCATTAGGTCCAGGGTCAATGCAGCCATCTACGAGGAGATTTTGGAGCACTTTATTCCTTCCATAGATGAGCTTTATGGGGATGCTGACTTCATTTTCCAGCAGGACTTAGCACCTGCCCACACTGCCAAAGGCACCAAAACCTGGTTCAATAACCGTGGGATTACATTGGTTGATTGGCCAGCAAACTCGCCTGACCTGAACACCATAGAGAATCTTTGGGGCATTGCCAAGAGAAAGATGAGTGACATGAGGCCGAAAAATGCAGAAGAGCTGAAGGCCACTACTGAAGCATCCTGGTCTTCCATAACACCTCAGCAGTGCCACAGGCTGATAGCTTCCATGCCACACCGCATTGAGGCAGTAATTGCTACAAAAGGAGCCCAAACCAAGTACTGAGTACATATGCATGTTTCTATTTTTCAGAGGTCCAATATTGTTCTATGTACAATCTTCATTTTATTGATTGCATGTAATATTCAAATTTTCTGAGATTGTGGATTTGGGGTTTTTATGAGCTATAAGCCATAATCATCTCAATTATGACAAATCATGGCTTGAACAATCTTGCTTTGCATGTAATGAGTCTATCTCATATATTAGTTTCACCTTTTAAGTTGCATTACTGAAATAAATGAACTTTTGGAAGATATTCTAATTTTTCGAGTTTCACCTGTATACAGTATGCAGGTCTTGGCATGTTTGGGTCTTTTCCCATTTAAATCTTGGCAACGTTTCAACAAGGTCCCACTCATCATCTTCAAGCTGATGCTTTCGGCTTTGTGCTTGTGTGAGCAAAGCGTGATCTCAGCTGCCGTCTTTCTGTAAATACTGGTGGGGAGATTGGCTATGTTGTCATTTCTTGATTGGTTGATGGAGTTGATGTTTGCAGATTGGCTGGCTTTTTCGCAAGAACATGTGTGGCTGAGGTATTGACTCTGTGTCTATCAGCCTCCTGTGTTTTAATAACCTGGATAATGGGTTGTGTATTGACCTTCTGAGTTCTATTGTTTTGACATCCTAGATCTTGTGCTGTACTCTTCTGGGTTGTAATGACCTGGGTCATGGGCTTTGTGATGAACTTCTGAGTTCTATTGTTGTGACATCCTGGGTCTTGTGCTATAATCTCCTGGGTCGTTGGCTATGTTGTAACATCGTGAGGTTTTGTGGTGTGGCTCCTGAGTTACGGAACCAGGATGTCACAACAATAGAACTCAGAAGGTCATCAAACAGCCCATGACCCAGGTCATTACAACCAGGAGATTATAGCACAAGACCCAGGAGGGAATGACATTTGTAAATTATTTAAAATGAGGGATGACAATAAGTTTGTAATTATCTGTTGAAAACAAGGTCAGAAATCATTTATATGTTTCTTAACATTTTATATTGTACTTTTTCTTTGCTTTTGCTTATCTTTTATAATATGAAACTTCTTAAAGAAATATGGTTAAATAAATAATATGTAATTCGCATAGACTTACAAAGCATCGTATGATAGTATGATATGAAATAACAAACAGGGACAAATATTTTCTATACCAAGCATAATATTTGTACCAAATGAACATAGAAAAAAACTCTTCAGTTTATTTCTTTCTCCTATTCCAATATGACTCTTTTTTAAACAGCAATTTCATAATATTATTGACCACAGTACTAGACAAGCAAGTTATTGCATTGCCTTTCCATTCCACATTCTGCAATATTTCCACACTGAAATATCCCATGACTTCTTTTTTTCTCTCAAAAGAACAATCTATTGCCAGATATTGTATAACTTAACCAAAAAGATCAATTTGTATGTTAAATAGAGAAAAGGAACACATGTTCCGGACACATGTGCAGGGAATACATTCTCCTTGATTAAAAAAATAATTGCAGATATTTCATAGATTAAAAATGCTTATAAAGAAAAACAGGCATGTTTGGAAAATAAAAACCCAGTTACAAAAACAATATAAGGAACAATTGAAAACTGAGTGCAATCAAATATCACAGAAATGCTATTCACGTCTGTAGTCAAGTTCAACATATGGACTGTCAGTTCATATTTGCAAATAGTAAAAATGATTTGATTATTCAGCAGTCTTCTTATATATGATAGCTATGTTTATCTTTTTGGGGAGAGCAAGATATGCCTTTGAATACTAATTCATTGATTCATTGTGATTGTCTGGATTACTTGGCAAGACTTTTGGTAGTAGTTTGCTCTTTCCTCCTTCCTAGGGCTGAGAGATACTGTTTCAATTTCATCCAATTGGCTTTGTGCATAAGGTAAAATTAGAACCCACTTTAGAGACTGATGCCTTAATTACCATATCAAACTGGGCATGTAGTGAATCTTTAATAAGAAAAACAAACAGACTGTTTCCTTACAAGCAAATTTGACACTGCCTGTAACACTTTAAAAGAAAAAACAATAAATTGTGCAGCATATAAACTGGAAACCTCACCAATATAAACCACTGAATCTGTTGTAGAAGAGAGAAGGTAGGAAAGTAGCCATATACAAATAATTTAAGGACAATTTTAAGAAATACAAACATTGGGAAAGGATTACTTACCTTTGGTTACCTAAAATAAAACTCAACTAGCATTCCTTCATCATTTTTTTTTAAATAGACCTGACATCCAGCTATTGTAGGGCTCCAGGCGACTGCCCTAATTAAATCATGAGCCTCGAGCCAAGCTTCAAAAGAATCCAAAAGATTTATTAGGAGCAAATGTCAGCATTGACCCAGCTATAACTATGAGTAGCACCACTATAGATTAGGTGCAAGGGTTAACATTTTCTATATATGGGAGAAAAGCAATGTGTGTTTCTTTTTTTTTTATCAACTTGAACACCTATAGAAAATCCTTTGAAATCATAGATTTGAAATACAAATCATAGATTTGAAATACAACAGTTGCAAAAAGAACATGAAATTAGATCTCTGACTCCATTTTATTTAGTGGAAATGTCTATTGGATGCAAGTTTGGAGAAATAAAAAACCAAGCCAATATTGAATTTTAAAATATTTTCTAAATAGGCAAACAACACAATCACATCAGAGAAGCTAGTATAGATTAAATTCCTATTTTTAACAATTGGTTAGCTAAATAATCTTGGAAATCATATATTTAGTCTATGAAAAAAAAATTTCCTTCCCCTTTTTAGACACTATCTTCATCTTTATCCTCATCCTTAATCTCTTTAATTTTGCTGTGAGTTTAATATACTGGTATAGTTTATATCACAATATTATAGTTCTTATATTACAATATTAAACTTAAATGTAGTTTGTATGTGGATTTTAGAGAGATTTGGATTTTCCATTTCATGTTAGCTACTTCTAATTATGTTATCATTAGTATTAGCCAACTTATATAAATATACCATATTCATTTTTTGTCTTTACAATCTTAATCTCATATTATTAATGCTACTGGCATTACATTTTTGTAGTTTGGCTTGTGATTTAAATTTTAGCAGTTTTTGTAATATATATTAGAGTATTATAATAATGGGTTAGCTATAATTTTATTCTTGAATATTATGTTATTATGTCTTTTATTTTATGTACACTGAAAGCATTTACACCAAGACAAATTCCTTGTGTGTCCAGTCACACTTAGCCAATAAAGAATTCTGTTCTATTCTATGTTACTGTATGTCAATTGATGATCAAAATAGAAGCTAATACTAACTTCCGCCATTATATACCTATAACAATTAATTATCTAAATTCTAAAGTATATTGTCATGGGTCATACAGGAGCCTGATAGCTATAATAACATATTTTAAAGTCTCTAACTTTGTTTCTGCAATTTTGTTTTCCTTTTTGAAATCACCTAAATGTATGAGATTGTGAATGCAACTGACTGGAGAGGGATGGCAGAGCATCTGGCTCTTTGAGAAAGAATGACCACATGGAGAGATGTCGGGCAGGACCACATATCAGAGTGGTGATGGGCATAGGCTGATATGGAAGCTAGTGGGGAGGCCATTATAGGGAAAGATGGTAGAACTGTCTGCTTGTATTCTTGTTTTAACAGGAGTTAAACAAAGATGCGTACCTTGCTTCCTTCTGTAAAATGTTTATATTTATTCTATAGTACAAGTTCTATATAAAACTATACTTGATTTCCACACTTAACTAATGATATTTATTGATTAATTTATGCCTGTTCATTAATATTTATATTATATCTACATTTTTATTTCTTTATTGGGACTCTGCTGAAGTGAGTTTTGTCTTTGGTGGCAAAAAAACAAAAAGGCAAATAAAAAATGGAAGTTGTGCACAAAATTAACTTTCTCAATGTTGGGACATAGAACAAAAGTTCTAGTAATTATGGTAGATCAAAGGTAATCTCATGAAAGGCATGCAGTTGCTAAAATGTATATTTTTGTAAACTCGTTCCATAAATATTCATAACTGGTGTCTCTTTCAGGAACTACTGCATGAAATCATCTATAGCAATGGGAGAAAGCAGCAATCAAACAGCGTGACAGAATTCATGCTTCTAGGATTCAAAACTTTCCACCATTTCTAATTCAAAACTCTTCTTTAGATTATCTTCTATGTGGTGACCATACTACTTGGAAGCTCTTATTAATCATAATCTTAGGAAGGCCATTTTTTTTTTTATTTCTAGGAAACCTGCCTCTTTTTTTGGAGGGGGGATATTTGATAGAGTTGTAATTACTCCTGGGATTTTGGTTGGTTTTAAAATAGATTACTATGGAATTTTTTTTAGTGGCTGTTTCCTCCAATTCTATTTCAAGGTTTGTTTTGTTTGCCTTGAGTATTAACTATAGTGTTTTATGACAGATATTTAGCCATATATATGCTCTTGTCCTATGTAACAGTCATGAATCTCAGATAATGTGTCCAATTGTCATCAGTGTCTTGTGTTTATGGCTACTTCATTCTCTACACATTTTGCTTCTCAGTTAATGTCTTGGATCTAAATGAAATGGACCATTTCTTTTATGATTATTCATCACTTTTATATCTTGCCTGCAGTGACACTCACCAAGAAAACCTCTTGATGATCCTTGATTTGCTATGTTTACATCATCAGACCATTTTAAGATTTTTTTTCCATCACAGAAAAACATTTCCTGTCTGTTCTTCTTATCTTATTGTGGTTACAATTTCTGGGGAAGCTTTATAATTGTTTACACATTATCAGATAGCAGAACAATCTGAACAAAGTCTTCTCTTTTTTTAACATAGTCCTGTAATTAACCTTTTTATTTACAGCTTGAGAACCTGATAATATAAGGATGCTCTCAGGAAAGCCACTAGCCTCTAGATAAGATGAATGGCACACCAATCTAATAAATACAATAAATAAATATCATTATATTTTGAAATAACATTCAAAAAATCAAATGACATTAAACATATATATGTGTTTGTGTGTGCTTTCCTAATAATCAAGGCTTAGACAACAATTAGAAATTCTCCAGGACATTTACAGACATATTTTGGAATACCTTGATTGTCATTTCAAGATTTGTAATTTTTTCACCTTTGATCTTTCCAAATGCCTTATTCATAAATTTTATATAAATTAAGATATTAAACCAGAACATTTCAAATTCCATGTGGGATTGATATATGACATTTGTCATTAAAAAGAAAAACCTGAATGCAGTAAAATAAAGTAAAACTTAATGCCTGAATGCCTTAATGCCATGAAAATAGTTGTTCTTTATTACATTGTCCTTTCATTTATGGGTTCTGATTCATGTAAAACTGAGTTTGCTTACCGAAGGAAGCATAAAAACACTTTGTTTAAACATCCTGTTTCCTTCAACTGTTTTAACACTATCATGATGCAGCTGTGGCATTTCCATACCAACATTTTCCCTCTCTTTTAGAGCATTAGAATGGATGTCATTCCATTCAGTATTTTAGAATAGAATAGAATTCTTTATTGGCCAAGTGTGATTGGACAATTTGAATTTGCCTTGGTGTAAATACTCTCAGTATACATAGGGAAAAGATACATTCATTAAGAATCAAGAATCATAATGTACAATACTTAATGGTAGTCATAGGGTACAATCAACAATCAAATCATATTAGGAAACAGTCAATATAAATAATAAGGATATAAGGGACAAAGTTACAGTCCTACAATCACAAGTAGGAGGGGATGGGTGATAAGGAGTGATGAAAAGATTAGCAGTAATAGTAGTGCAGACTTTGTAATAGTTGAACAGTGCTGAGGGAATTATTTGTTTAGCAGAGTGATGGCTTTCGGGAAAAAACTGTTCTTGTGTCTAGTTGTTCTGGTGTGCAATGCTCTATAGCATCATCTTGAAGGAAGGAGTTGAAACAGTTTATATCCGGGATATGAGGATCTGTAAATATTTTCACAGCCCTCTTTTTGACTCATGCAGTATACAGGTCCTCAATTGAAGGCAGGGGGGTAGTAATCGTTTTTTTCTGCAATCCTAATTATCCTCTGAAGTCTTTTTATCTAGAATGTTGAAGGATGTGAATTGAAGAGCATCCTTTCTATCACAATGAGTGGCAGTTTTCAGAGTGTCACTGACCAATTGATCAAGTGAATGTTTCCCTCCTTAACCATTTGATAATGAAGGAGCTATTTAGTTTCATAATCTCCTTGGATCCAGTCAAATTGCCGATGACTTCTAGTATAGCATGATCTTATCAATAGCAAAATAAAACTGCACAAAAAACAATGATTGGAACCAGGGATGGGATTCAAATTTTTTAACAACCGGTTCTGTGGGCATGGCTTAAGTAGTGGGTGTGGCTTGATGGTCATGTGACTGGGTGGACATGGCTTGGTGGTCATGTTATTGGCTGGGTGTGGCCAACTCAATATCACTCATATCGAGGCACGCATTTCCTTGCCTGGCCTCTCATGATTTGAGGATGCTGCAACAGTCGTAAGTGTGAAAAATGGTCATAAGTCACTTTTTTCAATGCCATTGTAACTTTGAATGGTCACTCCACACAAGCAAAGTACGAGCAAAGAAGGGGAAAAAACTCCGGAGACGTTCCTGAGACAGGAAGTCTAGTCCTGTTAAGAATGTAATAAGGGTTAATGGAGAGGCAGTTTCTGTAAGCAACACAAGAATGTTTCCTTCCTGCCTTCCTTACAGGATTAGGCCAATAATTTCTTATAACAACCGGTTCTCCTAAGTGCTTAAAATGTTAACAATCGGTTCTAGTGAGTAGCAATAGCAATAGCACTTAGATTTATATACTGCTTTTTAGTGTTTTATAGCCCTCTCTAAGCAATTTACAGAGTCAGCCTATTGCCCCCAACAATCTGGGTCCTCATTTTACCCACCTCACAAAGATGGAAGGCTGAGTCAACCTTGAGACCTGGTGGGATTTGAACTGCCAAATTGTAGGCAGCTGGCTGCAGAAGTAGCTTGCAGTGCTGCACTCTAAACACTGTGCCACAGAGGCTCATATAGGTGCGAACTGGTAGAATCCCACCTGATTGGAACTGAATGATAGTCTTTGTGCACCAAAGTGTTTTTTTTTTTTTGTCAGTTACTTCAGTGTCCTGGGGTTTGGGAACAATTGCAAATAACCTAGAGTTTATTTCTAGCTTTTAGAATATAGAGTTCAAAAAATATAAAATTCAGCATTAAAAAAAACCTCACATGCTTTTTGACATGTTAGTTGAAGTATCATTTGTTTCTCCCATTTATTTGTAGCTTATTTTATGCTTTTATGATAAATTCTGGTGTCTGGATATTATAATAAAATTTACTATGATAATTCTCCTAGCAATTGAACAATTTTTTCTTCAGAAGTGATGCTCATTAAATACAGTTGTCCATATCTCTCTATTGTGAAATTAGTTTACTCCAGACAAGGTAACTCCTCTTACCTGAAAACTTGTGCTGACTATCTTTATCTGCATCTTTAATAAATGACTAGAGATGCACTATTATCATCCTGGTGCCTGAAGAAGAAAGGAGGAACTCTCCATCAAGGAGCTGAATGACTCTAGGCTGGTTGCTTTGACATTTACAGTTATGAAAACCTTTGAAAGGCTAGTGCTGGCCCATCTGAAAACCATCACAGATCCACTATTAGACTCCTTGCAATTTGCCTACTGAGCAAATAGATTGGCAGACAATGTTGTTAGTATGGCACTGCACTACTTACTATAGCATCTTGAATCTTCAAGAACCTATGCAAGGGCTCCTTTTGTAGACTTCAGCTCAGCATTCAATACTTTCATTCCAGATATTCTTCTAACTAAATTGATTCAGCTAGTCATGCCCAACCACATTTACAAATGGATCATAAGCTTTCTAACACAAGGAAGCAACAAGTGAAGTTAGGCAAAATCACATCATACACCTGTACAGTGAGCCTCCAGGGCTGTGTGCTCTCTTCACTTTTCTCTATATACCAATGATTACATCTCAAAGGATTCCTTTGTTAAAATGGTTTTTAACCATTCTAAAACCATCTCTATCTATTGGACCAGATGGAATATGTGCCTACTTCTTTAAAAAGCTATCCACTGCCATAGCCAAACTTCTAAGCATAATCTTTGAAAAATCTTTCAGGACAAGCTCCTTGCCTAACCTATGGTCACAAGCCATGGTCATCCCCATCTTCAAAAAGGGAGAGCCCAGCCTAGTTGAAAATTACAGACCAATTTCTTTATGCTGCGCCATCTGTAAAGTCATGGAATCACTTATTAACCAATCCATTATCCTCCACTTAGAGACAAACAACATACTCTCTAATAAACAATTTGGTTTCAGAAAACACTACCCTGGAATCTGCAACTCTTACACTGCAAAAACATATGGACTACACAAATCAATCAGAGCAAAGCAATAGACACAATCTACATAGATCTCTAAGCCTTTCATTCAATGGTACATGACAAACTATTTCTAAAACTAAAATCTTACGGTATCTCTGAACACCTGCATAACTGGATAGAAGCATTCCTGTCAAACAGACAACAAATGGTCAAAATTGGGAGCATCCTATCAAATTCTGTACCTGTCTACAGTAGTGTCCCCCAAGGCAGTATTCTAGGACCAACTCTTTTCATACGCTACATAAATTACCTCTGTGACCATATCAAGAGCAACTATATTCTCTTCGCTGATGATGTAAAGCTATTCAAAACCACAGACAATACTGCTACCCTTCAAAAAGACCTCGACTATGTATCAGAATGGTTAAACAAATGGCAACTTCAAATCTCAATAAATAAATGCTCTGTCCTGCATATTGGCAAAAAAAAATATCAGAAAGTAAAATAAGGCTGAATAGTCAAGACCTTGTTGATGATCCAAACTCTGTCAAGGATCTTGGAGTACTCATCTCTAATGATTTAAGTGCTAGAGCCCACTGTAACTACATAGCCAAAAAGGTGTTAAAAGTTGTTAACCTAATCTTACGTAGCTTTTTCTCTGGTAATATTACACTAATAACTAGAGGATACAAAATATTTGCTAGATCAATACTGGAATACAGCTCATCAGTCTTGAACCCACATTACGTATCTGATATTAACACAGTTGAGAACGTCCAGAAATATTTCACAAGACGAGTTCTCCACTCCTCTACGCTTGCAGAATACCTTATGCCACCAGACTCGAAATTCTAGACCTAGAAAACCTAGAACTACACCACCTTCGGTCCAACCTAAGTATAGTATTGTTCGATGTGGGAGCGCGGGATCTCTTGCATGGACAGGCTGAGGATTTTTCTAGATATCTGCAGGACAAAATCACTCAGATCCGGGATGGGCTGGACTCTGACTGGGCATCTCTGGGCAGGAGGGTGGGAGCGGATTTCGGTGAGGTCATGTGGGTTGAGTTCAATCCTGTGACCCTGGAGGATGTGGACAGGATACTGGGTGGGCTTAATGCTACCACATGTTTATTGGATCCGTGTCCCTCCTGGCTAGTTCAGGCCACTCAGGAGGTGACACGAGTTTGGTTCCAGGGGATTATCAACACTTCCTTGAGAGAAGGTTTTTACCCGCTGCCTTGCGGTGGTGAGATCCTTCCTCAAGAAACCGTCCCCTGATCCAACATTATTGTTGAATTATCATCCAGTCTCCAACCTTTGCTTTGTTTTGAAGGTTGTTGAGAGTGTGGTGGCGCGACAGCTCCCTCAGCACCTGAATGAAGCGATATATTTAGATTCTCTCCAATCGGATTTCAGGCCTGGGCATAGCACGGAGACGATATTGGTCGCATTGGTGGATGATCTCTGGAAGGCCCGAGACAGGGGTTGTTCTTCTGTCCTGGTCCTGTTAGATCTCTCAGTGGCTTTTCATACTGTCAACCACAGTATCTTATTGCGGTGGTTGGGGGGGTTAGGAGTGGGAGGCACCGTGTTACGGTGGTTCTCCTCCTTTCTCTCCAACCACTTGCAATTTGTGTTGCAGGGGGGCAGAGGTCGACCCCGAGGCCCTTGTTTTGTGGGGTGCCTCAGGGGTCTGTGCTCTCGCCCCTGCTGTTCAACATTTATGTGAAGCCACTGGGCGAGATCATCCATGGTTTGGGGGTAGAATTCCATCAGTATGCTGATGACACTCAGCTATACATTTCTACTCCAGGCCACCCCAATGAAGCTGTTGAAGTGATGACCCAGTGCCTGGAGGCCATGTGGAGTTGGATGGGTCTTAACAGGCTTTGTCTCAACCAGACCAAAACCGAGTGGCTGTGGTTTTCTGTGCCCAGATACAGCCAGCTCATTCCATCGCTGGCCGAGGGGGGAGAAATTTTGACCCTCACAGAGAGGGCGTGCAATCTGGGTGTCCTCCTGGATGTACGGCTGTTGTTAGAAGATCACATAGCAGCTGTTGCCAGGGGGGCTTTTTGTCAGGTCCGTCGGATCTACCAGTTGCGGCCCTTTATGGATCGGGGCGCTGTTCGCACGGTCACTTCTGCTCTCGTCATCTCCCGCTTAGACTATTGCAATGCTCTCTACATGGGGCTCCCCTTGAAGAGCATCCAGAGGCTTCAGCTGGTGCAGAATGTGGCTGCGGGGGTGATTCTGGGGGCTCCTTGGAGCTCTCATGTTACATCGCTCCTGCGCGAGCTGCATTGGCTTCCGGTGGCCTTCCGGGTGCGATTCAAGGTGTTGGTGATCACCTTTATAGCGCTCGATGGCTTGGAACCTGGGTACTTATGGGACTGCCTGCTGCCACCATCGGCCTCCCGCTGGCCAGTGTGCTCCCACAGGGTGAATCTCCTTGGGGTGCCATCAGTTGGACGATGCTGGCTGGCAGCCCCGAGATTGCGGGCCTTCTCTGCGGGAGCACCCTCCCTTTGGAATGAGTTGTCCCCAGAGATGCGAGCCATCACTGCCTTGCAGACCTTCCGCTGCACATTAAAGACCCACTTCTTCCAACAGGCCGGTCTGGCCTAGTATCAATTATTAGGGTTTTAAAATTTGTGGTAATTTGTAACTTTTTTACCCTGTTTTTATTATGTTATTTCAGCCACTTGTTTAATTCTTTTTAAATATATTTTAAATTTTTATTAATTGTGTGGTTTTGTCTCGGCTGTACACCACCCCGAGTCCCATTTTGGGAGAGGGGGGCAGTATAAAAAATTTGATAAATAAATAAATAGTATATAAAATTATATATTGCAATGTCCTACCTGTCAATGAATACTTCAGCTTCAACCATAACAATACAAGAGCACACAATACATACAAACTCAAGGTAAACCATGCCAAACTTGATTGCAGGAAATACGACTTCAGCAACAGAGTGGTCAATGTCTGGAATACTCTACCTGACTCTTTGGTTTCTTCCCCAAATCCCAAAAACTTTAACTTAGACTGTCTACTATTGACCTCACCCCTTTCCTAAGAAGTCTGTAGGGGCCATGCATAAACGCACCAATGTGCCTACCATCCCTATCCTGTTGTTTCTTTTATTTTTTATTTTTTTTCTATGTATCCATGTATTCATAACTATGTTTTTACTTATACCTATTATCTTGTAAGCAATTGACAAAAATAAATAAATAAAATAAAATAAAAAATAAATAAAATACTAAGGTTTGCAGATGATACAACAGTTATTGTTCTCATTCAAGAAAATGAAGAATCTGCATACATACAGGAATAACTAGCCTTGTGGTGTAGCCAGAACAATCTCAAAATTGTAGAAATAATAGTTGATTTAGGAGAAGCTCTCCTATTCTACCACCCCTTACAATACTAGACAACACAGTATTAACAGTAGAGACCTTTAAGTTTCTAGGTTCTATCAAGACTTAAAATGGACACCATCAACATCAAAATGCGATAAAAAAAAGCACAACATTCTTGGGCAATCTGAACTCAGAAAGTTCAGATTGCCCAAGAGCTGCTTATACAGTTCTACAAAGGAATTGTTGATTCTGAATTTTTCTTTAGAAATTTACTTTACACATTAATTATCTTGTACTTCTTCTGAAAAGATTTCAAAATGCACCCAATTATCAGGAAAAATGATACTAGTTTACGAAATGATGCAGTTCCTATACATGCTTATATATTTCGTCCTTCATCAATCACAGACAATTCCACTAAATTGTAGATGGATGTGATTCTTTCGATTTAATGTGAGTATGGGTATTTGGGGAATATTTTTTTTTACAAATATTTTCTTTACAAAGAGAAACTAGGAATGTATACTCAGTTAACCTTGGGCCAATTCCTGAAAAGGTAGACTTAAGATTTTTACTTTTTCCCCAGACTCTCTATTTATATTGGGCTTTAAGGGTAAGAATGGGAGGTAGAAATAACATGATAAAAACCATTATATTTTTATTTTATTTATCAAATTTAGAAACTGACAATCTCCTTCAGAGAGGGAAAATTAATAGTGTATCAATAATATATTAAATCCATTAAATTGAATGTAAAAATTTAAAATAGAGGCAATATAGTTAAAATTCAACATTAAAAATTAATTAAAAGGAACAGGGATTTCAGATGGCTAGTCAGTATCAGGTCTTTAAACAGCATTGCCAGTTCCGAAAGGTGCTTTTTCAAGAGGCAACTGGACTTTCTGGATTTTCTTTGAAGAAGTTTTGCTTCTCATCCAAGAAGCTTCTACAGCTTTCTTAGGTCTGTATACATCTTTGAAAGATCAGGAGAGCGGGGGCCAACTTATCCTTTGGGTGGCCCAGAATGTTCTGAAAAGCAAAGGCAGAAAAGTCTTTCTTCCTGGACTCTGCCACTCAAAATTCTTTAGCTGATGGGTCCACAACATACCTTCCCTACCTAACCAAATAGGACAGGCCAAAATAATAAAATGAAGTTGGTTGTATAGATAACTTGACTGTATTGTACTTGAGAGAAACATGTATAGCAGAAAAATAATTAATTATGACATGTGTACCCTGTGCTACCACAGATGGATGGGTTTATATTTCAGTTTAATGTCATAGTTGATTGTATGCCTGAATATGAAATCCTATATATTAAGACATAACTTGTGCTATGTGCATATGTATATTTCACAGGTAAATCATAGAGGCAAGTGTGCAGAATTCATATATTGAATTCTTTTGTTGGGGCTTTGTGCAATAAACATGCTGACATTTTTTGGTGTGCAAAGAAAAAAATAGCATACTAAAACTCCAAAGCACATTTATTTTCCAAAAGATTTGAATAAGTTTGTAATGGATACTTTAAGGCTAATTACAAAATTATAACTTTTAATGAAATACAAGAAAAAATAAGTTTTTATCATGCATATCTCTATCGTTCATCCCTGAAACAATGACCTCATTATTGAGAACCTGATTTACTCAGAAGTCTCATAGACTAAGTATGATTTGATTGGATTCTTTGCCATTAGCAAAAATAAAACCATAAACAACCAGAAGAGAAGTGTGTTACCAGTGGTGCACACATATTTATTGCTCTAATTTCTGTGATACAACACTTGGTAGATATTTCACCATTGTCTTGATGACTTTAAATGACATTAATCTATATTAAAATAACAGATAACTCTAGTCTGAGATCTACAGGTTTTCATTTCTTGTAGTAATTTCTTTCATAATTTTCTTTTTGTTTTGTGAAAAGGAAAAATTCTCATTTTCCCAAATTTCAAATTAACTAGTTTGCTTGAGCCAAGTTTATTGGAAAAGTAATAGGGACAGTATACAAAGTTATGAAGGAATGCAATGATTCAGTGGCTAAGATGATGAGCTTGTCAATCAGAAAGTCAGCAGTTCAGTAGTTTGAATCCCTAGAACCGTGTAATGGAATGACCTCCCATTACATGTCCCAGCTTCTGCCAACCCAGCAGTTCGAAAGCATGTAAAAATGCAAGTAGAAAAATAGGGACCACCTTGGTGGGAAGGTAACAACATTCTGTGCACCTTCAGCATTTAGTCATGTCGGCCACATGACTATGGAGAAGTCTTCAGACAGCATTGGCTCTTTGGCTTTGTAACAGAGATGAGCACTGTCCCCTAGAGCCGGAAACGACTAACACATATGTGTGAGGGGAACCTTTACTTTTACCCTACAAAGCTATGACCCCATGAAAAGTATTCATACAAACTTTAATTGTAAAATAAATGCTGATTAATAATAATATCAAATATTTAGCAACTTGTTTTATACCTTCACTTGCATCTCTTTGGGTTTATAAAATACATATTTTTTCCTGTAGCTCCCAGATAGTGGGTGAGTAGACTAAATTAATTCCTTACAGATGGAATTTTCAAATGAAAAAAATTTATATCATTTAAGTCACATTTTTTTGCTATTTAAAAACTCCCAACTCCATCAAAATAATCCACATGTATAGGGAAGGAACTCTGGAAGTATGTCCATTTATGGATATAAAGGGGTGGGTTTCTACTGGTTCTGTCCACCTCTGTAGTTCTGAAGAGCAGCAGACATAGAACTGGTTCTATGTCTGCTGATTTTTTGCCCACTCGCCTACCCGGGCTCTTATCTGACCTTTATTTCCTGCTTTTTCAACCTCAGCTGCCATGTGAGGCACAGCTGCAGTTAAAAAAGCAGGAAAAAAGTACTTTTTCAAAGGCTGCTTCTCGGCTCGCAGCGATGCTGAGCTGTCCAGGCACCAGGCTGATGACAATTTACAGGCGTGCGCATAGCGTGCAGGGAAGCACATTGTAAATCACCGAACCTTGTAAATCACCGAACCGGTAGTTAACCCTGTAGGATCCCACCCCTGGATATGTATATCCATTAGTGTCATCTTTACCATCTTTTATTCTTTATTTGTATTTCTTATTGTGTGTAGTTTTTAAAATGTAAGACTTCAGTGGATGCAAGTTTTCAGTGGAAACTGCTGAAATACGCCATGCTAAGCTTATGGATAGGTTTCTGAATACTAAAAGTAGTAACTACTTTAAACTTCAAAAACTCTCTCCCTCAAAGTCAAAATTATTTCTATCTATTTGAATAGGGCCGTGATAACTAACTCTACTTCTGGCATCTAAAAAAATAGCACCACCAAAGAAAGAAAGAGAGAAAGAAAGAAAGAAAGAAAGAAAGAAAGAAAGAAAGAAAGGAAGGAAGGAAGGAAGGAAGGAAGGAAGGAAGGAAGGAAGGAAGGAAGGAAGGAAGGAAGGAAGGAAGGAAGGAAGGAAGGAAGACAGTAAAAAATTTCCATTGTTTAAATTATACAATTGCACGTGGTTCCATACTCCCTGTACAAAATCCCAGCTATTCAATTATTAAAAATAGTGCAATTAAAAAAGAATAATAAGCATCCACCATGTAACATCTCAGATTAAATAATTATTAATAAGAAAGACAACAAAAACAACCTCTGGATAGTGGACTTGACAATATCTGGAACAGCAGAATAGAAGAAAAAGAATTGAAGAAAAATCACAAAATGCAATAATAAATAAAATATAAATAATATAATAATATAGAATGACTGTGGCAACATAAAGCCAAGTTAGTATTAATAACAAGAACCTTAAATGCAATCCCAAAACATCTGGAGCACCACTTGAATAACATCCCCATTAACACAATCAATTGCACACAATCAATTGCAAAAGGCAGCTTTACATGGAGAGCTTATATCCTGACATTTTAAGATCATCAAGCAACATCTCCCTATCCCAGGACTTTGGGAAAGACTCAATAGGAAGATAAAAATACTAAATCAATTCTAAACATGTCGCTGACTGTGCAACAAACAATGATAATATAACAACAGTAACAACAATTGTGTAATGGTATGGTGGAATATTTTCTGAAAATGTTTCTTTCCCATAGAAATATCTGAAAACTTTAGGTATTCAAAGAAAAAAAAGGAGAAGAAAAATGGTAAGAATCTATGTAAACTTTATTTCTTATTACCTGAAATATGTCATTGTTTACTTTCTTCAGAATTAAGTAAATTTCAGCATGAAGCAATAAAAGTAAAGTATGTGACCTCAGCATTTCCTATTGCAACTTCCAGAGTTTCCTGTAATCCTAATTGCTGAAAATGAGAATCAGTTTTTGACTCTTTTGTAGCCCTAAAGCAAGCATATTACAATGGAAAAAAGAATGCCAAAAGGTCTTGGGTGACTGACCCCTCTGTGATACTTAGCATCTACTTCTTCATGTTAAACAATATTTAAGATGTTGCTGTCTTTCAAATGTACACTGCCAGGAGTAAATTGAACAGTATAAAATTTGACTGAATTTGTTGCCTGTGCAAAATTTATAAATTCTCTTTTTTTTTCTTTCTCCCCCTCCTTCCTCCCCTCTCCCTATCCCTCTCTCTCTCAATGAAGGACAAATTTTCTAAACTGTCAGCTTCCACCAGCAGGTAAGGAAAATATTTTAATCTTCTCTCTTGGTTTATATTTATTGACACTGCAGGTATAAACCTTAATGCTAATTTGCTCTATCAAAGCGGCAGTCATAAACCTACTATCCAGATTTCAGAGGAATTTGTTAAATTACAATTAGCTTTTATATAGTCTGTCTGTTGGATAAGAAGGGATTCTATCCATTCGTTTGACTTTTGGTTTCAATAAAATATGTGCACAAAGTGTCACTAACATTTTGATTAGTGTAATTTCTAGTAATTTTGATTAATTAGCATTATTATACATTAATTAAGGAAATAAACATTGTATTTTGCTACTTGGCTGACACCTTCTCTTGAAGATGACAAATAAGATATTTGCCAATTATACTTCCTCTTTCTTCTTTTCAATTTACAAACTGCTATGTTCTCAGACATTGTCCCAGTAACTTCAATTTTCCTAGCTTGACTACAATAATAAATATGCTTTCTGAAAATTAAAAAAATTGAAATTGCAGATATAATCATTTAGAAAACAGTTAAGAATGTAATCTTTGTTTCTAACTTATTAATAACAGGATATGAAAGCAATGAAAAAAAAACACCTCTATTTCTTTACAATTATGTATTTGTGCATTTACAAGATTTAAAATCTTTAAGGGACCAAAAGGTAACTTCAAGATTTCAAGTGTTGTTAAGGAAGTGTTTGAACGATAAGTGATTTCTGCTTTTCTGTGTTTCTTTCCAAATAGTGACCTTATCCGAATTTCCAGAGATATATCAAATCATGAAAAACAAATTGTAGAGGCAAGAAAATCCTCAGTAAAAAAAGGTCTTCAGAAGTTTAATATTGAATGTTCCATGGTAAAAATCCATACTCTATACTGACATGCCGCGTCTTTTTTTTTCAAACATGATATTTGAATGATTTGCTAAGAATGTTGACCTGAAGACCTGGCTCTTTGAGCAGGCCGGCCTGAGCTGACTCAAATGGGATTTTAAATAGGGGTTTTAGATTTGTTTGGTTGGTTGGGGTACGAAAGTTTTAACTTATTTTAATCGGGGGGTTTAGATTTTTATTTGGGCAGCCCATAATTTAATTCTTTTTTAATTGTATTTATATCTGTGTTTTGTATGTATTTTAGTTGGCTGTTCACCACCCTGAGTCCTTCGGGAGAAGGGCGGTATATAAAATTATGAAATAAATAAATAAATAAATAAATAAATAAATAAATAAATAAATAAATAAATAAATAAATAATGAATGAATGAATGAATGAATGAATGAATGAATGAATAAATAAATAAATAAATAAATAAATAAATAAATAAATAGAGGGAAAGAGTCAGAATTTGCTTTAATTTAATGTTGATTTAATTTAAGTTAAACAACAATAGCATACTACATAGTTAATCATTGTAAACACTTTTTTCACATTCAAACAGAACTCAGAAGCAAATTTCAAGGGCCTTATGAGCTACAACTAGTGTTTGGAGTTATACAGCATATGGCTTTTGGATAAGGAAAGCAGAAAACTAATGGCTTCATTGTTGATAACATTTCTAGCAGTGGTTTAAAACCTGCCTGGAGTTGAAAATCTGCCATTGGTTGAACTAAGGTTTATTTAAGGTTTTTAAAAAGGAAAAGATCTAAGAAAGTAAACCACAGCAGGCCAGAAATAAATGGATCCACAATGAAAAATATTTGAATGAATGTCAAATGCATTTCAACAGCAGCTTGATAATTGAAAAAAGGGTATTTTTGTGCAGAAGTAATGCATGGTACTAAATCATGATTTATTTCATGGCAGTTTGTTGATGATGTAATAATAGCTGGTTTCACACAATATGCTAAAGATGTAAACCATATTTTACAAACCATAACATTTGGATTCACACAATACATTTAGCCATAGTAACAAGCATTATTATATATTAATAAGTGTCTGAGTACAGTTTGAGTAAGAATTTGTGGTACAAAAAGCAGTGGTATTCATTCAGCATTTTGTTACTATTATAATTAAAATTTAACTTTTAGTGATTAGTTGCATATGAAAAGGATCATTTTATAGATGGAAACAGAAGAGAAAAAGTGTAGGAAGATGACATGCTAAATTACAAAAGACAAAAGACACATTACATTTTATCATATTAGATCTAAAATAAAGTTCTAATTGACAGATTTTTAATGCTGTCATAAATGATATTTCCAAACACTCCACACACACACCTCCACACACAATATCTAAATAGATAGACTAGTGCAATGGCCTAGATGCAGAGATCTCACTTCATGATCAGGAGGTTGTGAATTCAATCCTACATAGTGGTGGCTATTTCTCTCTATAATGTACACTGGATAAAGACAGAGATAGAGATTATATAAAGCTAGAGATAGAGATATATATGATTTCCTTTCCCATTCATCATATATTTAACTGTTCAAGTTGTTGCAAATGACCAGTGGACATTATCAAAAGTAATAATTATTTTTCTGTCCTCAGGACAATGTCCCCAATATTGCCATACTGGGTTCAGGTGGGGGCCTGAGGGCTATGATTGCACTGCAGGGAATACTGGGAGAGCTTCAGGAACAAGATCTGCTAGATATAGTGATGTATCTTTGTGGAGTATCAGGTTCTACATGGTAAGTGGCAATAGGTTATATTGGTGGATGATTTATACATTTATAGACATAGCAGCTGAACATAAAGCAAGGGGTCAGATAAAATTACCTCTACCAATTCTGCTGGCTGTAGGTGGGTGAATCTATGACAGGGCAATGGCATTTGAGAGGATAGAGCCATTGCTGGAAGAAGAGAGGAGTTTTGAAATGTCTTGATATTTAAAATTACATTTGTCAATTCTTGAAAATAAATTGCTTTTTCACTAAGCAAGGCTTCTGAGTAAACCAACTTTAAACATTTGGCCAGTAGTTTTATATGTATATATTAATTTCTCCCACAGCCATCCAGATGAAAAAAAAACTCTTACATGACCTATTTTTTTCCAATGAGACATACATCAAGCCCACATGCCAACCTTTTTAACATTCTGCTCAGAATTCTGGTAACCACTATTTTCTGTTCCTGAACTAGGAATAAAAAGAATTATTGGCAGATCCTGGGACATATTTTTCCAGTCAGGAATATGTCTGCTACTATCTCAGGCAAAATGGAAAAGTTGGGAAATGTGCATTTTAAATCCTTAATTATCAGGTTGGGGTCCTCTGCCATTGCTATGCCAACAGTTTTATCTATTTTCAAGGTGTATGTCATACATTTATGAATATGAAGAATGGGGAAAACAGCTACCAAGTTTGGAAAATAAGTTGTGTCACAAACTGTTAAACCTACACCGGGACTGGAACAAAGCCTTAAAAAGCCTGGTTGAGTCAAGTAAAGATGACACATACTCCTTAACTGATTTCTGGGGTATCGTTGTAGTTTACATAATAATGCATGAAGTGAGTATAAAGAATTCCTTTCAATAAATATTTTGTTGTTCCCTAGAAATATGATGGATGCTGCAACTGTTTTAAGTAATTTACAAAATATACATGAAAATTTGCTCAAGAAACAATAGTGCAATACCTTTTGCATAACCCATTTTTTCACTACATTTGCCACAACTGCTTTAGGAAGGGAGGAAAGAAGGGAGGAGGGAGGAAGGAAGGAAGGGAGGGTGGGAGGTAGGTAGGTAGGGAGAATAATGGACAATTACTTTCTTATGGAAGAAAACAAAATGAAAATTATTATTACAAAAATAGAACACATGAGATTGTATTTAATACTGTGGAGTGGAAAGTCCCAATTCATCTCTTCCATTCCATTCCATGCCACATCACACCACACCACATCAAGTCATTCCATTCCACTCAAATTTCTCAGCTTCCCCCTCCCCCAAACAGTATCAGTAGTGAGTATCACTAAGCATATACAATTTTCATTGGACTCTCAGGAAGAATTGCTTGTCTGTGAAGTTAAATGAGATAAAAGAGATTTTTCCCCCTTTCTTATTTTAACATAGTAGCTTCAGTTGAGTGGACTGATTAGTGTAATAATAGTGTTTGTAAAACTTAATTCTTCCCTACATGGACTCTTACCTACTAGATTAAAATCCTTTCTTTAAAATAGACTTTTGTGTTAATAAGAAACTAATGTTTCCTTCAGACTGTGCTTGATTTTTGTGTGGAAGAGATTTTGCCATCAAATGTTCTAAGTAGCATATCGAAGTAATTTATCACATGATTTATACTTCCAGGATTGATTCTTTCCTTTCTTAGTTTGTGTGTATGTATGAGTGTATATGAATGCTTATGTGCCTTCAACTCAATGTTGACTTCCAATCACTGCTTAGACAAGCCCTGTTTTCTTGGAAAGATTTTAGAAGTGGTTTGCTCTTGCCTCCCAGGGCTGAGAGAAATTACCCAGCTGACTTTGTGCCTAAGGTAGGATTAGGACTCTCAGTATCCCAGAACTCACATATACCAAACTGCTTATTAAGCCCATATAGTTTACATCTGATATGTAACTTGGCTTGGATTATTTGCTTATGAATTTCTTTCCAAACAGCTGGATGATCATTATCTATCTGATGAACAGAAGATTTGTAAGAATGGGTTAGTGCCTTACCCAATCTATGCAGCAATAGATGCAACCAAATTAGATGCTGCTGCAAATCAAATCCATTCAGGTAAGCACTAAGATCTATCTATGTTTATCACAACTGTCATTTTGAAATCAACACGTGCTGGATTTTATGTGTGTGTGAAAATTTATATATGTATGTGTGTATGTGTGTGTATGTATGTATGTATATGTATATATATGTGATTGCTAAATAAGCCATGTCCAATTTAATGATCTTGTTGCCATAGTTGTTAGGTGAATCACTGCAGTTGTTAAGGGAATCATGCTGTTATTAAGCAAACCCAGCTTCCACTGTTGTATTTTCTTGTCAGAAGCTGGTTGAGAAGCTCACAAGGAGTGATCACATGAGATACTACAACCATTGTAAATACATGCCGATTGCCAAGTGCCCAAGTTTAATGTAATCATAGGGATGCACTGACGGTCATAAGCATGAAGGTTGATTGTAGTTGGTTGCTAAATAAATTTTTGGAAAAGAAAGATAACCTGTAAGAAATGACACTAAACTTTGAGAGACTCTTCATGCAATAACAGGGGATGAAAAGAGATACTCTGCTTTGTAACAGCAGTTCTTACATCTTCAAATTGTAATTTTTCAATCCCTTTAAAGATATCTGGTTTGAATGTACACCACATGAGGCTGGATTCTTTAACCCTGGAGCATTTGTGGATGTGACTTTCTTTGGAAGCAAGTTTGAGAATGGTGAACTGAAGGAAAAGAAGAATGAAATGAAAATGACTTATCTGAGAGGTAGCATTGCTTTTGATAGAGATATACTGATGTAGAATATGCAGACTGGGAGATGATTTTCATTATATAGAATCTTCACTCTAGTTGGAATATTGGACAGACTATTATATATAAATTGTGCAAGGTTACTGATATGTTTGCAGCTATGTTAGGATCTTTGGGAGGTAGATGGAGATTGAAACACCAAAGTAAAATATGAATAAATATAATGGTTCATACAAGAAAAAATATAGTATTGTGCAGTAATATTGGAATAAATCTGCAATTTAATATGCACATCTCTGAGTATAAATTAGGGAGATTATGGACTCGTGGAGATTTACTTTGCAGTACATATTTCTAGAATTGTACTAAACTCCTAAATCTTATTATAAAATTAAGGGATGAGGAATGACAGCATTAAGGAATTATATAAGGTAAAGTTCATTGTTCTCTTTCTTCATTGTTCTCTTTCCAGTTCCTTCCATCTCCTATTTTAACATTCTGTAATAAGTTTATAAGTGCACAAGTGAAATATAAAACCAAATATTTTTAGGTGCAATGTGTATGTCTATAGTAAGTATGGCTGCCCCTATAGGATAGCTAGGTAGTGATCACAATCATCTGCTCTAAACTATTAAATTCTTCACACACTGGATCCAAAGTAATAATGTGGTAGTACCATACTTGCTGCCATCATCTAAAATCAAACGGTTCCCCCCTCCCTAACCTGTACTCTATGTGATAGATGGAGGTCTCATATTCTGCTGATTCTGTTGGATAATAATATATTTGTAGACAGCAGAATAGAAGATAAATGAGAAAATCACAAAATGCAAAGATCTGCAAATAGAAGTGAATGATTGTTGGAAAAGAGAGTAAATGGCACTTGGGTACAATCTCAAAACATCTGGAGCACCAGTTAAATCATTTAAACACTGTCAGCATTGACAAAATCTTCACCAGTCAATTGCAAAAGGCAACTTTACTTGGAAAGTTCTGAGACAGTACTCATTAAGTAACAAAAACTGCTTATCCCACAGTTAGGATTAGGGAGGAACTTGAAAGGCGGATAAATATGCATGCAGTCTAAACATTCAAATGACTGTATGATGAATTATAATGAAATAAATTATTGTTGTGGCATTTTTTTCCAGATGTATAACACTGAGACGTGATGACTAAAGGTGTCAATCCTTACACACACACACACACTTATCTCTAATATCTTACATTTATAGCTATGATCTATTTCATGTTATAGAATACAGTACTATGCAATTTATAAACTATAGTTTATAACTTTTTTAGATTAAGAAATCCAAAAAACCACAAAAGCATTTATCTGTTATGATTTTTATCTTCTATAAAGCACAAACAGTGCTTTTTAAAGAGAAAAATAAGATTTTGTGATATCAAAAAACTATCCTTGTAAGCAAATTTATATATCCATATAGAATCACTAATTTTTTATAGAGATATAAAACATGTTGTACTTGAAAATAAGCCAAAAGAAATGGAATTCAATGCATCTTCTATTTATAAGAGTCATGTCTACACCAGTTTTGAATGAGATGAAAGAATGTATATGTTGAGTCTGGAAATCCACTTATCATACTTTTGAATGCAGGCTCACATCAGTTGCTCCCAGAATGCTTTAGGGTAAGAAAATAGTTGACTTGAGATGATGGGAAAGATTAAAATAACGAATAACTCAGATGAAACATACAAGTATATCTCGCTTGAGACCTCTCCAAATTATGACCAAATTGTTATTTTCAATATGACCAAGAGGCAAAATTATTAAATATGTAATTAGATAATAATTATATTCACTATATTTATTGATAGTAAAGTTTAATTTTAACTAGAATAGAATTGTATTTATTTGTGTCCTGGTTACTATATCTTGCTTTTGGGGGGAATGACCCACACATTGATCCAGAAAATGTAATGTAGCCTTTCGTTTAAGCATGATATCTGACATAACATATGCTTGCATATTTTGCTAAGTTTCTAGAAAACTATTTCTTTTCTTTCAGGATTATGGGGAAGTGCTGTTGCAAATTTCAAAGAAGACATGACAGCTTTAATAGGTATTGTATATTTCATATTGGATGCAAAAAGTTATCAGAAATTGGAATGTGGCCCAATTGAGCAAAGGATTCCAGAAGAGCTAGATAAAAAAGATATTTTTCTTTTTAAAAAACTTTTCTTTCTTAAAAAATATGTGCACTGTTGGGACAATGTTAGTCTACAGATTTTCCCAAATGCAAAGTGAAGGGAAATTACTTTCCAATGAGTAAATGAATTTCAGACATACAGTATGTACTCTATGCCCTCTTACATGTGTTGGAAGAAATGTCCATCTGGGTTCAGTTCCAAGTGAGAAGAAAGACATGGAAACATGGAGGCTGCTTAGAAGGATAGTTTAATGATGAAGCAGAACCACCAAGCATGTGTGATTCTGGGTAGATGACCACCACATGGAGTGGAGAGTGAGATATATTTATACCCTCTCTTGGACCTTGCAAGAAATATATCCTATTGGTTGTCAAAATCAAAGGGGGTTATGTGGGGGTCCAGCTAACCTTGTAGGCTGTCTGTGTCCCAGGCTTAGTTGAATCTTGCTGGGTAATGATATAATGAAGAGGGTTGTATTCCGAAAGGGTGTTAGACAATTCCTATTTTGGATCTTGAGTGAGGGCTAATCCTATCACCCAGGAGCTGAAGCCTTTTGTCTTATAGATAGAATGGCTCAGTCTTTCTGCAGTTATTAACAAGGGGGGGGGGGGGCTGTTTTCCAAGAGCATGTTTCTCCTTTTCTCATCCAGGGAGGTATAATATTCTGCCTTTTAAATATTTCCTAGAATATTTCATTCTTCTAGGAGAGGGGTGGGTGCTAACTTTTAGATATGGAAATTTTGTAAAGTCAGATTGTTTTCCCAGATAAATATTGTCTGGAAAATGCTGAGATATCTATAATAGCACAGCTCTTTATTTTTATTTTATTTTATGTTAGACATATCCTTTAGCACTGAGGTTTATAGAAATAATTGTGTAATAGGATTGGACTAGTATTGTAGGATATATTAAGTTTGCTTTTCCTTTATACCATACTGCTGTCTATTTTACTGCAGTTTTTAAAGTTGTGTTGTTGCTGTTTGTTTTTTAAGTAAGAGAACAGATGCATATTTGTGAGTTCTTTTGAGTTTTGAGTTTTGATCGATAATTAAGTTATGTTAGGTTAAAAGATTTTTAAACTGGTCATATAATAGATTGAAAAAAAATTGATTAAAACTGCCAAGAAAATAAAGGTAATCCAGAAACATATACTTACATACACATTAATTAAAACATTAAAACTATCAAATAAATCAGTCCTGGATGACTTGACAAGTCACCAAATAAGAAATTTTCAAGTCTTTAATTTGGAGATAATAACTTTCAAGTGTTTATATGACCAGATGAACTTAAAATGATGTTAAATAATTGAAAGATTTCTATAGACAAAATTATTCTTTGAAGTATGACATGTTTTAAAATAAATTGTGAACATATTTATAAACAAACTGTTTGACTGTATTATATTTCTAGATATCCTTAAGAAGTTGATTTGTCATCATGTAGCATCAGGTAAATTCCCCAGCTTGTTTGAAGTACACAACATCAGATCTCTTCAAAAGAAAACCACTCCCTAAATCCCTGTATTTGCACTGCGCTTTTTGGTCTAAAGGGCCAAAAATAGAAATGTTAGCTTGTTAGAAAGCAGCCATGGCCAAAGTTAGGAAACTATGATCTAACCAGAAAAGATTGATAAAGACAATAGAAGACAAACAGATACAGTGATTTTTTTTAAAATAAAGTTTTATTTGAGATTTCACAAAAAACAACAACAATACAAATAAAACATCTTTTTTGAGAATAGCATAGTCTCAGGTTATCACTTCTCTACACAGACACGAACTCAATTTCATATTCATCTTTATATTCTATTCCATATCTTCTTACTGTTTTAACTTTTTCTCCATAACTTTAATTTACTCAATATTCTTAATTATCACATATCTAAATCCAATTATATAGTTTTTTCTAAATTCCAATGTCTTTCTACTCATTGTATTTATACTTTATCTGCCTGTTTCAAATTTCATATCATCTTTTATCATTAACCAAATTTTAATTAAAATATGACACCTTTATATCTCTTAATTTCAACTCTTGTTTAAACTTCGATTTATGCCTTTGAAATTCCATATAATACATCCAAATCAAATTCTAGTTAATACATTCTTAAAATACACACTATGTTCTTTAAACTAAAGAAATATATATATATGGATCTTTGGTTCTTCGGGTTTTCTCCCGCGTAGAATTGGAAATATCTAGGCGACGTTTCGATGAAGTCTCATTCATCATCTTCAGGCTTGTGTCTTCGGCCTTGTGCTTCTCACAGTAATGTGAGCTTGCAGCTGCTTCTTCCTTTTAGGAAGAAGTTAAAAGGACGAAGCAGCTGCAAGCTCACATTACTCTGAGAATTCTACACGGGAGAAAACCCGAAGAACTAAAGATCCACATACAAATACCCGCGAAAACCTCCGAAAACAAATATATATATATATATATATATATATATATATATATATATACATATATCAGTGTTGGACTTCAAAAATTTTTACTACCGGTTCTGTGGGCGTGGCTTGGTGGGCATGGCAGGGGAAGGATACTGTAGAATCTCTAGTCAGAAGTAGTATTTGCCGGTTCTCTGAACTATTCAAATTTTCTGCTACCGGTTCTCCAGAACTGGTCAGAACCTGCTGAATACTACCTCTGATATATATATATATATATATATACATATACATATACATATACATATATATATATATATATATATATACATATACATATACATATACATATATATATATATATATATATATATGCCTGGTCGGTGGCAGTCAGGGAAGATCCAGCCAAAGACACAGACATTGATATATTCCTCGAAAGATCTGTGGGCCCTGAGATATGTCCCCCTGTCTCAGAGTTGGCCCTCTTACCTCTCCAAGACTTATCTCAAGGACGGATCTTGGGATCCGGAGAGATGGTGGGGTCGCCGGAAGCGTAGGAGGGAGGGTTGTTTAAAATTTTTAATTAGATTTTTAAAGGGGTTAGGGTTGGCCGGGCGGGGGCTGGGGGACAACCCGCCTGGGGCTGGGACCGGGTCGCGGGCTGAGCATTGCCGGGAGGGTTTGGGTTCGGATGGGGCTGTATTGAGGATGGGGGGTTGTCCCAGGGAGGGTGATCTTAAAGCTATTAGTACGGTGAGCGGGAGAGGCAGATTTGGCGGCTATAGGGGGCCACATTCTATTTCGGGAGCGCGCCCCCACTATTTGTCTGCAGTGGCGCGCTCCGACCCCCTTGTTGTTATGTCCCGTTCCCCAGGGGGTCTGAGCGATCGGGCCCTGGGCCTTCGGCTGATGTGTAACGCCAGGTCCGTTATTAATAAGGCCCCCCTCATTCATGATTTGATCTGTGAGGGGGGAGCGGACCTGGTGGGTATCACCGAAACCTGACTGGGCCTAGAGGGGGGAGTCCCTCTTGTGGAGATGTGCCCAGCCGGGTTTCGGGTTTTTCATAGGCCGAGGGCCCAGGGGAGGGGCGGGGGTGTTGCGGTGGTTATTAAGGAGGATCTGTGTCCAAGGGAATCCACTGTTTCTCAGACGACCGGATGTGAGTCTCTTTTTGTGAAGTTCGGTCCCAGGGTGCAGGTGGGCTTGCTGGTCGCATACCTGGCTCCCTGCTATGCGGCATCGGCCCTGCTTGAGCTTCTTGAGGTTATAGCCGGCGTGGCGGTTGAGACCCTCAGGCTTATGGTCATGGGGGATTTCAACCTTCCCTCTGCTGGCGGTGCCTCGGGAATTGCTCAGGAGTTCATGGCTTTCATGACAGCCATGGGCCTGACCCAGTTAATTAGGGACCCTACTCACGTGGGAGGTCACACCCTGGATCTAGTTTTTGTCTCTGATCAGTGGCAGAGTGGTCTGGGTGTAGGGGATATAGTTATAGAACCCTTGTCATGGACAGATCACTCGCTCCTGAGGCTCGACTTCCGTTCCGCACCCCCCGACCGCAGGGAGGCGAGGCTGCTTAAATGGTACCGCCCCAGGCACCTGATGGACCCGGATAGATTCCTGATGGAGCTTGGGCCATTTCCCGAAGCTCACACACACGACTCGGTTGAGGGCTTGGTCGCCACCTGGGATAGGGTGGCTGCTGGGGCCCTTGACCGGGTCATGCCCTTGCGGCCTCTGACCCGGTGCCGATCCCAAGTGGCTCCTTGGTTTTCTGAGGAGCTAAGGGAGATGAAGCGCCGGAAAAGACGCCTAGAGAGTAGTTGGAGGGCTAGCCGTTCTGAGTCTGACCGAACACTTCTATGATCTTATATTTAGACGTATTTAGTGGCGATAAGGATGACGAGGAGGACCTACCTCAACACCCTTATTGCGTCCGCGGAAAACCGCCCAGCCGCCCTGTTTAGGGTGACCCGCTCCCTTCTAGAGGTGGAAGCGCGGGAGGATCCCTTACAGGGTCGGGCTGAGGAGTTTTCTAGGTTTCTGCAGGACAAAATCGCTCAGATTCGGGACGAGCTGGACTCAGACTGGGCATCTCCGGGCGGGGGGACGGGGGTGGATATCGGTGAGGCCAATTGGGTTGAGTTCAACCCGGTTACCATGGAAGACGTGGACAGGGTGCTGGGGGGGCTGAATGCCACCACCTGTTTGTTGGACCCATGCCCCTCCTGGCTGGTCTTGGCCACTCGGGAGGTGACACGAGGCTGGTTCCAGGGTATTATAAACGCTTCCTTGAGAGAGGGGCTTTTACCCGCCGCCTTGAAGGAGGCGGTGGTGCGGCCCCTCCTCAAGAAACTGTCCCTGGACCCAGCATTATTATCAAATTACCGTCCTGTCTCCAACCTTCACTTTGTTGCGAAGGTTGTAGAGAGTGTGGTGGCCCATCAGCTCCGGCAGTTCCTGGATGAAGCGAGTTATCTTGACCCCCTCCAATCGGGCTTCAGGCCCGGGCACAGCACGGAGACAGTGTTGGTCGCGTTGGTGGATGATCTCTGGAGGGCTCGGGACAGAGGTTGTTCCTCTGTCCTGGTCCTGTTAGATCTCTCGGCGGCTTTTGATACTGTCGACCACAGTATTTTATTGTGGCGGTTGGGGGGGTTGGCGGTTGGAGGCACCGTGTTGCGGTGGTTCTCCTCCTTCCTCTCCGACCATTCGCAATTTGTGTTGACAGGGGGGCAGAGATTGTCCCCAAGGCCCCTGCTTTGTGGGGTGCTTCAGGGGTCGGTGCTCTCGCCCCTGCTGTTCAACATTTATGTA
Source organism: Bungarus multicinctus (assembly GCA_023653725.1). Taxonomy (NCBI): domain Eukaryota; kingdom Metazoa; phylum Chordata; class Lepidosauria; order Squamata; family Elapidae; genus Bungarus; species Bungarus multicinctus. The sequence continues at coordinate 111,936,353 of CM042840.1, forward strand.
AAGCCGCTGGGTGAGATCATCCGTTGGTTTGGGGTGGAGTTCCATCAGTACGCTGATGATACTCAGCTGTACATCTCCACCCCGGGCCACCCCAACGAAGCCGTCGAAGTGATGACCCGGTGCCTGGAGGCCGTGCGGAGTTGGATGGGTCGTAATAGGCTTCATCTCAACCCGGCCAAAACCGAGTAGCTGTGGTTTCCTGCACCCAGATACAGCCAGCTTATTCCTTCACTGGCCTTGGGGGGAGAGGTATTGACCCCGTGGAAAGGGCGCGCAACTTGGGTATCCTCCTGGATGTGCGGCTGTCTTTGGAAGAACATATTGCAGCCGTCGCCAGGGGGGCTTTTTATCAGATTCGTCTGATCTACCAGTTGCAGCCCTTTCTGGATCTGGGTGCACTTCGCACAGTCACTTGCGCTCTCGTTATCTCCCGCTTGGATTATTGCAATGCTCTCTACATGGGACTCCCCTTGAAGAGTCTCCGGAGGTTGCAGTTAGTTCAGAATGCAGCCACGCGGGTGATCGTGGGTGCCCCTCGGGGCGCGCACGTAACACCACTTCTCCGCAGGCTGCACTGGCTTCCTGTGGCCTTCCGGATTCGATTCAAGGTGGTACTGATGGTATTTAAAGTTCTCCATGGCTCGGGACCTGGGTACTTACGGGACCGCCTGCTGCCACCAATAACCTCCCGCCGCCCAGTATGCTCCCACAGGGTCGCCCTACTTGGGGTGCTGCCACCTGATCGCTGGCGGCTGGCGGCCCCAAGGGTGCATGCTTTCGCTGTGGGAGCCCCCCCTCCCTGTGGAATGATCTCCCCCCGGAGATACGAGCCATGACAGATATCCTGACCTTCCGGCGCGCAGTTAAGACCTTATTTTTTAAACAGGCCGGCCTGGCCCAGTAAGGGTCTATGGGGTTTTAAGTTAATAGGGGTTTTAAATTTTAATCTTATTTTTAAACTTTATATTTCCCGGTTTTAAATGAATTATTGTCAGACGGGATGCAGCCAATTTGTATTTAATTTGGTTTTAAATTCTATTTAAGTTTGTATTTTATGTATTTATTAGGCTGTACACCGCCCCGAGTCCCTTTTGGGAGTGGGAGCGGTATAGAAATACGATTAAATAAATAAATAAATAAATAAATAAATAAATAAATAAATAAATAAATAAATATACACTTTGCGTTACAAAGCTGAACAGGATAGAGCCAGTGGTGTAGTGGCAATTACAACTGCCTCACATGTAATACTTCCCTGGTTCGAATCCCAGAAAGGGTATGGCTAGCTGAAGAGAGCTAACTAGCTCGAAATAGATCTATCCTAATCTCCCTTATTTATTATTTAAATTATCAGCTCAAAACCTTACACACACACACACACACACACACACACACACACACACACACATATATATATTACAAAACAATAATAGATAAAATACTTATTCTCTTCCAATTCAATTCTATTAATTTCAGTTAAAGTTATATTTCCTTGGGAATACATATAAACAATTATCTCATATCTAAAATCAATTATAACAACTTAAACTTTTCCATAGTTGATTATAGCGTTCCCCTACTTTCCTAACTCCACTTTCTCTTATTCCATTTATTTATTAACGATCATTCCGTTATATTACAATAAGTATTTTATCCATCATTTTAATCACACATTATCTCATACTTTCTAAAAACTTATTTCTATTTCTAATATAACAATACTACTATATGTACCTTTGCAGAATCCTTTTTTCAATTAAATTCTCACCAATTATCTCTATTCGTGTTGACGGGGGGGGAGAGATCCACCTCTAGGCCCCTCATTTGTGGGGTGCTTCAGGGGTCGGTCCTCTCCCCTCTTCTGTTCAACATTTATGTGAAGCCGCTGGGGGAGATCATCCGTGGTTTTGGGGTGCAGTGTCATCTGTATGCTCCACCCCGGGCCACCCCAACGATGCTGTGGAGACTATGTCCCGGTGCCTGGAGGCCATGCAGAATTGGATGGGCGGGAACAGGCTCCGGCTCAACCCGTCCAAGACTGAGTGGCTGTGGTTTCCGGCGGCCCGATATAGTCAGCTGACTCCGTCGCTGGCTATCGGGGGAGAGATTCTACCCCCCACAGGGAGGGCTCACAATTTGGGTGTCCTCCTAGATGCACGGCTGTCTTTAGAAGACCATATTGCAGCCGTCTCCAGGGGGGCTTTTTATCGGGTTCGCCTGATCTACCAGTTGCGGCCCTTTTTGGATCAGGATGCCTTACGCATGGTCACTCATGCCCTTGTCACCTCTCGCCTGGATTACTGTAACGCTCTCTACATGGGGCTCCCTGTGGGGAGCACCCAGAGACTCCAACTGGTGCAAAATGCGGCCGCGCGGGTGATTATGGGATCGTCGTGAAGTTCCCATGTGACGCCTCTCCTGTGTGAGCTGCATTGGTTGCTGGTGGTTTTCCGGGTTCACTTCAAGGTTCTGGTTCTGACCTTTAAAGCGATCCATGGCATTGGACCAGGTTATCTGCAGGACCGCATTCTGCCGGTGATCTCCAACAGACCTGTGCGTTCCCACAGGGAGGGCCTTCTCCGGGTGCTGTCGGCTTCTATGTGCCATCTGGCGGCCCCCAGGAGTAGGGCCTTCTCTGTGGGGGCCCCCGCCCTCTGGAATGGTCTGCCCCCAGAGATACGCACCAACACGGACCTGAGAGCCTTCAGACGGGCGTTAAAAACTTGGCTCTTTGAGCAGGCTGGCCTAGGCTGACAGAAGATTTTAATTTTGTCTCACATTTTTAATTGGTTTCGAATATTTGGGGTTTTAACTATTTTATGGGGTAAAGTTTTTAAATTTCTAAACAGCCTAAATTATTTAATCCGTTTTTAATTTTTGTACAGTGTATTGGGGTTTGTGGTTGGCTGTGCATCGCCCTGAGTCCTTCGGGAGAAGGGCGGTATATAAGTATTAGTAATAAATAAAATAAAATAAAATAAATAAATAAATAAATAAATAAATAAATAAATAAATAAATAAATAAATAAATCTCTAAATAGGTTTATTATTTCAATTCTTATGCCTTTTCCTTGTTTCTCTATATCCTATTTCTGTCTTTTATAATTTCTTTTCCTTTCCTTCTTCCCCCTCTTCTTCTCTATATCCTGTTTGTGTCTTTTATAACTTCTTTTCCTTTTTTTCTTCCCCCTCTTCTTCTCCCTCTCTTTCTTGCCCCCATGTCTCTCTACTTCTAATTCTCTTTTCTGTAATCCTCTCTTCTGTTGCTTAGTATTGTAATTATTTTTCAAACTATTCTTTTTGTGGGGGTTGTTTTTTAAGTCCTAAACTTTCCACTTTCTTTCCCAACTTTCCCTTTTTTCCCTCACACAAGGTTAATTGATCATTAAAGATGGCTTCTTCTTTGTCCCGATCTTCTTGCTCCACAAGTATTTCTTATTGTTTCTCCGTTTCTAAAAATTGAAATACGAATCCAAAAGAATCCCTTCCTTCTAATGCATCTTCTTTGTATTTTTTAAGTTCCATTTTCAGTACTTCCCAGAGTGTTGCCATTTTAAATATTTTTAAACAACCACCCAATTGTTTTTAATCATTTAAATCCAATAGCCAAAAATCACCAAGTAGTCCAAATAATCCAAAGCTGTTTCTTCTTGCTTCTTTTTTCACTTTTTCTTCCTATGCTTCTATTATTTTGTTACAAAGTTTCAGTTAGAATGTATCTTTTAGGAATCTTGTTAAAGTTTCACTGTGAGTTCTTTTTAATTCCAGGCAGTCTCCTCCATTTTCCAGATCCCGCCTTATTCTTGCTTTTTCAGATTATTTTTTCACTTTCTCTTAACTGTCAATATAAGGAAAGGAGGGAGAGAAAAAAAACTCAAATCCTTTCTCTTTTTATCTCTCCTTCGCTGTTTCCAAATCTTCTTTGGGAACAAGTTAATTTTTTATAGTTAAAATTCCAGGGTATCTTATGTTCTTACTTTTCAATTCAACCTGGTCAACCAAAACTTTCTCTTCTTATCTTCCTCCTGCACATTCTTTTCTGGTTGAGTTCTTCTTTGAGGTGGCCATTTCTAGCCACCACTACAACCACCTTTGGGAAAGGGAGTAAAGATCAGCTGCGGAGGGGAGATGCGGCTGTCCTCGACCCTGCTGACAGTCTCCCCCTTCTTTACCACCTCTACGGGGTGGCTTAACCCTGAAACCAGCCAGCTCGGGGTGCTCCAGCGGTGAGCACAGACAGAAACTATGCACGATCACGGATTTCTCACTGTCTCAAAAGAAACTCAAACAGGAAGTAATCTGATACAGTGATTTTTTTCAGCATGTGTTCTCCAAACTCTACTTTTTGTCATCACCTGAAGATGCTAGAAAGTTTTGCACATGTACAAAACTCTCATCCAGCTAATCAAACATCAGAGAAAATTCCAAAATGATGCCATTGTCTTAACAAGAAATGTTCTGTCTCATTACCTTACAGCAGGGGTCTTCAAATTTGACAACTGTAAGACTTGTGGACTTCAACTTCCAGAATTTCTCCTCCAGTCTTGTTAGCTCAGGACTTCTGGGAGTTGAAGTCCACAAATCTTAAACTTGCCAAATTTGAACACCCTTGCCTTAAAGGTAAAAATATATTGTTACGCTTTAAGCACCTTGTCAAGGAAGCATGCAGCTGTTAGGCATAGGATGGCTATTCAGGTAGTCTTTAATTCACTAATGACATTTCAAATTGTTCTTTCCAGCAAGAGGTAAAGCTTTTCTTTTTGTTTCAAGTGATAGCCAGTCTACATTTACAATCTACTGCCTTTCAGTCTGAAACATAATATGACATTTCAATTACATAAAAACAAACAAGGGACAACTTGTTAAGAAAGTAATGTGTGATTGTCTGAACTGTAGCTTGAAATCTGGGTGGAATTGGGCAAGCCTTTTTTATGTTGTATCTTAAGAAATGGGCACTCACTTTGTAGGTATAAAAATAATTCAACAATGTCATTCTATTTTTGAAGAATACAGATGTTCATGTGACTACTGTAAAGTTGCTTTAGAGGCAACACAGTTGTTCAAGCATATTATGGAAAACCAAATATGTGTTATGGAAAATAAAACACATGTAGATGTTAAGAAGTATATCACAAACATTACAGAAATCCTAAAAAGTAAGTTTCCTAGAAAGTAAGTTGATCTTAAAGAATAATATGTTTTAGCTTTTTTCTGTTTCTGTGACATTCATCATGATTTCAGTAGTGGCTTCTATTTCTGATGTATAACTTGAAGACAAATTCCTGCCAACAAGAAAACAGTAGTGAATTGTCTTGTAGAATTAGATGTGTGTATTTAGTTTAAAAAGTGAAGGGGTTTCTTGTCCATTTCATTTAGCTTTAGATTGAGTTTTGAGTCAGAATACTTATTAGATTTTCAAAATTTGTGTCTTCATTAAAAAAGGTAATTGTCAATTAAAGTATATGTGTGCATGTCTAAAATCCTACCTATTCTGTTTCTCTTTTGAAATAGGCAGCATTATGCAAAGTGCAAAGTATTGTTTTTCTATATAGTAATAGAAAAAAATAATAAGCCAAAAAATTAAATCCATGTGATAAGAAGAAAAAGAAATATGGTTCAGACTAACAGACTAATGTCAATACTATTCACTATACATTTTCAGGTCTTTGAACTCTTGCAAAGTGTCATTACATTCATCATGTTTGTGGATTGATTCATTAATTGAAATAACTCAAGTACTTCTTGGGTGGGGGAGATCCCAAAAAAGCAAGACTGCATAATCTTATTTAAAAACTGAGATGTTGGTCCCTGATGGAATCAAGACACTTTGGACTTCCTTCACAAATACCTTTGAGCCTTCCATATTTGGTTGCCATCTTTATACAGTGTTATTGGATTTATGAGTCTCAAAATCCTCCAGCTAATAATCTGCTAACTTTATTCTTCATGCATCTATTTTAGTTCTAGTCTCTTTTATAAACTAAGGGTTCATTAAATTCAGTTTGGAAGAACTTTTGGAAGTATAATCTGGTATGCAATTTGAATTGAACTTTTGGAAGTTTAATCTGGTATGTAATATGAATAGCAGAAGTTGCAAAGATTTGAACTTATGGCACCTTAAGTTTAATGTTTTAATCAATTCTTCCCATGTCCAATTATATTAAAAAGACAATGGACCAAGTGATACCTACAACTTTTGTTGTACCCTGAAGGAAATTGATTATTCTTCAGACCTAACTGAAAATGGAAAGCACTTTTTGAAATTGGTGGAGACCTTACAGTTAGAATTTACAGGTAAATATAATTCACAATGTATATATTTTAAAAATCTCCTATAGACCAGTTCCTTCCCTTTTGTTTGATGGTGCTTAAATTATTCTTATTGTTCTTATTATTACAATAATATTTTCTCCCCTTTATAAATAATTAAAAATGATGGACATACGTAATACTGTTTTCTATATTTCTCACAACAACAATGCTACAAAATTAGGCTGAGGGAGAGACTAGATCAAAGTCAATCAGCTAGATTTTATGGGTGGCCCAGAATATACAGACTTAGAATATGTTCTTTGTACAAGAATCATAGTACAATTGTTTTTTTGCAAAATCATTTTACTACATATTAACTTTTCTTCTAACTTACATTCTTTTAAATTATTTGTGTATTTGCACAGCTGAAAAAAAAGTAATCATCAATCACAAAGAACTTAAAACAAGTAGGTATCATATATACATTAATGTCATCGTTTTTGTTATTTGAGTAAGTTTCCTTAATTTTTTCATTCTTTGTTTTAAATTGGGAGGGGGGTAACTTGGAACTCCCTAAATCCATATCTACTTTAGATAATAGATGTAAGCTGTTCACCTTTAAGTCCTGAAAAGACTTTCATAAATATTTCTGAATGGACAGAAATTGTGTGAAAGACTACATCTGCTTGGAAAGTCTGGAAAAGAGACTTTTAAAGAGAGCTAAAATTAATAGGATGGATCAGGAAAGATATAATTCTATTCTCTTTTTAGTTTATTTAACCAAAGTGATTTGATTTGAATTTTCCCTTTGATGTACAAGATGTTTTTTCTCCAATCAATCTATAGTCACCTACCCAACATATTAAATAATCTAGCTGAATGAAATGATTGAATTAGCTTTGCCTCGAATCTTTCAATTAAATCCTTGCACAGTCACATGGTTATTTAGCTATATATGGAACTTTAATAAATAGATAAATCCCAACAGATATACATGCACAACCACTGCTCTGTGAACTTGTTACTTGCTATGCACATTTATTGCCCCCCCTTCCAGACTGCTGTTCCTCTAGAATTTCCATATTTGAACTATGAAATTGGCAACATAATTTTTTTTTTGTTTAACTAAAAGGAAGGTAAAGATCAGAATATCACCATTTCAAACATGCCAATTATTCTTTTAAAAGTTTATTTCAAACATGCCAATTATTCTTTTAAAAGTTTATTGACAGTTCTGCCATTCTGATGACCTTGACACATTCAACTCCTAAAAGAAATTCATAAAACGTAGCTTTAACCTTTAATGCATATCTGTAGTTTTCTGCTATGAAAAATGAACTATTAAAACAGGTTTTATCTTTGCCAAATATTTATAGCCCTAAAAATGACTATTGATTTTTTTTTTTATAAAATTGCATTTTACAGTTCAGCTAGACAAGGAAATTGCATATTTGACTGGTGTATAGTCAAATGCATATTATCTGTAACCGATTAAGATTCAGTTAAAATATACAGATTGTATGGTTACCTTCATTTCTTTTCGGGGCACTGCTGAACTCAAAAATAATGAACTACTGTTTCTGCAGCCTTTACTTCAAAGAAAGTTACAGCACTTTCAATGTTAAGTTACTACCAGAATTTTGGAACTAACCATTACAAGTAATACTTGTAATGTTAAAAACTGTTCATTAAACAATTATTGCTCTGTTTCCAAACTTCTGCTATTAGTCATAAGTGAACTGGAAATGAGTACAATGAAGATTACTATTCAGAAATCAAATTGGGAATTCCATGCTCAAAATCTTAAAAATGGTACCATTAATATTCTAGGATGATAAATAGTTTCAACTTTAACCATCAAGTTGACCAATTTATGGGATGAATAAGTTATGGGATGTAATAGGTTTTTCTAGACAAAAACTGGTTTAATGTGAATTATGTGTCAAAGGCCAGACTCAAAAACTAGTGAATCAGACCAGGGCAATTAAATCAATTTCCTTTTACAAGTAATACATTTAATTAAATATTCAGTACTATTATTTTCCATACATACTTTGATACTTCGACCTTTCTTTTACATGCAAAGTATTTACAAAATTTTGATTTTCAAGGTTGATGCAGGCTTTCATCCTTCTGAGGTGGGTAAAATGAGGACCCAAATTGTTGGGGACAATATGCTGACTCTGTAAACTGCTTAAAGAGGGATGTAAAGCATTATAAAGTGGTATATTGCTATTGTTATTTTACATTTTTAACCATAGTTTCAGGCTAATTTTTTGTGAAGGCACCATAGCAAGATTGCTCCTCACAGATTTCCTAAAAAATTGTGATCATGTATATGGGATATCAGTATTAAATGGAAAAACATTTGAATGAATGGATTGTTTTCATATTATTAATATTATTGTTATTATTTTGCAGGTATATGGGACATCATAAAATGCATACACAAAACTATTACTTGCATCCTTAAATGGAAATGGGGAAACATCTCTAACTATACTTACAAATACAGTAAGAATAATATAAGTATATGTGAATGCATATGCTTTTAAATTTATTTTTCTTCAGTTGTGACAGTCTTTTTGGATCAGAACAAAACGGAAAAAGTTTTTCACAGTTTTTTTTTGGCAGGGTTTCAGAAATGATTCGCCTACCTACAAAACCTAGGAATTTCAATGTGCTTCACATCCAAATACTAAACATGCCTAAGTCTGATTAGTTTCCAAAATCAAGCAAGAATATTTAGATCCTTTAAATTGTTGAGATATTTTTGCAGTGAATATATGTTTACCTTTCTCATCAAGCATAGCAAAATTAAATGTTATCTAGCATATTTATTTATTTGATTTTCACCCCATCTTTATTACTTTATTTATTCAAGGTGGTAAACACACTCCTCCTTCCCCACCCCCACTAAACAAATCTATGAAGTTGTTTGTACTGAGAGAAAGTGACTAGCCCAGAGTCATTCAGCCAGTTTTTATGCCTAAAATGGGACCAGACTCAGCTTCTTGATTTCTAGACTGGTATTTTAACATCTACACTTAACTACTGGCAGCATAATATCTGAAGACCATGTTTAAAATGCCAACTAATAGTTCCCTGACATCTAAAGTGTAGTCTAGGTAAAATAAACTATTTTAACAAAATGACTACTTGATAACTGTGTTCTACTGCAATGAGCAAAGATGTACTTTAAAAATCAGTTTTTAAGGAATAGCAGTGAGGCAAATCTACATTTATGCAGCTTCCTAATCATTGAATTAGATTAGGTATCTTGAATTATCTATGATATTTTATGATCTTAAAACCAGATAAAGTTCATTGTAGACATTTGATAGGATTTGGTACAATATATTTTGAAGTGATTGTAAATGTAAGAACAATATTGGGGTAATATTACGATAATTATTTTGAATCATTTTGTTTTCTACCCAAGAGAGGAAAGGATAATGCTTATCAGAGCTAAGAAGTTTAGATAAATGGGAGCACAAGCCATTCCCACAGTTCCAGATTAGGTTTGTATCATGTATCTGAATCATTCAAAGTGATTACTAGATAAGTGATAAAGAAAATATTTTGTTCTCTCCCTCTTAGTTGACCTGAAGGACAAAAACTTGACTGATAAGACAGATATTCAGTTGGCAGATGCTGGCATAGTCATAAATTCTGCTTACCCCCTTATCTTGCATCCAGAAAGAAAAGTGGAACTCATTTTGTCTTTTGATTTTAGTAACGGAGATCCTTTCGAAGTAGGTTTTTCATGTTGGCATTTTTTTATTCTTTTTATAATAAATATATGTACTTTGACATACAATATTCTTCAAGCTGAAATTTAATGATGCATTTTAGGAGTTAATCATAGTAACTGTCACATTGCAGGCAATTCAGTTTCATAAATGGTTTTCTTGTAACAGTCCAGTTCTTCTTGGTAGAAAAATATACAACTAATCTTCTTTGAATGATCATCCCAACTTGTGATCAGTACTTTTATACATGAATCATGCCTGTGTTATTGAGATATAAGACGTATCTGCTCTCTCTTACTAATTAAAAGCAGGGCACATATTTATTTTCAAGAGCTATTTCAAATCAGCAGCAGATCACTTGCATGATCAATGAAATGAATCACCCTCTCAAAGTTCTGCATATCCTAGAAAGGACATCAGTTAAGGTCTCCTTTTTACACAAATTTATCTAATGTATGAATACCATTCTTATTGGTAAAATCTTCTTTGCCATATTCAGATCCACATTTTTCAAAATGTCATGATGCAACTGAGAGCTGAAAAATACATTCAACATGGCTGCGTTAAGTAATAGAAAACATAGAAATGCAACAAATTGCATAAAAATTACAAAAAAATAGATTAAAGGCCATTCCAAAATAGACATGAAAAGCTAATCTTTTATAGCAAAAACAAAAATATCTCATGACTCCTGAATATCTGAGCAATTTATTTTGCCCTAAACTTTTGAGGATCATAGTATACTTCATCAGGTATGTAGAATAAAGTGCTAAAAAAACATATACACATATATTGCTGTTTTTAGAATAAAAGAAACTGGAAGATACATTATTTATAGGATCCTATAATGACATATTGTTGCAGTGATAAATTGCTCAAAGCAATGAAAGTAAGTGAGGAATTGATACATATTTTAATACAGTGTAGCTCAACTGTTTAACAATTAAATGTTAATTTAATTAAAAGAGCTATGGTGGCACAGTGGTCAAAATACAGTGTTGTAAACTAATTTTTCTGACTGCCATCTGCCAGTGACTGCTTCACTGGCTCAAGGTTGACTCAGCCTTCCAAGGTTCATAAAAAGAGGACCCAGATTGTTGGGGCAAGATGCTGACTCTGTAAACTGCTTAGAGACATCTGTAAAGCACTGTGAAATGGTATAAAAGTCTAAGTGCTATTGCTAAATTAGTATTATTCCCAAGCTGAGGTCAGTGAGAAAGGGTCTAAAAAAGTGACATGCTGCTGTTTGAGTTGTGCAATTTCTGATATCAGATATTTGGGGGAGATAATAGAGACTGGTCAGTCTACCTCTTATATGTCTTTACTTGGACTGCAATGGAAGATTTTATTATGATTGAACTATTACAAATAAATACATGCTGCTGCTTGTGAAGACAATTTACAATAAGCAGCTGGTGTGGAAACTAGTAGATGTTATCTAGTAAAACCCATTATTGTACAATCACATCTCTTTTAAGGCCACTATAATTGATTTCAATAAACTTTTGGCTGCAATTCAGAATGCTAGCCATTATCGTAAAGCCTTATTTGGTGAAATATATCATGAACACCTCACAATGCAGGATTCTGTTTGCTTATTTTGGACATTGAAAGAAGGCCTATTATACTCTTCTCCTAGAAGGTGCAGGGGACATGGACAAGCTGTCAGGCTTTCTCAATAATAAGTCTGGAATACCCCCAGAAGTGTAGTTGGCTACAACTCTCATGCCATCAAGGCCTTGAAGACATTTATTCCAATAAGAATTAAGACTGATTTATAGTGTGGTTTGGGACATCCAATGCATTACCACTTTGTTCTAATATGTTTAGGAGTATTTAATTAAATTATGTGTGTTTAAATGTATTTTGTTTTCTTTTTGTTGTGTACAGTCCAGAATTCTAAATTTGGGGTGGCATACAAAAATTGTGAAACAAACCAACATGTTTTTTTACGGACTAACCAATACAGATTAACCAAGATCAATATTTCTTATTAGGATGCAGCACTTCATAATAGTTCATTTTGCATAATATATTAAACTACATGTGATTATTGAGTGTGCCATGAAAGCCCAACCAGTATGATTAATATATTATTTGTTATTATTTTAGCTCAGATATTTTAACTTATTACTACTGATACATGGCATAATTATTATTTGCTGCGTATATACCTCAGTGTAGACACCTCATCTGTAGTATAGCATCCTGCAGTTTGAATTGATTTTATTAAGTATCACTTTTCCATCTTCTCTTACCACAGACTATCAAGAAAACAAGTCAATACTGCAAAGAAAACAAGCTTCCATTTCCTGAAATTGATGCCCAAAATTTAGACAAGGATAAAGACAACCCTGAAGACTGTTACATCTTCAAAGGCAATGGTTGTCCAACCGTCATGCACTTTCCACTTTTCAACAGAGTGAATTGTGGAGGTACATCACATATTCTTAATAAACACTTCAAAATGAATAGGTGTCAATCTTTCCTAGACAAACTAATAATTATACTTTGTAACTATTTATTTTCTATATTCTGGGATAACTTTGACAGGCCAGACAGTTGGTAGTTTCTGAGCAAGATTAAAATTAATATCTTTTTATGTTTTTTTGCAACACTGAACTTAATGAAGAAGCTTTCCTCTAATTTCTGTGCTCCATAAGATCATTGATGATGGATAATTTTCCATTCAGATAAATAACTCAAACTGGATTGACAGGCTGGATTGGATTATGGATATAGCTGTAATTGCCCTGTTCAGTGATTAAAATGTTGCTATTTTATATAATTAATATTACATTATTTTTCTATGGAAATCTTTCCAAAGATTGTTTTCCAATGCTTACAAAATACCTTTTTCTAGGTCCTTAAAAATGAGCTCATTGTGTCAAAGATTTTTTATCTCCTTTTATATTTCATTCAATTTATGTTGAAGAGTACCAAACAAAATACAGGTATACATTTACTTCTAGCCTGAAAGCATGTTAAAAACATGTTATTATAGGAAATGTTTGCTTGCTTACTGAATTTCATGTTTTTTGTTTTCCAAGGTAACATATCAGACTGGCGCAATAGGTATAAGACCTTCAACCTATCTTACTCAGAGCAAGACATCAAAAATCTTCTAGAAGCAGCAAAAAAAATTGTGAAAAATAATACTAAAAATATCCTGCAAATGTTGAAAGCTGTAGGAAATCCTTAGCAATTCTACATCGTATATCTGAATGTTGATATTGTTTTTATCTTAAAGGCCAAAAACCTTGAAGAAACCCAGAATTAAAGGGTAGTTATATTAAAATCTCATAACTTGTAGTTAAATAATCATTATATTTTGGATTTTTTTAATTTTGCAAATGCCTTTCTAGGTAAAAACATTAACTATGGATCATTAAAATTATGTTTCTTCTTATGGCTATATATATTTTCACATTCATATACTCCTTTTTATCATTCTATGTTTTTCTTATTTGAACAAATACAGGTATCTGGAAAACAAATGAGGATGCCATAGATATAATAGGTTGATGGCTTAAAAAAAACCTGGCTATTCTTATCAGAATTATCAAATTATTATTAATTCCCACTTGATGATTGTTTTTTCAGAGGCTTGATCACTAGAGTGTTGATCACTAGAAGAAACCATGTGCTTGTTCTTTTGTAATTGCCCATGTTAAGATATTCTAGAGTTGAAGGGCTGGGGCTGGGGTATCAGTGTATAATGTCTGCTTCCAAAATTGCAAAACAGAGTTCACCAGAATGCAAAACAATAGAATGTATACCATTGCATTATGTCCATTAGAATGAGAAGATAGGTGCATATATTGAGAAATGAAACTATATATTGTGAAATGCTTTTTAAAATTATTTGAATTTTTATTTTTATTTTAAACATATTAATACTCTTTGGTAACTTACTAATTTTACCACAATTTTCAATATCAATACTACATGCAACTTATAACCATTATTTTATATTAACTATTTTATAAAATTGATGAAATGGAAAATACAACAGTAATTGAATGAAGCCTATCAAATAATCAATAATGGATTTTCAATTGTATGGAATTATTTTATTAAAAAAAAATCCTAACTGATTTAGCTAACCAGGCTAAATGCATTGCAATCTTAGTTTTTTCTCAGTGGTTATTTTAGGCAAAGTAACAATAGGCCAGATCAGAAGAACTTGCGCTTTTAACAGGTGCAGGTAATTTTTTTTCAGAAATTTTAAAATTTAGTTACTTTTCCCACAACACATACATAAAACTGCTCATATTAGGATGATTTTAAATTGTTGTCATGTACTAATATTTTATGCTGGTTAATGATCAAAATAAAACTTAATAGTGTGACTAACACGTTTTGCTTGTTTTGCAATAAATTATTCTTCTACAGGACCCAGGAAACTGAAAGTATAAAATTTACTAGAAACATATCTTTCCTATCTTATAAATAAAGATATCTTTGTACTGTTAAAACAGAAAAACTCCCCTTTGGTTAAACCCAAGGGGAATTTACTGTAAGAAAACTATTTCAGAGAGGTAGTTTCTAAGACACTCTAGAGAAAGATTTAAGGTTGTATATTGTTGCTTTTTATACTTCATAAAGTAAATATATTTATTTGTCTAACTATTACTTAGAGGTTCTCTGAAGTATAATGATAATTCATTTTTATGCAGATTAGGCAATGGAAAAAAATATCCATTGGCAAAATACAAAATCAGTTTGTATTTTCTTTCTCTCTCTCTCTATCTCCCCATATCTTCCTATCAATCTATCCATTTTCTGCAACAATTATTCAAATAGACAAATATTTGCCTAATAGTTTATAGTACATATGCAAGCCAATTATGATACTTTGTACTTCAAGAAGCAGAGGAAGAAATAATGTGTTTTAGACATAAAGATCTATTATTTATGTGTTCATATAAACACATATAAATATCAAATAATATGTCCTATTTTGGACTCCCAGATTGGGAGTTCTATTACCAGGCCACAGTCTTAATATGGATCAAGGATTGGGTAAATCTAAAAAATAAATGAGTACTAACAATAGAGGGCCACGATCTGCAGATTGGTTGGCATGCATTTATATGGGAAGAGAAAAATACATTCCATTTCATACTTCCAGAGGCACAAAGTTAGAGACACTTTATTATCTCTCTGGGAGAAAATCAAGAAAAACCATTACATGAAGAACCCAATTTCATTATCCACCATAGAAGCAATGATGTATTTCAATGTCCTTGATTTGAATAAAATAGTGAGATATAAAGAATTATTGGATGAACAGGGAAAATTAAAAACTAACCAAGAACTGAAGGAACAAGGGATAAAAATAGACTGGTGGCCCTATTTACAAATTCAAATAAGATATAAGAAAGACAGAAGAATTTGGAATATATAAAGATCAGCAGGAACTAGATAAAATATTACAAGAGTCAGATGAAAATATATAATTATCTCCTAAGATACCGAATGGAAGAGGAAGTGGTAAAAGAGACTACGATAATTTGGGTGAAAAATTTTGGTTACAGCATTAATTTGGAAGATTGGGAAAAATTATGGGAAATAAACTATAAACTAACTCTATCAGCAGCAAACAAAGAAAATTTATACAAAATGTTTTATCATTAGCATTTACCCCCAGCAAGATTAGCTAAGATATTCCCTAATAGATCAGCAAATTGTTGGAATTGTAATTATAAACAGCGAAACTATTTCCATATGTGGTGGACATGCCGTCAAGCTAAAAAAATTAGGAAATGGCTGGAGGAAATTACAAAACAAAAAATTGAATTTAGACCAGAGACATTCCTATTGGGTATATTAAGAGATAAAATAACTAAGAAATTCCAGTATATTAATATAATGTAATAACTGCAGCAAGAATAGCCTTTGCCCAGAATTGGAAAAGTGGCAGCATTCCCTCCGATATTATGAAAGTAAAAAAGGTTTTAGAATGTGCAGAAATGGATAGGCTTTCAATGGAAACGAAGGAGAGAAAAGAGACAGAGTACTATGAAATTTGGAATTTATGGTATAATTGGCTGCAAGGTAAACACAAAATAGAGAGATGAAATGAAATGTTATGGTGTGATAAAATAGTTTGAAGTATGAATAGGTATAACTATGTATACTTATGTATAAATATGTAAATAACTATGTAAACATATGAAAATATGACTGTGATGACACAGGGTGGGATACAAAATAAACACAGTCACAAAAAACATGGGAAGCGCCTTTTATTCCTTCACTTTGCTTCCAAGCTCCAAATATCCTTGACTGGAGACAAAAAAAAAAAAACCCTCCCACACAAGGAGTTACAAGAAGAAGGAAATGCCATTTAAATTATAAAGAGTAAAAAACAACACAAACCAGGCAAGATAAGGGCTGGAGGACATCCACAGATAACATAACCCACACTGGGTAGCACACCAAACTCAGGAACCATGAACTAGAGATACTTCCACGTTTTGTTTCCAGCACTTGCCAATATGCATGTCTGTCCTCTTATCCAGTTGTCATTGCTGCAGCCCATGAAGAGGACCAAGACCCTCTCCTCCTGAGTAGACCATGTCTCTCCCTTATCCTCTCCTCCCTATGTGTCCTAGGATGGAGAGTGGATGGGCCTGGGACCTCCTCTGACTGCTCAGCTGGCCTCTGCCCTTCCCCAGCCTCCTCCACAATCTCCCTAGCCACACTTCTACTCCCTGTCAGCTGTTCCTCCTCTCCCTCAGAGTCAATCTCCACCAGGGGCATGACAATGACATAAATCAAATGTAAAATAATTGTAATAATATTTAGTAAGATTCTATATACTTAAGAATATGTCAAAATGAGTGAACACTACTACACATATGCTGCAATGAACGGAAATTGTTTTTTAATTGTAGAATTTGTTTAATAAAGTTTATTAAATATTAAAAAAGGAAATTGCTACTTAGTCCTGATTGCTTTTCTTTTTGGTTAGTTTTCATCCATTGTTTCTTGTCATTCGTTTTGGTGCTTTGGAAAATAGATTGACTCCCTTATTTTTGTAGGAGCCTAAATATTGAAACAATGCTATTTCAAAAAAAAAAAAAAAAACAAGTTTTATTCAATTTTTCACATTACAAATACTAAAAGGCTCTTTTCAGTGGACAACATATTTTCAGGTCACCACTTTTACATGCAAATATGAAAATAGTTATATATTCAATTTTTTACATTAAACTTCCTATCTTATCCAATTTTTACTTAATTCTGTTATTACCTTTTCCATTCCAATCTTTACAGAAAAGAAGAACAAATTAATCCTGATCTCTAATATTAATCTCAATCTAAACATCCTCTCATTTCATTTCAATTATTTCAAATATAATTCTTAAACATTAATATTTCTTTTAAGAATAAAAATAACAATATGTGTTTGCCTAATAAAAAAATTATCAATGCCTTTCCTTTCTCTTAATAATCTATCTTAACTTATTAATATTCTTTTCTGATTTGAATAGTTCTTTTATCTGTCAGATTTGCCATTTCATTGCATTTTCTTTCCATAGTTCTAGATTGATACAAGCTTTTAAACAAGAGAAAAAAACAACAACATGAGTTTCCCCCCTTTTACTAATTTGAGTGTGTCACCTCAGTGGTTAAAATAATAATAGTCATTCCCTAAAGAGAAAAAAGAAAACCACATAATATTATATATCTTTTCAATTGGATTCCTCCATGTATTTTCCCCCTTTGATTGTGAAATTTATTTATAATTTCAAAACAAAGATAAAAATAGAAAATAACTAATTCTGGTCACTGATATTAATCTCATTTTTAAACATCTTCGCAATTCATTTCAATTAATTCAATTTATTTAATAGACATTAACATTTCTTTTAAGAATAAGAATATAGATTCATCTAATAAGAAATATCAGTGTCCATCCCTCCTTTAATATTCTATATTACCCTATTTTCTAAGTATTTTATGATTGCAAATATATTCTGATTACCCCTCATCTCCATGCGGAATCCCCTTTTTTAATTCCTTAACCATTACCTATGAAAGCAGTTTCCTTTCATCACTTTATAGTTCCCATATTCCTTTATTTCCTGTCCCTGTTTCTTATTGCCTCTTTTCCCCTTCATTTTCCCATATCTTTTCTCCTTCTGGTTTGTATCCCTCTCTTTCTTTATATCTTCTTTTCCCCTTTTCTGCTAGCCTTTCTACCTTTCCTAATTTCACAGGTATTCCCCTTTTTAATTGCTTTCTTGAATCTCAAATTTTTAACCTCCCTTCCTTTCCCACTTCTTTGTGGTGTTCTTTGTGTTAATTGTCTCTTCAAGATGGCTTCTCCTTGAATTAACTCCTCCTTTTCTGAAGTTCTTTTTTCTTGTTCTTCAATCTCCATTTCTATAGCTTCTAAGACAGAGCAAAGTAATTCACCTCTTTCCTGTAGTAATTCTTTCATATTTTTAAGTTCCATTTTTAATTCCCGAAAGGATATCATCATTGCACACTCTTATATCTTGTAATTGTTAAAATCCCCCAAAAACGTTTATTTTCCTTCTTTTTTCCTTCTGGTTTTCTAGATTCACAATTATTCCAATCCAGGGTTTATACCAAAATCACCAATTAGTCCCGCAATCAGTCTTTCCTTATTTGTTCTTTTATTCTAGTTCAACTTTTACTTTCAGAGATTCTTGCTTTATTGTTTCAGTATTTCTTTAACATTGTATCCATTCAAGTTCACAAAGAAACAGGATATTTTCTCTCATTTAAATTTAAATTTTTGTCCACAAGATGGCACTCTCCTTTATACAAAATCTTCACCTTTTTCCTGTTTTGTTATTTAGGGCTTTTCGAGTCTCAATATTCCAATAATCAAATCTCCAATTTATATATTTGTCCCCCCTTATTTTATTTTTAACAGTCTTAAGTCCAGCTTTAATTTAGGCCTGTTTGTTGTCAAATTATTTTAATCCAATTTACTTAAGTATCTTGTTCCGGCTTCTTCCTTTCCCGGTTCGAAGTCCCATTTAGCTGTCAAAATTATTTTTCTTATTTTTTCCTTCCCTTTATAATTCTGCCACGTTTTTTTCTTTTCTTTTTTTAAAAGTTCATTGTTACATTAATCCCGGGATACCTTTTATTTGGTTGTTTCCAATTGTGGTATTCAAATTTTTTTACTACCAGTTCTGTGGGCATGGCTTAATTTGTGGGTGTGGCTTGGTGGTCATGTGACTGTGTGGGCATGGCTTGGTTACATAATCAGACGGGCATGGCTTTATGGTCACATGACCAGATGGGCATGGGTTTGTGGCCATGTGATTGGGTGGGCATGTCTTTATGGCCATGTGGGTGGGTGTGGTCAGGTGACCATATGACCAGCAAACCAAATACAAGTGGTCCTCGCTTAATGGCTGGTTGCTTAGCAAGTGTTCTAATTTATGATTGATCTCCCCAGAACTACTTGACCTGTTTTGGAGTTTTGACAGCCACACACACACACACACACACACACACACACACACACACACACAAACATATACTTCTAACCCTGCTATTCTATTGTTAGGTAATAAATAAAGAAATAAAATATATTATAGCATTAAATAGGGTTACTCTATAGGAATAACTTACCTTGATGTTAGGCAGTTGTTTTCTTATGCATGTAGAACTATTTATTACTCTACAGGCATTTTTTATCTTGCTGTTGTGAAAAATATTTCTCTAACCTTTTGTAAAACTAGCCTGCAACTAGTTACATCTCTCTCATCTGAAGACACATGATTATCCCATCTAAATCAATCTGAATCCATCTGGTTTATGTTCCACCCCCTTAAGAATGGAAAATAACTCCCTACATCTGGAGCAATATACACCTTTTGAAGTATGCTGTTAACAGCCATCTTAAATGGTCAATTATGACTGATTAGCAAAACAATAGGAGAAAGCATAATGAAAGATAAACAAGTGCCAGAAGGACATTTGTTTTTTGCAGGAGAGATGTAAATCAGAGTGTTTCACAATGCAGTTACTCTACTTCTAAAAGAATCTTAAGTATAAGAAGTTACTTTCGCCTATATGCTTTGTAACTTTCCTCACATATCTGTGTGTATGAGAGGAGAGGTCTTACCCTTTTATTGATCGATAAAAGTTAGATCTTGTTCTTCAAAGCCTATGCTTAAGTTCATTTTTGGCACATCGTGATCTTAAGTTATAGCTGAACCTTACACTATGATTCTGTAAAGATCTCCTGCTGGAGGAGGGGGTTGGACTAGATGACTTCCAAGGTCCTTCCAACAGAACTCTGTTTTTCTGTATTCAAACAGAACAGAGGAAAGTAGCTGGGTAAAGAAGAGGGGGACAAGTTAAGTGGAGTGTATTGAAGACTCCCCCCCCAATTTGTCTGAAATGGTAAAGGGAGAGGGGTTGGACTAGATGACCTCCAAGGTCCCTTCCAACAGAACTCTGTTGTTCTGTATTCAGACAGAACAGAGGAAAGTAGCTGGGTAAAGAAGAAGGGGACAAGTTAAGTGGGGTGTATTGAAGACTCCCCCACATTTGTCTGAAATGGTAGAGGGACTAGATGACCTCCAAGGCCCCTTCCAACTCTGTTGTTCTGTATTCAAACAAGGAGGAAAGTTAACCCGGGTACGTTGAAGGCTTCCTCTCCCCACCCTACCCTTCTATTTGTCTGACATGATCTAAGGTCTCCTGCTTGAGCAAAGGGGGCTGGACTGGATGACCCCCAAGGCCCCATCCAAATGCTATTCTGTATTCCAACAAAGAGGAAAGTCACCAGGTAAAGAACACAGGGACAAGTTAACCCGGGTGCGTTGAAGGTTTTCTCCCCCCACCCCCCCAGAGCTCATTTCCACCCACTCCAAATGCCTCTTTGTCTCCGTTTCTGAGTCAGCGCTTGACACGCATCACATGTGAATGCCCATCTTCTCCCCCCCCAAAGTGACTCACCCAAACGGAGGGCTTGGGCGTACTTCTCCAGAGCCGCTTGCAGCCACCCTTCCTTGCGCAACATGTTCCCTTTGTGGTGGAGCTGAGTGGCTCACACCTGCTCGGGGAAGCCTTGGCTAACAGGTGGCTCAGGAGGACATTGACTTGCAGCCGAGACGGATCCATCCAGGCACCTAGAGAAGGCTGCAGGCAGCTCCGGCGGTCCCGGGGAGGGTCGCTGCCACTGCCCCCACTCCCACTGCTGCCCCGCAGCAGCCCTGCACTGTCTATCCACACACTCCTTGCAAAAGATGTGCGGATGTTAGATAATTAGTAGATATGGATTATAAAAAGCATTGGGAGGCAAACGCTCCCAGCGCTGGCTTTGCTCAGGAATCACAGTTTGTTGCTGATTGATTGTTGGGGGAAACAGACCATAATAAACCAGTTATACTACAAACAGAACATAAAGCAATTTATTGATGCAGTTTCACTTTCACTGTGTTCCAACAGAAGCTGACACATGTGCACATCCACTCGAACTGCCCCATGGCCACCATGTGGTATGGAAAGCTAGGAGAACAACCAGGACAAGCAACCTGGTTCGGGGGCGTGGCCAGCCAGGGGTCACCACCAGTTCTACGACCCAAGCCAAATCACCACTACCAGTTCTCCCGAATAGGTGTGAACTGGTCAAATAGCACCTCTGGTTGTTTTTCCCAATTGTCCCGGCCCAATATGTTGTCCACATCTTTCTTCACTCCTGCACAAATCTTAGTCCAGCTGAGTCCTCATTTTCGGGGTGGCCATTTTGGACCATCACTTCAGTCATCTTCGGGGGGGGGGAAAGCCAGGCCCAGAGGGAAGATGCGGCTCCCCTCAACCTGGCTGGTGGCTTCCCCTTACTCCACTGTCCCTCTGAGGCAGCTTTAGCCCCTAATCACAAAGCATAGGCTGTAGATGCAGACGATCATGATTTATAGCTCGTCAGTGAGGAGGGCTCAAACCAGAACTCCAAAACAATGCTATTTTATTGTGCTATTTTATTGTGAGTTTTGAGCCATATTGTGAGTTGGGGAGATGTTTGGCAAATTAGATTAAATGGAAAATGAGGCATGATTGAATTTGCTTTTTAAATCCTGTCAGCACTTCTCTAGATAAAAAGTGAAAGATTTATTTATTTATTTATTTATTTATTTATTTATTTATTTATTTATTTATTTAATGTAGTCTTTACATTAAAAAGATCACCAGTATTGTAGGGTTGGGACAATTTTTGCACTGTCAGTTTGAAACAATCTCAAAATTTCCAATGGAAAGAGCACATAAAAGAGGCATGGATAACTTTCCTATCTTTCTATAGTTGACTAGTTGTGCCAGTTTGATGAAAAGTGGATGTCTCCAACTATCTTTTCCTTGAGATCCTCTGCTTTTTGCACCCTGATGCCTCCACCTTTCTGTTTTAATGTAACTGCTTAGTGATTTCTGCTGCCATTGCCTGTCAGTCACATGGATTTGTTTATTAATATTTCCTCACATCACCCTGGCATGTGAGAAAGGTAAGAATTTCACCGCTATGCCATCATTGAAGAATAAACCAAAAAGTAGAGAAAAAAATTAAAATGGATAAAAATGAAATAAATGCAGTAGTGTAAGGCATGTGACAAGACAGCCAGCACTCCTCCTCACAAATGGTTTATTTTGTTAGATATTTATCCTGTCTTTAATACTTTATATGGAAGTCAAGGTGGAGAATTTATCTAATATTTCTTCCTCCTCTTAGTTTCCCCACAACCACAAATTAAGAAGTGGTTTGGGCTGGGAAAGAGTGACTGGTCACTCAGCCATTTTTCAAGCCTAAAATGGAACTATAACTCAGAGTGTCTTGGTTTCTAGGCCAGCACCTTCACCACTACTTTGTTTTATTTATTTATTTTTATTTATTTATTTATTTTGTCAAAAGCTTATAATACAATAGAAATAAAAATAAACCAAAGTTTAAATATAAGAAATAGGAACTAATAATGGGGCAGGGATGGTAGGCATGATTGTGCGTTTTTGCGCGCTCCTTATAGACCTCTTAGGAATGGGATGAGGTCAACAGAGGTTAGTTTGAGGGTAAAGGAGTGGGGGTTTGAGCAGGTGATAACAGGATCAGGTAGTGAGTTCCAGACATTGACCACTCTGTTGCTGAAATCGTACTTCCTGCAATCAAGTTTGGAGTGCTTTACATTAAGTTTATATCAGTTGTGTGCTCTTACGTTGTGGTTAAAGCTGAAATATTCATTAACTAGTAAGACATTGTAACATATGATTTTATGTACTATGCTTAAGTCCAATCTTAGCTGGCGTAATTCAAGGTTGTCTAAGCCTAGAATCTCAAGTCTGGTGTGGTAGGGTATTCTGTTGCAAACAGAGGAATGTAGTATTCTTCTGGTAAAATACTTCTGGACTTGCTCAATTGTATTTATGTATTTATACACTGTATTTATACAGTGTAGATTCCAGACAACAGAGCTGTATTCAAGTATTGGTCTAGCAAATTTTTAAAAAGAGGAAGGAATATCAAAATAACTTGTAAGCATTGCATGCGAAAATGGGGTTGAATGAAATAAACTTGTAAAGCTGCAAAAATCACAGATAATATTTCAGAATAATCTCCCATAGAATGATGTAAAAGACAAGAGAGGCTGTAGCAAATTACAATCTGAGATGGACCTGTTAATTGGAACGGAAACTAGAATGAACAGGAACACTTTGCAAGAGGCATCAAATCTGCAGTCAAGATATTTGTTATTTATTTGCACAAGGTGAGCATTCTTTTATTTGAAAACTACTTGTATTGGTTGTTAAATTATTGAATTCTACCACTGGATGGAATCCAAGGTCTGCAAAAGCCTAAAACTTCTTCCATGGTTGTAGATATTTTCATGTGCAGTATAGTATGGCTTAGATCAGGGGTGGGATTTATTTTTTTTAACAACTGGTTCTGTGGGTGTGGCTTAGGTAGTGGGCATGGTTTAGTGGACATGTAATTGGCTGGGCATGGCCAACTCATTATCACTCACATCGAGGCATGCGTCTCTTCGCCTGGCCTCTCATGACTGTGGGGATGCTGCAACAGTTGTAAGTGTGAAAAATGGTCATAAGTCACTTTTTTCAGTGCCATTGTAACTTTGAATGGTTACTCCACACAAGCAAAGTACCAACAAAGGAGGGAAAAAAAACTCCAGAGACATTCCTGAGACAGGAAGTCTAGTCCTTCCAAGAATGTAATAAGGATTAATGGAGAGGCAGTTTCTGTAAGCAACATCAGAATGTTTCCTTCCTGCCTTCCTTAAAGGATTAGGCCAATAATTTCTTCTAACAACCAGTTCTCCAAACTGCTTAGAATATTAACAACTGGCTCTAGCAAATAGGTGCAAACCTGTAGAATCCCACCCCTGACTTAGATGTGTTCCAGAGCAACTTTCCAAATTCCTCGGTTGATTATGTACCCCAAGTAGGCTCCTTCTTGCCAGAGATATTGCAGTTTTGTAGATGAAACTACAATGTATTCACTGTCAACTTGGTTGGGGAGTAAATAGTGAATGCTGGTACAACGTTTGTGTCTGGAAGGGAAGGCTAGTAAGAGGTCATCCATTTATTGAATGAAAGTAGAGCAATAAGGTAGGGAAATGGAAGTTAGGTGTGTTCTAAATTTTTTTAAAAAAATGGGTGGGTGAATCATTGCACTCTGTAGGTAAGCAGTCTACATGTATTGCTAGTTGCCCCATGTAAAATCAATGAAATATGATGAAACTGGATCTACTAAAGAAAGTAGCACAGAAGCTTGGTGGAATCATAGTGATGAAAATGACTGTTTTAAGTATGATTGGAATTAATGGGATTAATGTGCCGCATCCTCTTTTATTTTGGCTTCCAAACTGGAAAAATTGAAGTATTGCTTGGTGATATACATTTACACAAAACCCATCATGATAGGTAATTTCTTTTGCCAGATTTCAACCACTTCTGCCAGAACACTATATTGGAGAAACATGTTAATGGACCTGGCTTTACCTGTAGCACAAAAAGTATTGCACTCTTCAAAAATCCCACTTTTATAAAGAAGTTGGGAGTTCCTAGAAGACTGAAGGAATGGTGTGCAAAATGGGATGTCAAAGCAGTGCATGTGGGTAAGGGGGACATTGAGAATCAACACAATCAGAGTGAATTTTGTTGTGTTCCCAGATCCTTGCCCATTAAACATAATATTAACTGGGGGTAGAGAGTAAATAGGTAGGGTTCTACTTCTACCCCTAACTAATTGAGTGAATTAACCAGAATTAGCTTATTCAAACAGAATTAGCTTATTCTCCTTTCATATCTTGGTAATATTATTATAAGTGCCAAGCTCCAGTGAA
Organism: Bungarus multicinctus; assembly: GCA_023653725.1. Lineage (NCBI taxonomy): Eukaryota > Metazoa > Chordata > Lepidosauria > Squamata > Elapidae > Bungarus > Bungarus multicinctus. Next base: position 111,961,704 of record CM042840.1, read on the forward strand.
AACTTGAATGGAGAGTGAATGGTTAAGAAAGTAGTTGTACCACTGTCAAAGAAAACAATTGTGTGTATGTATTTATATTATAAATGATAACAAGGAAATTGCCAATCATAGGTAATATGTAAATCAGTAAGAACACTGATCAGAGTGGTTGTGTTCAGTTTGCCCAATATTAACTTATCAGAAAGGGAGAGAGAAGTTGAATTCCACAAAACCTCTATGCATCCCAACACACTTACACACATAGAGAAAAAACAGAGAAAGTTGTTCCTTACCAGGTTACCTTTAGCTTTTATGAACATTTCCAAGGAAAACATTGGTATATCAGTGTCCATAGGGATTGATGACTTAGTAGTATATTAGAAATAAAAATGAAATCAGTTCCCATGCTTACTGAATTAAATAATATTTCAAAAGTCTGATGGGTTTGATGGATCACTGTTTTCACTGAGACAGAGATGGTGCTTATTCTTGACAACTACACAGAACTAGAAATTGGAACACTTTTTGTCACATCCTGTGTTGTCTTTATTTACCTGTACTCCTTTCACCATTACTACTAATTTCAAAAACAATTATTAGTCACAAAAAAAAAAGATTCCAATGTGTAAATATAAATTTGTGGAAAGAAAGAAAGAAAGAAAGAAAGAAAGAAAGAAAGAAAGAAAGAAAGAAAGAAAGAAAGAAAGAAAGAAAGAAAGAAAAAAAAAAAAAAAGAAAAAGAAAAAAAAAGAAAAAAAAAAAATGGGGGGGAAAAAAAAAGAAAAGGGAAGGAAACAAAAAAAAAGAAAAAAAAAAAAACAAAAAAAAAAAATAAAAAAAAAAAAAAGAAAAAAAGAAAGAAAAAAAAAAAAAAAAAAAAAAGAAAAATAAAAAAAAGAAAAAGAGGGGGGGTGGGGGAGGGGGCGGGGGGGGGGGTGGGGGTGGTGGGGAGAGGGGGGGGGGGGGGGAAAAAGGGGGGGTGGGAGCAAAAAAGACAAAAAAAAAAGAAAAAAACATTACAAAAAAAAAAAAAGACAAAAATTAAAAAAAGAAAGGGGAAAAAAAGGAAACAAAAAAAAAAACAAAAAAAAAAAAATTTTTAGAAAAAAAAAAAAAAAAAAAAATAAAAAAAAAAAATAAAAAAAAAACGGGGGGGGGGGGGGGGGAAGGAGGAAAAAAAAAAAAAAAAAAATAAAAAACAAAAAGAAAAAAAAAAGAAAGGAGGAAGGAGAAAGAGGAAGAAGAAGAAAGAACGAAAGGAAGAAAGAAAAAGGAAGAAGGAAGGAGGGAGGAATGAAGGAAGAAAAGAAAGAGGGAGGGAGGGAGGGAGGCAGGGAGGGAGGAAGGAAGGAATGAAGGAATGAAGGAAGGAAGGAAGGAAGGAAGGAAGGAAGGAAGGAAGGAAGGAAGGAAGGGCAATAAGATTTCTGGAAGTTACATAATTATATATTGCTGTAACATTATTTTCCCCTGGAAAATCTTGTAATTATGATTCTTTCTTTCCAATTTCAAGCACTGTTTGCATAAGTAAAGATCAGAAGTCTAATAAAAAAAACTTAGTAGATAGAACAGCACAGTCCCTTTTCTATTTCAAGCATAAAGCTCATAAACTGTATGAACTCCTGTTGCAGAATTGTTTTCTGAAACTACTGAAATTTGACCAGAACAAAAGTACTTTTCTCAAAGTATTTTAATTGACCAAAATATATTCCTTAAAAAATGCCTAGAAATGTTCTTTTCAAGCTTCTTTTTTGATTCAACATTCACTGTATTATTTATCTAAAAGAAAACAATTCTGTATAACTGTAACATTTTCTGTAAAAAGTTTGTTGATATTATGCCCTATGATAGAAAAAAAATCCCTTGACATTTGTGATAATTCATCTGGTAATCTTTGGAGATTGATTTGGAGGGATTTATTTAAAACATTTATTCATTTAAATAAATCTATTCATTTGGAAGAGGAATGGATGAGCAGATAGACACTGTTTTTCATGAGTCAAAAGTGGTCCATTTTACAACCTTTTTATGATAGTGATTAAGGGAATCACTGCAATTGTTAAATTAGTAACAAGGTTGTTAAGTGAATCTGGCTTCCCCTTTGCTTATCAGAAGATCCTAAAAGGTGACCCCAGGGTACAGCAGCAGTCATAAATATAAATCAGTTGCCAACATCTGAATTTTTATCATGTGACCAGGGAGATGCTGCAAAGATAATAACTGAAAAAGGGTCATAGGTCACTTTTTCAGTGCCATTGTAAGTTTGAATGGTCACTAAATGAACTGTTGTAAATCAAGGACCACCTGTAAACTCTCTATGTATAATCTCTTTTCACATCTTAATTTAAAGTCATATAAAAAATTAGGTGGGGATTTCCTTTCTTGTTCTTTCCTCTCCTCTCCTTCTCCTCCTCTCCCCCCTTCCCTTTCCTCCTCCCTCCTTCCCTCTCTCCCTTTCTTCCTTCTGTTGTCACAGCTATATACTTTCTTCTTATTGCCCAAGACTTTACCTGTCCATGGCTACTTTTGGACTTTTTCCTGACTGAGATTTGGGAAGCTCCTTGTTCCGGCTTGGTTTCTATCTTAATTGTTCAAGTCATCTAAAAAACCTCAAGGAATAAAACTGTGATTCTCTTTGAATTCAAGTGAATACCTGACTATAAAGACTGGATACAACTGAAATTTGACAAAATGAGAATTCAGCTCTAAATTGCCCCAAGTGTTTTAGAAAAAAATATATATGCATATAATATATGCATACAATTTCCTTTTCTAATGCATTAATAACATTGATAAAATGTTTTTCTTGCATTTTTTAGGTGAGCACATTTTTAGTGACTATGAATCTGGGGAAAAATTATGCCAAATCCCCAGTTAGATATATGATCTTTCTTTTGAAATCTATTAAGAATTAATGATAGCCCTTCATATTGCACAGTTAATCAAATTATCCATTGAATTTTAGTAATTAGATTTATACTTGTCCCTGTGTTGTTCAAAAAAAAACAAAACCTCTCTGGTTGGTGTGGAATTTCATTTTCTTTTCAGATTTGTGTCCACAGACTTATTTCCCCCCTTTATTTCTTTAACTTAATCTTGATTCCTGTGATTCCCTGGATAAATCCCTGCACTTTTCTGGGAAAGATTTTAAATGATATCCCATTGCCTCTTTCAGAGACTCACAATTATCTTATTGGCTTCAAACCTACAGCAGAACTAGAACTCATGGTCTCCTTATTTTTATACCAAACTGGCTATGGTGTAAATACTGAATTCATATCATATATCATATCATCATATATAATATGTACAGTATAAGAGCAGTTAGACAAAAAGGTAGATTGAGTCTGTGAAGAGCTATCACTACAAGAACAGTCAGGTAGATAGAAAGGAAAAAGCCCTCAGTCTGGGAAAGAATTGTAACTTGAAAAAATTTATCAGATGAAACTGTCTCTAATTAGAAACATAGAAAACTGATGGCAGAGAAAGACCCATCCAGTGGTTTACTGAGTCTATCCTTTGAGTTTTTTGGTTTGGTTTTTATTTTGTTTTATTTTTAATTATTTAATTTATTTTATTATGATTTATTTTATTTGTATTTATTATTTTTATCAGATGATAAAAACATGTTTATCTCAAGCAGATCTAAACTCAGTTACTGATGATTGATTCATTACCTCTGCTGGAAGTTGGTTCCAAGCTTCCACTATTCTTTTTGTGAAGTAATACTTTCTAACATTATTTTTGAACTTCCCTCTTGTCAATGAGAAGTTATGCTTCCATGTTCTTGATTTCTGTTTAATGTTGAAAATACTGTCTTCTAGAAACTTATTCATATCCTTAATATATCTCAAGGTTTCAATCATGTGTTCCCTCCACTCATTCCCTTCTGTCTTCTAAGCTATACTTATCAGTTCCTCCAGTCAATCCAACTACCCTTCAGTCTTTGCACCATCTCTGAATTCACTCACTCTTATCGATATTTTTTTAAAGTGTTGTCTCCAGAACTGGACACATTATTCAATATAGGGGATTTACTAAAGTCCTATGTGAAGATTAGTACACTCAGCTGATGATCCCTCTAGAGATGCAACCCAGAATTTTGTTTGCCTTCACAGCTGCCTGGCCATGTTGTTTACTCATTTTGCAGTCATCTGCCATGAACCCACTGAGATCCTTTTCTTTTGTTGTTCTGTTTAACCCTGTATCCCAAATACAGTGTACTGCAAGAGGGTTCTTTTTTCCTTAAATGCATGATCTTACATTGACTAAAATGTAGTTTCCACATTTTTGACCCATTTTCCAGCAATGCCACATAATTTTCCATGCTACAAATTGTCCCAGGAACATCAGTTTTGTCATATACTTTTGTAACATCAGTTATCCTTCTATTATATCACTTAAAAACACAGAAAATAGAAAAAGACTCTAGTCTTGTGTTATATTGCTTGTGACCTGTCTCTTTTCAAGTTAACAAGCACAAAATGGGGATCCACTGGTCCACAATTTGCACAAAAATAAAGATAGTGAGACTTTACATAGGATTACCCTTGAAATGCAATTGGAAGCTTCAGCTCCTGGAGAATATGGCAACATGAACAGTCTTTGGGGCTCCTAGAATGGCCCATGTTACACTGCTGTTCCATGAGCTGTACTGGCTGCTGATTTGTTTCTGAATGCAGTTCAGGGTGTTGGTTATGACCCTTGAAGCCCTTCATGACATGGGTCCAGATTACTTGATGAACTATCTCATGTTGCTAGGACTGTCTAAGGAGTCCTGATTCAGATCCTCTCAATCAAGGAACTCTGACTGGTGAATTCCAGTCTTCTGTGCCCTAGCATTATTCCTCTGAAACATCACGCCCCTTCTCTCCAGTCCTTTTATAAGAGCCTGCAGACTTGATTCTGCTGATTGACGTGGGGACCCAATGGGAGAATACCACACTGGATATGTCTATTAGACTATTTGCAAATCCCACTTCCCCCTCTGCAGATCTTGTTCTGTCCTCAGCCATCTTTTAATTCATATTGCAGTAGTTTCATTATTAATTTGTATTGTTTCATTGTTTACTATTGTTTTATTTACATTGTTTATAATTTTACCTTCTACTGTTACCCAGAGTAGCCCCATAGAGGGATAGACAGCAAATAAATTTAATGAAATAAATGAATAAATAGTATTTACATATATGAGTTAAATAACATACATACATATTTATTGAAATAGTTTTTAAATGGAAGACAAAACTGTTATAAGCTGATATAAAGTGAGAAAAAGAAAAGAAGAAACAATGCTAAGGAAAAGCTAAAAGCACAAAAATTAAAAGAAAACCAGAAAAGAATGAAAAAAGCTATGATAATGTAGCTTCTGATCTTCTTTACAACACTTATAACTACAGTTATAAATTTAGTTCTTACTCTTTAATTATAACAATTTTCTTTTTTCTAAAATCTATTTTGTCAAAGCACCAAAACCATAAACTATAAGTTTATTTTTATGCTTATCATGCATCTGTAAGAGATTTTCAATGATCAATACATGTAAATGTTTTTTCTCTGATCAAAAAAGTAAATTAATTGTCTCAGGAATTTACATCATCTTCCCCATCCATTCTTCCATAATTAGTCATACCAAATCCATCCATCTTTGTGAATTCAGTAATTTTTCTGAAGTTACCATATTTAAAAGTATGCTCTGTGATTTTTTCCCCAAATGTTTCCCTGTCAATCCCAAAAGAAAAACCTCTGGTTTCAATTGTATGTTCAACTTTATATTCCTTTGAATCAATGTGTGCATTTGAATGTAGGGATTTCTAGCTTTTTCACACAGCCACCAAACATGATAAAATGTTAGTTCCTAGCTAATGGGGAATAATCTATGCATTTTCTGGATAGAAGCTTCTTTGAGTATCCAATTATTATTATTTAAATTATTATTATTTAAATAAAGATACTAAATGATACACAATTGCATATCTCATCAAAAGTAATAACATTCCTGAAAAATTATTATAAAATAATTTTCTTTATCAATTATTCAAATAGACATATAACAGTCAGTTTATTTATGGAATATATATAGGCCAGTTCTATTATTTGGCTCTTCAAAAAGCAGAGGAGCACAAGATAATGGCATATATCTTAAAAATCCTGGATCAACAGATTGCACCCTAAGCCTGATTAGCTGAGAAAGAAATATCTATTTCACATGAAGCCTTTGTATTAGGATACATTGACTGGAATCTTATTCCAATCAGTCCTGTTTTTAAAAGTTCTCAGCAAATAATAATGCAAAATTTAGAATTTGCCAATGTCCTAGTCATCTTCAGGAGATAAAGCATTTTGCAAGAAAAAAAAGTTAACCCTTCCCCTGCCTGGTCTTAAGTAGAAACATCAAATCAGAGTGTTTTCTATGTCAAAAATATGCCACATAGTGAATCTCAGTAGCAACTTGACTAATGGTGACCACAAAAAGGAAAGGGATTGCTTTGTAGAGATCTAGCATGCACATTTAAACATCATGTAATACTATTTCCTTATGGGATAATCTTCTATATCATATTTTTGTCTGAAACCCATGCAGAAAAAGGAGATTAATTAAAAATAAACAAACAGGAATGTATTTCTTCCTGTGTGAGTCAACCCTAATAGATAAGAATTACTTGTCATTATGATGTATCATACATAATATAAATCTCTTGAACCCACTGTTCAAGGCATCCTTTACTTCCTTGTTTCTAAGACTGTATATGAGTGGGTTAATCACTGGACTCAAAGCTGTATGGAAAAGAGAGAAGAATTTTTTAACATGTGTTGATTTCTTGTTTCTGGGCAGAAGATAGACAAGCATCATTGTTCCATAATATAAACAAACCACTATGAGATGAGAAGAACACGTGGAGAAAGCTTTTTGTCTTCCAGTAATAGATGACATCTTCAGGATAGTAACAATGATGGAAACATAAGAGGCCAAGATGAGAAAAAGTGGGGGCAGGGTAAATATATAAGTAAAAATAAAGGAAGATAGTTCAATGAAGTAGGTGTCACTGCAGGAGATCTCTCTTATGTTAAAAATAGCATCACAAAAATAATGATCAATTTTATTGGGGCCACAAAAAGATAACCATAACATATTCAAAGTCAACGTTGTGCTCACCATCAACCCAGCTGTCCAAGACACAGCTGCTAAGATGAAATTCAGCCTGACACTCATGAGAGTAGCATAATGAAGTGGCTTACATATAGCTAGGTATCTGTCATAAGACATCATTGCTAAAAGATAGCATTCAGTACCTTCTAGGCAGGCATATATATAAAACTGTATGAAACAGGATTGAAAAAGTATATAGTTATCTCCTGTTAACAGGATTGACAACATTTTAGGTATTACAGCAGAGCTACAGCAGGCTTCCATGAAAGCCAGATTTGCAAGGAAAATATACATAGGAGTGTGGAAGTGTTGGTTTATCACAACCAAAATGATAATGATAAAATTCCCAACCATAGACAATATGTAAATTACTAAGAAGAGTGAGAAGAGAAGTACTTGTGGTTTTGAGAATTCTCCAAATCCAAGCAGTATGAACTCAGAAATAGTAGTATCATTTGTCATGTTTGCTGCATCTAGAGAAATCAAATCATGTCATTAGTTTCACAAAGAGAACTGAACTGGAGATAAAGAAGGGAAATCAGTATAGCTAAGAAGCTGAACAGTTATGACATTGTTTAACTTGCAATGGACCATGAAGAACTATGATATTTCAGAAGAACATATGCAATACTTAAATTATTAGGTCATGTCCTGTATGTTCTCAAAAAAAGTTTGATCATATTGGTGTATTCAGTTGCAAAATATTAATTTATTGGAAAGTAAAGTAGTGAAGTTGAATTGCAGAAAGTCTCTAACACACACATAGACACACACACACCGTGCATTGAGTTGTTTCTTACCAGGCTAATCTTTAGCCTTATGATCAATAGACATATTTCCAAGGAAAGCATTATTATAATATTATCAGGGGATTCATGAATTTGGAGAACTTTTGCAAAATAAAGACAATAATATTGCATATTCATCATTTCTTTTACACCATATTGTTCCCTGTGTTCATTAAGTTAAAATAATATTTCAAGAGTCTCACACACACACACACACACACACACACACACACAAACCCAATATGTAAATATAAAGGAGGAGGAGGTGTTTTTGTTGCTGATGCTTACTACTTTTCTTTTGTTGGATAACCATTTGTCTGAAGTGGTGTAGGGTTTCCTGCCTAAGCAGGGGATTGGACTAGAAGACCTCCAAGGTCCCTTCTAACTCTGTTATTCTATTCTATTCTACTTTAAACATGCAACATATCTTAAAATGATTTTTTTAAAAAAAACATTTGTCAGTTCTTTTTACTTTTCATGTGTCCTCAGGCTAACTCAGAACATTTTGTTTTCTTTGTACCTATGGTATCCTTTCTCTCCTCCTTTCTTCATAGAATTGTCTAATAAGGGAGTGGGCAAGGAACAACTTGTGGACTGAGTGTAATTCCAGGTGCATTTCTGTGGCACTCGGAGCCCTCTAAAATTTTCAGACAAATAATCAGGACAGGGATTTTAGCTTTACTCTTTCCAGTGATATTGGCGTATTGCTATATATCACTTCTCTGCTAGAAAGAAAGAAGGAAAACTGCAAAAAGATTGCCTATCTTTAGTTTGAAAAGAATATGATTTACAGATTGCTATAAAGTATAAATAGTCCTTGATTTATGACTACAATTGAACCTAAAAATTCTGTTGCCAAGAACAGCAATTGTTAAGTGAGTTTTGCCCCATTTTATGACTTTTCTTGCCACAGTTGTTAATTGACTCTCGGCAATTAATAAGGTAATTATATGCTTGTTAAGTGAATCTGACTTTCCCATTGAATCTGCTTGGTAGAAGGTTGCAAAAGATGATCATGTGACATCTAGACACTGCAACAGACATTAGCCAAGCATCGGAATTCTGATCCCATGATCACAGAAAGGTTGGAAATGTGAAAAAAGTCATAAGTATTTTTTTTCAGTACCACTATAACTCTAAACAATCACTAAATGAATAGGGCTACATGTACTGTATATTCACATCTTTTATTAAAAAGAATGACTTTCCCCAGAAATAAGGTCTTCAGTTATGATGCTTTCTTTCCAATTTCAAACAATGTTTTTATAAATAAAGCTCAGATGATTTTGGAAAACTTGGTAGATAGCACAGTAGAATGTATTTTCTAATTCAATCATAACTTTTCAATTCTACAAATACATGAGTTCCTGATACAGATTTTTTTTCTTCCTGGAATTTATAAAATCTAACAAAGGACAAATGTACAACCCTTCTGAAAAGATTTCAACTTACCAGAATGCATTCCTTAGAAAATGATATCTAGAAATATCCTTTTGAAACTTCTTTGTAGACTCAACATTACACTCTAATTTTCTTAATAGGAAGCAATTCTGTACAGCTGTAACATTCACTGTAAAAAACTTGTTTATGCTGTGCCCTAAGGTTGAAAACTGTCCCTTGACATTTGCGATAATTAATCTTGTAATCTTTTGAAATAAAATTGGAGGCATTTATGTAAAGCATATTTATTTATTTAAATAAATGAAATGTAAAATATTTAAATAAATTAATTATATACTCAAAGAAGTATCTATTTAACATGGAACAGCAGATGGAATAGATAAATAGGAGACAGAGAGAGAGAAAGGGAGGGAGAAGAGAGAGAGAGAGAAAGAAAAAAAGGGAGAGAGAATCCATAGATATTGTTTCTCAACTTACAACTATTTTTTTACAGAATAACAGAATTAGAAGTGATATTGGAGGTCAACCCCATGCTCAAGCAAGAAATACTATAACACAGTATTGGAGCACCCAAACTTTTGGAAGCAAGTCATTCCATTGGCAATCTTTCTGTCAGGAAATTTATCCATAGTTCTAGGTTGCTTCTCTCCTTGATTAGTTTCCATCCATTGCTTCTTGTCTTGCCTTCTGGTACTTTGAAAACTAGGTTGACTCTATCTTTTTTGTGGTAGCCCCTTGGCTTTTGGAACACTACTATTATGTCACGCCTAGTCCTTTTCAGTAAACTAGAACATTCTTCATATGTTTTAGCCTCCAGTCCCGTAATCATCTTTGTGGTCCTTCTCTGTATTCTTTCTATAATGTCAACATCTTTTCTGTATCCTCGAGACCGAAACTGGTTGCAATATTTCATGTATGATCTTACCAGGGCATTATATAGAGGTACTAACTTTTCACATGATCTTGATTCTGTCCCTCTGTTAATGCAGCCTAAGACTATGTTGGTTTTTTTGTCAGGAGCAGCACCCTGCTGGCTCATATTTAACTGATTGTACACTAGGACTCCAAGTTCCTTCTCTATTATTGAGCCAGGTATTATCTATATTATACCAGTACATTTGTTTTTTCTTTCCTAAATGTAGACCCTTACTTTTCTTACTATTAATTACATTTTGCAATTGCATGGCCATCAAAAAAGGATTTTTAGAGGGGGTTTTAAACTTTTTAGATTTTTATTCGGGGTTTTATCGAGGTTAGGGAGGGTGACGAAGAGAGGGTTGGGGGATGGAAATTTATTGGGGTTAGGGAGGGTACCCGGTCCGGGTTTGGGGGATAACCCGGGGGGATTTGGAGTCAGCCAGGCTGGAGTGCACGTCTGGGGGAACCCAGAGGGTCATGAGTCGTGGGGGCAAACACAGGGGGTGGGTTTCATTGGCACCATAAGTGGGAGGGGCAGATATGACGGGGGTAGAGGGCCATATCAAGTTAGGGGATCGCGTGCCCGCTGTCTCCAAGCTGTGGCGCGCTCCGACCCTCCCGACCCGTCTGGCAGGCCTGGTTGTGCAGAGTCTCAGGCCCTGAGTACCCAGCTGATGTTATGTAATGCCAGGTCCGTCGTTAACAAGGCCCCCCTGATTTGCGATCTCATTCAGGAGGAGGGTGCGGACCTGGCAGGGGTCACCGAAACCTGGTTGGGCCCAGAGGGCGGTGTCCCTCTGGTAGAGATATGCCCACCAGGTTTCCAAGCATTCCATCGACCGAGGTCTCAGGGAAGGGGTGGTGGGGTGGCGGCGATTATTAGAGAAGTCCTTTGTCCTAGGGAGGCCACTGTTCCTCAGACGGCTGGTTGTGAGTCTCTCTTTGTGAAGTGGGGTCGGGGGGTTCAGATGGGCCTGTTGATAACGTACCTGGCTCCCTGCCACGTGTCATCGGCCCTGCCCGGGCTCCTCGAGGTGATAGCTGGGCTGGCGGTTGAAACCCCCAGGCTTTTAGTCATGGGTGATTTCAACCTGCCTTCGCTCGGGGAAACCTCTGGGGTTGCCCGGGAGTTCCTGGCTTCCATGACGGCCATGGATCTGACCCAATTAGTTTCTGACCCCACTCACACGGGGGCACACACACTGGACCTGATTTTCGCCTCTGGTCAGTGGTTGAATGATCGCGTTGGAGACCTAGTTATAAAACCCTTGTCATGGTCCGATCATTCTCTTCTTAGACTGGACTTCGGTGCCGCCACCCCCCATCACAGGGAGGCGGAGCCGAGGAGATGGTTCTGCCCCAGGCGCCTGATGGATCCGGAACGGTTCCAGATGGAGCTTGGGCCATTTCCTGAAACTCTGGCTCATAACTCGGCCACAGACTTGGTGGCCACCTGGGATAGGTTGGCCGCTGAGGCTCTGGACCGAGTTGTGCCTTTGCGACCTCTGACTCGGCATAGATCCCACCTGGCTCCGTGGTTCACGGGGGAGCTGAGGGGGATGAAATGCCGGAAAAGACGTCTGGAGGGCATCTGGAGGGCCAGTCGTGCTGAGTCTGACCGGACACAGGTGAGGTCCTATATTAGGACCTACCTAGTGGCGATAAAGGCGGCGAGGCGTTCACACTTCTCCGCCCTTATTGCGTCTGCAGAAAATCGGCCTGCTGCCCTGTTTAGAGTGACCCGCTCCCTGCTTGAGCCAAGAGCGCGGGAGGACCTCTTGCAGGGTAAGGCAGAAGAGTTTTCCCGATTTCTGCATGATAAAATCGCCCAGATTCGGGATGGGCTGGACTCCAGTTGGGTGGTCCTGGGGGAGGTGTCCGGGGCAGGTCTTGAGACGGTTATCTGGGAAGAGTTCGATCCTGTGACCGCCGAGGGTGTGGACAGACTACTGGGGAGGCTGAATGCCACCACATGTTTATTGGACCCGTGCCCTTCCTGGTTGGTTTCTACCTCCAGAGAGGTGACACGAGGCTGGCTCCAGGGGATTGTCAACGCTTCGTTGACGGAGGGGGCGCTTCCGACCGCCCTGAAAATGGCGGTGGTGCGGCCCCTCCTCAAGAAGCCTTCCCTGGACCCGGCTCTTTTGAATAACTATCGTCCTATTCCCTTTGTGGCGAAGGTTGTTGAGAGTGTGGTGGCGCGTCAGCTCCCTCAGTATCTGGAGGAAGCATCCTATTTAGATCCGTTCCAATCGGGCTTCAGGCCCGGGCACAGTACCGAAACAGCATTGGTCGCGTTGGTAGATGATCTCTGGAGGGCCCGTGACAGAGGTTATTCCTCTGTCCTGGTCCTCTTAGATCTGTCAGCGGCTTTTGATACTATCGACCATAGTATCCTATTGCGGCGGTTGGAGGGGTTGGGAATTGGGGGCACCGTCTTGCGGTGGTTCTCGTCCTTCCTCTCGGACCGCTCGCAATTGGTGATGATGGGGGGGGGAGAGGTCCACCCCTAGGCCCCTCATGTGTGGGGTGCCTCAGGGGTCGGTCCTCTCCCCTCTTCTGTTCAACATCTATGTGAAGCCGCTGGGAGAGATCATCCGTGGTTTTGGGGTGAAATGCCATCTTTATGCTGATGACACTCAGCTTTACATCTCCACCCCAAGCCACCCCAACGATGCTGTGGAGGTTATGGCCCGTTGCCTGGAGGCTGTGCGGAACTGGATGGGCGAGAACAGGCTTCGACTCAACCCTTCCAAGACCGAGTGGCTGTGGTTTCCGGCGGCCCGATATAGTCAGCTGACTCCGTCGCTGGCTATTGGGGATGAGATCTTGACCCCCACAGAAGGGGCCCGCAATCTTGGTGTCCTCCTGGATGTACGGCTGTCTTTGGAAGATCATATTACGGCCGTCTCCAGGGGGGCTTTTTATCAGGTTCGCCTGATACGCCAGATGTGGCCCTTTCTTGATCAGGACGCCTTACGCACAGTCACTCATGCCCTGGTCACCTCCCGTCTAGACTACTGTAATGCCCTCTACATGGGGCTCCCTGCGGGGAGCACCCGGAGGCTTCAACTGGTACAAAATACAGCCGCGCGGGTGGTTACGGGGGCGTCGAGATACTCCCACGTGACGCCCCTCCTGCGCGAGCTGCATTGGTTGCCAGTGGCCTTCCGGGTTCGGTTTAAAGTACTGGTTTTGGTCTTTAAAGCGCTCCATGGCATCGGACCAGGATACTTACAAGACCGCATTCTGCCAGTAGTCTCCCACCGACCGGTGCGCTCCCACAGAGAGGGTCTCCTCCGGGTCCTGACGCCTTCTATGTGTCATCTGGTGACCCCGAGGAATAGGGCCTTCTCTGTGGGGGCACCCGCCCTTTGGAATGGGATGCCCCCTGGATTATGAACGACCAGTGACCTGAGGACCTTCAGACGTGACCTGAAGACCTGGCTCTTCGAGCAGGCCGGCCTGACCTGACTAATGGGATTTTAAATGGGGTTTTTAGATTACTTGGGACGGGGTATGAAGTTTTATTGATTTTAATTGGGGTTTTTAGATTTGGGACAGTCTAGTGTTTAATTCTCTTTTAAATAATTTATACTTTGTTTACTTGTATTTTAGTTGGCTATTCACCGCCCTGAGTCGTTCGGGAGAAGGGCGGTATATAAAACTCAGAAATAAATAAATAAATAAATAATACATTTTGTTAGATAAGACCTAGAGTTGAAATCTGTTGATATCCTTTTATACCTTGAGCCTATTTTCTGAGTGTTGACTATTCCTACCAGTTTGGTAGCATCTGCAAACTTTATGAATTCCTCTTTTGCAAACTTTTGTCCTCTCATATAAATCATTGGTGAAGATATTGAAGAGAACTGGGTCTAGCATGGAGCCTTTAGTCAGTGTTCAAATTGACAATGGCACTGTAAAATTGACTTAGAACTCCTCCTCATTCCTTAAAAGCTATCACAGTGTGTCTATGGTCATGTGACCAAAATTTGGGTGGTTGGCTAGTGACATGTATTTATGATAGTTGCAGTGTCCCTGAGTCATGTTATTGCCGTTTGTGACATTTTCAAATAGTTTCCAACCAAAAAAGTCAAAAAGGAAGACCAGATTTGATTAACAATCACATCATTTACTTCACAATCATGGCACAAAAATATAAATTCCGGCTGGGCTTACCTAAAAATTGCCTTGCATAGCTATGGAAATTTTGTTCTAAATTGTGATAAGTTGAAGTCTACCTGTATTTTATGTAAAAATAGTTTCATAATAAAAAACTTCTTTTTTAAATATGTTGGAAAAAATCTTGGTCCATTCTGAGTCGAATTTTAAAGAATACAGGACAGTTACTTGAAGCAGAGGTAAAATTTATTAAGGAATGAGAGATAGTTCAAACAGTTAAATTATCATTATGATTTGGCTTCTTTTATAGAAAAAGTCCCTCTGTTCTTTCAAGAAAGTGCACAAATTCAGCCTGCCTTCTAGGGATTCTGGCATAGCACACTTATTCTGGTGCCCTGTAGGATCTATAACTGAACACAGACACATGCACAAACACACACACACACACAATGTATTTGGCAATAAATTCCTAGGGCTGAAGGAGAAGCCCAAGTGAATGTCTTTAGTGTTACACCAGTTTTTAGAGAACATTTTTGAATCTCAAAATGACCTTAATCTTTAAGAACAATCTATTGTTGCAGGAATTCTTCTCTATGAAAATCTTATTTATTGTAACATATTGAGTTTTTGTATAGAATACCCTTAAAAAGGATAACAATGGTTCTACTCTTCAACATGTGAGCTGAAACAAGATAGACCCTGCTGCTCATTGAAGTGATCCCGGCCCAAATTTATTTTATTTATTTATCACATTTTAAAATCACCCATCTCCCTCACATAGCTTCAATGAGATCATCTATGAATGTACCATCTCAGTGTTAAAATTGAGAAGCCAGAATTGCATCTGAACCCATAGTTGATGTGCTATATTACTATAAATCCCAGAAGACATTACAACTGAATTAAGGGGAAAAAAGTCATTCCATTTTGTAGAATTTTAAAGAAATATATAAAATAAATGAAAAATATATAGCCCTAATAGACAAGATTTTGATATGATTAGAAATGTAATATCTGCTTTCCTAGAAGGCAGAAGGTATTAAATCATTGCAATATTTCATTTCAGTGTTGGGAAACAGACTAAAATAAGAGAATCATCTGACAATGAAAGTTTAAATTGCCAGGTTTGACATGGGCATATATTTGGGGATCAAATACCTCTGAACTTAATAAAATGAATAATTTGGATGGGATGCAATGATAAAATTTTATAAAATATTGGTCAAGAAAAAAGATGTCTAGGACAGAACGGGGAGGGAGGAGCTGATATTTAAAGATTAAGTTAAAAAAAATTTACTAGAAAGAAAATGTGCTTCCAAAGTTATAGAAATTTATTTTTTCTTCCATATCTAAGTAGATTTTCATGCTACCTAAAGCAGGAATTGGGTCACAGGCATCCACTGGAGCTTACTTTTTCATGAGAATGATAACAGAAACATTGTGATATGGTAATAAAACTCAGTCCCTTTTTGTAGAAATAAATGATAACAAAATAGAAGTTCAAAAGGAACAAGTTTTGACTTGTTATGCCAAACCATGGCTTAAATCCTTCTGTCCCATGGTGAATCCTGTAAATGCTCTAGCTTGAGAAATTCTTATGAGACAGGAATTAACATCAAATCTTTGTCTGGAAAGAAATGAGATCTGAAATGTTTTAATGCATGGTCTTGTATTGCCATTCACTTTAAACATCCCCAAATCTCAAATGAAAAAAAATGCAGATGAAAATTCACTATTTTGCTTTTGAATTTCAGGATCATGATCTCAGACTGTTTTGAGGGCCACAAATTGGATACTGGATACATTTGCCCCACAGTAGATATGTAGCCCTCCCTCCACTGAAGTGGTAGAAACCCAGTGTATAAACTCTTCCTATTTGTTTCCAGATCCTAATTTAAAATAATCTATTTTCTCTCTTTTTTTGTGTGTAGTTGGTTCTCTTTTTAGTTAACACATAAACTCAATTATTTTTGTTGTTGCAATTTATTTTTGTTCTTGCATATTACTTTCATTTATGTCTTTAATTGTATATGTGATTTATGAAGACCATGATTCCCATTAGTATTCTTATCAATGACAACAACAAGACAACATATATCTGTGGCAGGAGAGGCTGAACCTTCTACCAGTTCCTTTGGAAAATACTTTATTTCATGAATGAAGGCAAATATATATGTCCCAGGATAATGATATGAGGTCAAATTTGGGTGAGCCCACCAGGATTAGAGATACTGAGTTTTAAGACTTATGCTGGATCCTATCTTCAGGGAATTTCTCTCTATTCTCCCATGATCTCAACTGATTCTATTGAAACAATCCATGATTTTCGTTCTATTGTTTTATTCTTACACTTGTTGAGAACTTTGATTTGATTTTTTCCCCTGATCCTGCTGCCTCAATTGCCATACCTTATTATTATTATCCAGGTCATTTCCTGACAGAGATTTGAAAATATCTTTGTTCTTGCTTTGGTTTCTAACTTCATCTAATCCAAAAGCTTCTCAGAACACTAAATCCATTCCTTACATTGATTCCATATTCTGATCATATGTTGTCCCAGGTATTTCCTCCTGGTCCACCTGTTTTTCAAATTACTGTAGTGCATTTGAAGTCAACCAGCAGATAATTGCAACTCTAAATATGCTGACCAGGGCACTTGTGTTCTCGGAGGAAGAGATTATTAAAGAAATTGAGAAAATTTGAGAAATTTGGGGAAATTTGTGGAAAATGAAGAAATTTGAGAAACTGAGGAAATTTGAGGTAAATATTCAGAAGTTTTCTAAGCTGCTTATCAAGCCTAAAACAACTGTTATGCTTTGGTGGAATTTAATTTCTATATTTCCACTAGAAGATTGCAGATGATTTTCCTAACAAAAGTATTAAAAATACAGTAAAATATAATTCATTTATTTTATTTATTTTGATTTGTCAATCACTTACAAGATAATAAGTATAAGTATATGCATAGTAAATAAAACACTCATTTCATTCCAATTCAATTCAATTCTATAATTAATATTAATTACAATCTTAATTTCTTTAACATTTCTTTTCACTTGAGTATCATACTTCCTTGGGAACACTTATAAACTTTCCATAATTAATTCCTTTTTTCCTATTTCTCTTCACTTATATTTTTATAAATCATTAATAATAAATAATATGTGCCCATCCTTTCCTAATTTCATTCTCTCATTCTCTTTATTTCATTTATTTATTAACAAACATTCCATTGCATTACAATAAGTATTTTATCCATTATTTTAATCATACATTGTTTCATATTTTCTAAAATTATTTCTATTTCTAACATAACAATACTATCTTATGTACCTTTGCAGAAATCCCTTTTTCAATTAAATTTTCACCCATTATCTCTAAATAGACTTATACTTTCAATCCTTATATATTTTTCCTGTTTCTCTATATCTTGTTTCTGTCTTTTATAACTTCTTTTCCTTTCCTTCTTCCCCCCTTTTTTCTCCCTCCCCTATTTGCCCCCTTATCTCTCTACTTCTAATTCTCTCTTCTGTAATCCTCTTTTCTGTTGCTTCCTAATATTGTAATTATTTTTCAAACTATTCTTTTTTTGTTGTTGTTGTCTTTTCAAATATTAAACTTTCCAGTCTTTTTTCCCCCTTTCCTTTCTTCCAGTTTGAGCTTCTTCGGCAATAAACAGAAATCCACAATCATGCACGGTTTCTGGCCACTGGCCACTGGAGTGCCCCGAGCTGGCTGGTTATGGGGCTAAGCCACTCCATAGAGGTGGTGAAGAGGGGGGAGACTGCCAGCAGGGTTGAGAAGAGCTGCATCTCTCCTCCCAGCTGGCCTTACTCCCTTTCCCGAAGATGGTTGCAGTGGTGGTTAGAAATGACCACCTCAAAGAAGAACTCAACCGGAAAAGAATGTGCAGGAGGAAAATAAGAAGAGAAAGTTTTGGTTGACTGGGTTGAACTGAAAAAGCAACAACATAAGGTACCCTGGAATTTGAATGATAAAAAATAACATCGTTCCCAAAGAAGATTTTGAAGCAGCGAAGGAGAAAGGGAAGGGAAAGGATTTGGCTTTTTTTTTTTCTTCTCTTCCTTATAACTGATAGCTAAGAGATTGTATTGTAATATTGTAATTATTGAAATACTGAAATTGACAAAAATCCACTTTGATATCAATAGGTATTTAAGCTGAAAATAAAATGTCAAAGTGATAATAAAGACTTTTGGATACTCAAAAATTTTTAAAAGAAGGAAAGGAGAGAAAAGGAAAGAATAAGAATAAAGAATAAAAGAACGGGATCTGGAAAAATGGAGGAGACTGCCTGGAACTAAAAGGAACTTACAGTGAAACTTTAACAAGATTCCTAAAGATACATTCTAACTGAAACTTTGTAACAAAATAACAGAATCCCAGGAAGAGAAAGTGGAAAAAAGAAGCAAGAAGAAACAGTTTTGGATTATTTGGATTACTTAGTGATTTTTGAATTTTTGGCTATTGGATTTAAATGACTAAAATCAATCAGGTGGTTGTTTAAAAGTGTTTAAAATGGTATCACTTTTGGAAGAACTGCAAATGGAACTTAAAAAATACAAAGAAGATGCACAAGAAAGAAGAGGTTCTTTTGGCTTTGTATTTCAATTTTTAGAAATGGAGATCTGAAACTATGAGAAACAACAAGAAACACTTGTAGAACAAGAAGGTCAGGACAAAGAAGAAGCCATCTTTAATGATCCGATTAGGTTAACAACTCTTGATGCCTTTTTGTCTATGTAGTTACAGTGTGCTCTAGCACTTAGATCATTAGAGATGAGTACTCCAAGATCCTTGACAAAGTTTGGATCATCAACAAAGTCTTGACTATTCAGCCTGTATTTTATTTTCTGATTTTTTTTTGCCAATATATAAGACGGAGCATTTATTTGTTAAGATTTGTTTGACCATTCTGATACATAGTCAAGATCTTTTTGAAGGGTAGCAGTATTGTCTGTGGTATTGAACAGCTTTACATCATCAGGAAGAGAACGCAGTTGCTCTTAATATGATCACAGAGGTCCTTTATGTAGAGTATGAAGAGAGTTGGTCCTAGAACACTGCCTTGGGGGATACCACTATTGACAGGTACAGAATTTGATAGGACACTCCCAATTTTGACCATTTGTTGTCTATTTGACAATGTTTAAAGAAATATCCCTCTGGGTTCAGTTCCAAGTCGGGAAAAAGACACTGGAAACATGAAGGTTATTTGGAAAGATGGTTTAATGGTGGACAGCAGGACCACATGGCTTGGAGCTCCAAAGTGAGAAAGATGATCACATGCTTCAAGGTGAGAAGAGAAGGGAAGAAGGGCCGACCAAGATGCTGGGAGACCCTTATATAACCGCTGTTGGGCCCCACCTTAGTGTTTCCTGTTTCTGTGCAAGAAATGAATCCCATTGGCTGTCAGACTCCCAAGGGTGGTGGTCTTAACTTTGTAGGCTTGGTCTGGACCACATGGCTTCACCTGAGTGCTGGCTAATGCAATCTTCCCAGAACATGTGGTGAGATGAGTAATCCTATCATTTCCTGAGGGCCATCCTTAATGCCATCACCCTGCAGCTGAAGGGGGGGCAGGGAGCCACAGGAAGCTGCTTTGTCTTTAAAACATATTTCTCCTTTTCTCATCCAGGGAAATATAATATTCTGCCTTTTAAATATTTCCGAGGCTATTTCAATTTTCTAGGAGAGAGGTGGGTGCCAACTTCCTACAATCCCTCATTATTATTTTTTGAAAACACGTGACAGTCTTGACAAAAGATTAAAAGGTGATCACATCAGGGAGACTTGATGGGTGCTTTTAAATTTTTTCTGATGCAAAGGAAAGGCATTGAAAAAGAGGCAACAGAAAAGGGTTCCTTCAAAGGCTCCCAAAAGCTTTCAACCATGACGGTCTTGGAAAACTTTTTTTTTTAAAGCTGTATGCAATTTTTCTTGCCAAATGTTGTTTGATGTACTTTTTGTGAGCTTACAGTCAGGTTGTAAGCACAAGCCTCTACAGTCTTCACAACCTTTAAATTACAGGCTGCCTCTATCCAAGGTTATGGATACTACCTGCCTAGCTCTTAGCTTCCAGGGTTTGTGAGGCCAAATTGAGGTTAGCCAGTGTGCAAATCAGGCTATTTAATATTTATCCCTGGGACTTCTACTCATGAGACCACCAGTGCAACATATCCTGCTTTACTAGGCAACAGGGCAGCATCATTTGTGAGTCACAGTCAGGACTTGGAGTTTGGAGATCTCTTTTCTGCTATCTCTTTAAGAATTGCCTGAGGGACATGCCCTTTCCCCCATGGAATTAGCAGGGCAATATGACTGCTTGGGCCTTAGTGCCTCAGAGTAGCAAACAAAAATAAAACAACAACAAAAACATTAAAATTGAAGCTAGGAGCAGCTTTGTGTGGAGGTAGGTGAAAGGGGTTAGCCTCTATCTAATTCTAAATGGTGTGTCTCTGTGTATAGTGCCTGTGTATGCAGCTAGTTTAACAATACAAATAATACAAACATGTGGACAATTTTCCCTCCCATCAGACAGAAATAGAAGGTGTTCAGAACTTTCTGGGCCAGCCACTCTCAAATACAATCCTTTCATGAGTACATCAAACTGTTTACAATATAAATGATACAAGAAAGAAAATATTACAATGGATTTCACATTACAATGAATTTCCACCCTCCCCCATAATCTTTCTAACTGTCTTCTGGGGATTGAAAAGAGTCTTTTAGTCTTTTACTGGTCCATCTCAGGGTCCTTTCCTTCACATTTCTGGATGACATAGGCTTGGCCTGGTGGTATGGGTGGTCAGCCAGCCTTGGAAAGGTCTGCCCACTCTGGTTGCTGTAATGACTTTCAGTGGAGGCAAGATCCAAACCCAATTCCTGGCTCCAATGGATGGAATGTCTCTAGGGGACAGCATCTGCATCCACATCTGGCAAGCCTGGAAGATACAGAACAAGGGTCCCCTCCCCCCTTCGCTGGTAATTCTACCAGGAAAGGCATTGTAAAAGGATTAGAGATTTTGGTGGGGGGGTAGATAGCTTGCAGGCATGATTTGAGGATGAAGAAAAATAACACATCAGTATTGCAGTTACTAAATAGATAAATTAGTTTCAACAAAATGGAGACACAACAGATGAGAAAGGAAAAACTGGATTCACAAGCTTCAGGAAAAAGGATGAACAGGTAAAATCATTTAAACACACAATAAATGCAAGACGAAACTTTTCTTGTAAATGAACTTAGAACACTCACTAATAACCTTGGGTTTTTCTTAAAAGCACAGAGAGGAAAGAAAATTGACTCTGTTCCTCATCCAGTCTAGTTGGCCAGACCAGACTGGGAGAAGACATTTTCTCTGTGTTTTTAATTCTTAACAATTTAAAATTAATATCTGAAGGGGTCAGAGACAACAGTTGCAACAGTTACCTCAAGGACACACAAAGACTTAGACCATACATGTGCACACGCACACACACATACATAGAAACAAGGACACAGAGAGGAAAACAAAACTCTGAGATTTACACACACATTGATCATTCCCACAATAAATCTCAGTTAAATTGGGGAAGGCATAAATCTTAAGGAACAAACCACGTGGTTGCATAGAAGACAAAGAAAGAGACACAGAAAGAAAGAAATCCCATGTAATCCTGTTTATATATTGCCCTTTTGTTTCATTTTTCTTTTTCTTTTCTTTTTTCTTTTAAGTGCCTTTAATTAGCCACATTGGTCTTCCTGTATCCCTCAGCAAAGCCCATTCTCTACATATACATTTTGCTTTTTTTTTTCTTATTCCAGCTAGGGTTGACATCTGCCGCTCATCCCAAGCCTCCAACAACTCTCCCGGGGGGGGGGGGGGTTTCCACTCAGGACCCTGGAACTACCGCTTCCCATGTTTCCCCTACCGATGTGGGGTTCTCACACTTTGGCTTAGTTGGGTCAACAGGCTATCAGTTTGCAGACAGAAAAAGGTGTCTGGGGGAGACTTTGGTTCCCTATTCAAAGTATGTGCACTCCCCTCAGAGGGAACTCTCAGGCTACGGTTTTCGGACTGAGGGCAAAACAACAATCTGTCAGAACTTACCTTACCATCCCCAAAAAAGACAGTCTGGGAGGACTTGCTGCCCCCACCAACAAGTACTGGCACTCCTTCATCAGGCCTAGGTTTTCAGATTTGGAAGAGCTCAAATCTGGGAGGACTTGTTGCTCTTTGCAGGCAAGTACTGGCTCTCCTCTTACTTCACAACTTCCTAATTATTTAAATTCACAATTACCTAAAATCCTGGGGTTTGCTTTTGGGATACACTGGACAAAAACAACAACAAAATTTTCTTCCCTCCCTTCAATCATAACCCACTTGGCTTTTCCTCTTATATACAGAAGGTCCCACACTCTGATGCCCCCCCCCCCTTATTTTTCCTGTCTTGATGGTCATGGCTCTGTAGAGCTAACAACAGGCAAGAGGTTAGAGGCCAAACAAAGAAATGAGATCCTGCTGCTGTTCAAGGGTGAAGCCACTCACACAGACACACACTCTTCCTCCTTTTTTAACAAAAGGTCCTGTACTCTGAAAATGTTAAACATAACTTTTTTTTTTGAAAATGCAGATAAACCAGGAGATGTGAAAGGAACTTTATACTACCAAAATGAGGATAAAAATAATTCAAGATTGTTATGAAAAGCTGTATGAGCAAAAAAAGTTTCAGAAGAGAAAATTAAACAACATTTGGGAAAAATGGAATTACCTGAAGTACCCAAAAAAGTAAAAACTATGCTAATTGAACGAATATCAATGATGGAATTATCAGAAGTGATCAAGAGATAAAAGAATAATAAAACACCAGGGCCAGATGGGCTGCAGGCAGAATTTTACAAATGTTTACAAGATACTTTAGGCCCATCAATGTTGGAAGTCCATAATGAAATATAGATTGATGCAAAGGTACCAAATTTGTGGATGAAAGCAAATATTACTTTGATTCCAAAAGATTCAGATTTAATGCAGATAAAAAACTTTAGACTCATATCTTTATTGAACACTGACTATAAAATATATGCTTCAATAATGGCAGAGAGAGTAAAAAAGTTTCTAAATGAATTTATATATTCAGATCAAAATTTGCCTAAGAGACAGATTAAAACAATATGAGAATAATTTTAACTTCAAAGGCAATTTGCCATAAACAAATGGCAAAGGTGATAGAAAATGGAAATAGGACAGTTTTAATATAAAAAGGCACAAGAAAAGGATGTCCGCTATCTCCTTTACTATTCATACTGATATTAGAATTGCTAAATAGAAATATTAGACAAGAGATAGAAATTAAAGCTATGGAAATAAAAAGGGAACAATATAAATTATAGGCATTTGTAGAAGATTTACTCTTTATCTTGGAAGACTCACAAGAAAATGGACTCAAACTAATTAGGAAAATAAAAGAGTATGGTGATATTACAGGACTGAAAATAAATAAAGAAAAAAAATCAAAATAATTGTTTGCAGACATATAGAAAAAGAACTAACGAGGAAAATAGGTATTCAGGTAGTAAAGAAAGTTATTATAAATTGGCACAATCAATTAAAATGAATTTGATTAAGTGGAAAAATCTACAACTATCATTGGTGGAAAGAGTAGCCACCATAAAATTGGATATCCTGCCAAGATTATTATATTTATTCCAAGCAATACCAAAAAACTGGAGAAAAAAATATTTTGAAAAATTAAACAATATTAAAATACACTTGGCAAGGAAAAAAAAGCAAGGATAAACTTGAAAATGTTGCAAGATTCTAAAAATTTTGGCTATTCGATTGAGGTATAACAAAGGGAATGTGTTTTACATGTATTAACTGCAGGGAGAATAGTATTTGCACAACAATGAAAAAGTGAAGAAATCCCAACCGATGAAGATGTGATTAGACTAAGCTAACACTTACAATTAAGCAAAAGGAAGAAACTGATTTCTTTTTCCTTGAGACTCATCAATGGCTAGCAGACAAAAAACAGGGAATAAAGAGAAATATATGAAAGGATCAGTGATACAAGGAAGATATATTAACTTGGCTAAACAAATAGCATGAATATTATTGTTATAAACAGTAATATAATTGATACTAGCTCTCTTAGTAGAACACACAGAGGAAGAAAGATCTCTTTCTCACTCACACACAGGCATACACACATTTCCCATGTTATTCCATGCTTTAAAATTAAAATTTAGAGGTACTCACTTTCTTTCCAAGTAGCCTTTGAGCTCAACACTCAAAACCCCTTTGAAACCTTTTTTTTTTCAAATGCCAAGGTCCAGGAAAAACTCACTCACAGACTCAATGGGTCTGTTTGCTAGCAAGGGAATCTTACCTGGGCCTGGTCCATTGGTTAGGTTAGCTTGGAGTCCTATCTGCTTGGGTGCCAATTGTTGAAAGAAATATCCTTCTGGGTTCAGTTCCAAGTGGGGAAAAAGACACTGGAAACATGGAGGCTATTTGGAAAGATGGTTTAATGGTGGACAGCAGGACCACATGGCTTGGAGCTCCAAAGTGAGAAAGATGATCACATGTTTCAAGGTGAGAAGGGAGGAAGCACCGACCAAGATGCTGAGAGTCCCTTATATAATCTCTGTTGGGCCCCACCTTAGTGCTTCCTGTTCCTGTGCAAGAAATGAATCCCATTGGCTGTCAGACTCCCAGGGGTGGAGGTCTTAACTTTGTAGGCTTGGTCTGGACTATATGGCTTCACCTGAGTGCTGGCTAATGCAATCTTCCTAGAACATGTAGTGAGATGGGTAATCCTATCATTTCCTGAGGGCTATCCTTAATCCCATCACCCTGGAGCTGAAGTGGGGGCAGGGAGCTGCAGGAAGCTGCTTTGTTTTAAAACATATTTCTCCTTTTCTCATCCAGGGAGATATAATATTCTGCCTTTTAAATATTTCCTAGGCTATTTCAATTTTCTAGGAGAGGGGTAGGTGCTAACTTCTACAACAGGAATGCTTCTATCCAGTTGTCCAGAGATACCATAAGATTATAGCTTTAGGGGTAGTTTGTCATGTACCATGTTACATGTTACAATTTTATTTGTCCATAAATATGCAAGGGCATGAGATTTTTTCTGAGTTTATTTATTTATTTATTTTATTTATTTCAAACATTTATATACCGCCCTTCTCCCGAAGGACTCAGGGCGGTGCACAGCCAATTCCACCCCACACATGAATACAAAAATTAAAATGGAATTAAATAATTTGGGCTGTTAGATTAAAAATCAACCCTCCCCATTAGTATTTAAAAACCCCAAATTAAAATCCAAATTAAAACAGGAGACGGTTAAAATCTCATATCAGCCTAGGCCAGCCTGCTCAAAGAGCCAAGTTTTTAACACACGTCTAAAGGTTCTCAGGTCCGTGCTGGTACGTATATCTGGTGGCAGACTATTCCAGAGGGCAGGGGCCCCCACAGAGAAGGCCCTATTCCTGGGGGCCGCCAGACGACACATAGAGGCCGACAGCACCCGGAGAAGGCCCTCCCTGTGGGAACGCACAGGTCTGTTGGAGATCACCGGCAGAATGCGGTCCTGCAGATAGCCTGGCCCAATGCCATGGATCGCTTTAAAGGTCAGAACCAGAACCTTGAAGCGAACCCGGAAAGCCACTGGCAACCAATGCAGCTCACGCAGGAGAGGCATCACATGGGAGTTTCGCGACGCCCCCATAATCACCCGCGCGGCCGCATTTTGCACCAGTTGGAGTCTCCGGGTGCTCCCCCAGGGAGCCCCATGTAGAGAGCGTTACAGTAATCCAGGCGAGAGGCGACAAGGGCATGAGTGACTGTGCGCAGGGCGTCCCGATCCAGGAAGGGCCGCAACTGGTAAATCAGGCGAACCTGATAAAAAGCCCCCCTGGAGACGGCCACAATATGGTCTTCTAAAGACAGCCGTGCATCCAGGAGGACACCCAGATTGCGAGCCCTCCCTGTAGGGGGCAAGATCTCTCCCCCAATAGCCAGCGAAGGTGTCATCTGGCTATATTGGGGCGCCGGAAATCACAGCCACTCAGTCTTGAAAGGGTTGAGTCAGAACCTGTTCCCGCCCATCCAATTCCTCAGGGCCTCCAGGAACTGGGACATAGCCTCCACAGCATCATTGGGGTGGTCTGGGGTGGAGATGTATAGCTGGGTGTCATCTGCGTATAGATGGCACCGCACCCCAAGACCACGGATGATCTCGCCCAGCGGCTTCACATAAATGTTGAACAAGAGAGGGGAGAGGACCGACCCCTGAGGCACCCCACAAATAAGGGGCCTAGAGGTGGACCTCTCCCCCCCCCGCCAACACAAATTGTGAGCGGTTGGAGAGGAAGGAGGAGAACCATCGCAAGACAGTTCCACCAATCCCCAACCCCTCCAACCGCCGCAATAAGATACTATGGTCGATAGTATCAAAAGCCGCCGAGAGATCTAATAGGACCAGGACAGAGGAAAACCCCCTGTCACGGGCCCTCCAGAGATCATCAACCAACGCGACCAATGCTGTTTCGGTACTATGCCCAGGCCTGAAGCTCGATTGGAATGGATCGAGGTAAGTCGCTTCCTCCAGGTACTGAGGGAGCTGACGTGTCACCACACTCTCAACAACCTTCGCTAAAAAAGGAAGGTTGGAGACTGGACGATAATTATTTAAAACAGTCGGGTCCAGGGAAGGCTTCTTGAGGAGGGGCTGCACCACCGCCATTTTCAGGGCAGTAGGGAGCGACCCCTCTCTCAGCGAAGCGTTGATAATCCCCTGGAGCCAGCCTCGTGTCATCTCTCTGGCGGCTGAAACCAACCAGGAGGGACACGGGTCCAACAAACATGTGGTGGCATTCAGCCCCCCCAGCAGCCTGTCCACACCCTCGGCGGTCACAGGGTCAAACTCTTCCCAGATAATATTCTCAAGACCTGCCCCGGACACCTCCCCCAGGACCACCCAATTGGAGTCCAGCCCGTCCCGAATCTGAGTGATTTTGTCATGCAGAAATCAGGAAAACTCCTCCACCCTACCCTGCAAGAGGTCATCCCGCGCTCTCGGCTCAAGCAAAGAGCGGGTCACTCTAAACAGGGCGGCAGGCCGATTTTCTGCCGACGCAATAAGAGCGGAGAAATGCGAACGTTTCGTCGCCTCTATCGCCACAAGGTAGATCTTAATATAAGACCTCACCTGTGTTCGGTCAGACTCAGTGTGGCTAGCCCTCCAAACACTCTCTAGACGTCTTTTCCGGCACTTCATCTCCCATAGCTCCTCCGTAAACCACGGAGCCAAATGGGATCTGTGCCGAGTCAGAGGTCGCAGATGCGCAACTTGGTCCAGAGCCCCGGCAGCCAACCTATCCCAGGTGGCTACCAGGTCTCCAGGCGAGTTGTGAGCCAGAGTCTCAGGAAATGGCCCAAGCTCCCTCTGGAACCGCTCAGGGTCCATCAGGCGCCTGGGGCAGAACCATCTACATGGCTCTGCCTCCCTGTGGTGGGGGGTGGCGGTACAGAAGTCCAGTTTAAGAAGGGAATGATCTGTCCATGACAGGGGTTTGATGACTAAATCCCCAAAATTACAGTCATTCAACCACTGACCGGAGACAAAAATAAGGTCCAGCATGTGTCCTCCTATATGAGTAGGGGCAGAAACTAATTGGGTCAGGTCCATGGCCGTCATGGAAGCCATGAACTCCTGGGCTACCCCAGAGGTTTCACCGAGCAATGGCAGGTTGAAATCCCCCATGACTAAAAGCCTAGGGGTCTCAACCGCCAGCCCGGCTATCACCTCGAGGAGTTCAAGTAAATACCTGAATACAAAGACTAGGTACAATTGAGATCTGACAAAATGAGGGTGCATCTCTTAACGGTCACAAGTCTTATTGAGGAAAAATAGTATAAGGTTATAAATTCCATAATACGTTATTGATATTAAGGTAACATTTTCCTTCTATGTTCTTTTTTCATGAGCACATTTTTTAATAATTGTGAATCTGGGAATTGTGCCAAATCTCCAGCTGGATATACAACCTGTCTTTTAAAATGTGTTAAGAATTAATTGTAGTTTTCTTATATTGCACAGTTAATCAAATTATTTATTAGATTGTAGTAATTAGATGTCCCCCTTGCTTGTGTGGTTCAAATTCTGATTGAGGTAAATTTTTGTTTTCCTCTCAAATTTGTAGTCACACACTTCTTTTTCTCTTTTGGTGCTTTTGATTCAGTTTTGACTGCTGTGAATACCTGAAGAAGCCCCTGAAGTTTTCTTGGCAATATTTTGCAAGTGCTTTGCCATCTCCTGATACAGTGAATGATAGTCCTCCTGTTGGCTTCGTGCCTAAGGCAGGATTAGAAATTATGGTTGTGGTCTCAATATTTGTAGCCTAACCTAGTCTAGCACAGCACAGCACAGCACAGCATAGTATAGCATATCAAATATACTGTAGTTTGTGTGAAAGACATGATACACAAAGACAGACAGAGATTATGAAGTGCAAATGCAAATAAATAAATTTTAAAATCTCCTTGAATTTAGGATTTGGACATCCACTTTCATATACTAATTCAATCAGTCTAATTTTGCAAATTCAAATTCAAATGAAATTATTTGTTGTTGTATTTCAGAATGAACCTTGTTTGGTCTAATGATTAAAGCACCACTCTACAAACTGGCAGAGTATGGATTCTGAAACCAGTTTAGGCATAAAAGGCAGCTGAGTGAGTTTTGGCCAGTCACATTTTCTCAGCCTAGCCCATCTCATAGATTATTGTTGTTTGTAAAAGAGGAGGAAGAAGGAGTATTGGATATCTTCTCCATCTTATGTTATTTATAAAAATATGAAAGCTGGGATATGAAATAATAATAATAATAATAATAATAATAATAATAATAATAATAATAATAATAATAATAATATATAAGAGCAATAGAGCAATGATGTACTGCTGGAATGTCTATCATTCATGAACAATTTTTGTCCTCTTAATTTTTTTCTATAGAAAATCGTAAAATGGTTAGCCAAGAACAAAAGGTCATTTAAACAGGAAAAAAAATTAACCATGGGCCTGAGAGGAAGTCATGAAACAACCAACACCAAATTATTGCAGGAAATTACGAGACTCAGACCTTGGAATCCAAAAATAAGTTGGTTTTATTTGCTCAAACAGGTTCAGAGTATTTAGAAATAGCCAGAGCTATTTCTGAACAAATTTCTTATAGAACAGCACATGCCTATATACTTCTTCAGAAGCAGCAAAACACAGAAATATAACTTGTCAGTCATTCATGCTTCTTCAGAAGCAGCAAAACACAGAAATATAACTTGTCAGTCATTCATTGGTTACTTGAAAGACAGCTTTCCCCCTCCCCTGTTGCTAGGCTAGGATGGCTGGATGTCACAAACCCACTTTGCTAAACTCCCTAGCTTGTGGTTTTGTTACAAGCGAGACAAGGTATCTTGGCAAATATGACTTTGTAACTGATAGATTTATTTATTTATTTATTTATTTATTTATTTATTTGTCAATTGCTTATAAGATAATAGGTATAAGTATAACATAGTTATGAATACATGGATACATATAAGAAAAATAAAATATAAAAGAAACAATAGGACAGGGACGGTAGGCACATTGGTGTGCTTATGCACGCTCCTTACAGACCTCTTAGGAAAGGGGTGAGGTCAATAGTAGACAGTCTAAGGTTAAAGTTTTTGGGGTTTGGGGAAGAAACCACAGAGATGATACTTGTGGTTTGACTTTTCACGCTTCCTTGTTCTTTCTCTTGCTAATACCACATATTTCACTATTTATAAAACTTGTATCATTATTTCCCTAAAATTAATATATTTTTATGTCCTGCCTTAAAATAAGTATTCAAACTGTGGGACTTCATAGTAAAATATGAGTGATTGCAGAAATGAGGAAATTAAGTAAATTCAATATGTGGTGCACAAGTTTTAGAAAAATCACATATGACTATTATTTATATGCCTTTGTAAGGATCTTCTATTTAGATCCATTATTAGTTAGAACAGTTATCTGGGGCCCTAATTCTTAGATATTCTTACTTTCTTTGGGGGATAAATATAAATGCAGCAAAGTGTAGTTAAGGTAGGCTGAATGAGAAACATTTTCTTAAGACAGATTGATGTTGCTTGCAAAAGTAATGAACCCATTTAATATTTTAATGTAGTGAAACAATTGTGTCTTTTCTAATTCATTATTTTTGATATGACATTAAGTTTAGAATTTTATATGATCTTTTGATAAATGCTTGCTATTATATCATGTTGCAATAGACAAGATTGATTATGATTAAGGCATGGATCAAATTTGACCAGTTCAGGAGTGTTCATCCTTGGTACTCTAAGCTGTTAAGTGAAGATTGAACGTGGCAAGGTAGGAAGCCAAACTAGAGAGAATCTTTACATAAACATATTTCAGTTGTTTCCCAAAGCCATTAAAAACCTTGCCAAATATCATTAAATATGTTAATGTTTTTATAAGCTTTGTATGTATGTGATACATGGACTGTTCTTAAGGCTTTTGTACTTTTTTATATGAAACAAAATGAGTATTGAGGTTTATGAATTCTAAATATTGACTTTCAAATCTATGCATTCCTTTACTACAATAAAATTTTAGGGACAACATAACAGGTAATAATCAGCATGCTGATAGCATACAATTCCAAAGTTCCAAATAACTTTCCCATTAGTAATGAAACTAGCATGATTGAATAAAGATCTCTCTGATAAACTGAAAGATAAAATGGATATACAAAAAATAAAAAAATAAAAGATGGACATGTAACTAAGGCATAATACCAGCATTTAGCCCAAAACTGCAAATATTAAATAAAAAAAAACTAAAGCTCACTTTGAACTAAAATTTGCTGCAAATGTTAAAAAAATAACAAATTCAACATATAAAAAACAAGAAAAGAGTCAACTAAACAAATGGATAACAAATGGAGAAGATGGCAAGAAGGGATTGGGCAGTAGATAGAAAGCAGTAGTGTAAAGGACAAATTGGGAATATTAGTCAAAAAGAAGAAAATGGTAAACATCTACCTGCACTCTAAACAAGCTCAAATCATCTGGATCAAATAGATTATAATCCAGAATTCCAAAGGAGCTGGCAGGTGTGATCTTTGAAACTACTAGAGGACTACTAGAGGACTGGAAAAGAACTGCTGCAGTTGCCATCTTCAAAAGAAAAAAAATGGATCCAGGAAACTACAGACCAATTATCCTAATATCAACACCTGAGAAGATCTTGGAAAAGATAATAAGGCAAAATATCTGCAATATCTAAAATCAAGCAAAGTTGTTATTAAAATCCAAAGTATGTTTGTCAAAAATAGATCATGCCAGACAAACTTTATACAATTATTTGACTAGTGATTAAATTGGGGGGTCAGCAAAGTGCTGTGGTTGTTGTATAGTTGGACTTTGGTAAGGCATTTGACAAGCTACTTCTCAGTAAGATAAAAAATGTGGGATAGACTGCATCAGCACCTGTCATTCCTCTATTAGAATCTGACTCCAAGGAAGAGGAGGAACAGCCGACAGGGAGTGGGAGTGTAGTTCCGGGGTTGTGGAGGAAACTAGGGAAGGGCACAGGCCATCTGGGCATTCAGAGGAAGATCCAGGCCCATCCCTTCTTCATCCTAGGGCATCCAGGGAGGAGCGGATAATGGAGAAATGTGAATTATGTGGTCTACAGGGGAGGAAAGGGCCTTGATCCCATTCATGGGCTGCAGCTGTGAGGACTGTTTAAAAGGAGAAACTGTGCATGGGCTAGTGCTGGAAGCAAAGCATGAAAATATTTCTAGTTTGTCAGTTCTTATCTGAGTTCTGGCATCCTTCCCAGTGTGCATATTTTGAGATCTGTGGACATCTTCAAGCCCTTATCCTGCCTTGTCTTATTAATTGCTTCGGTGTGGTTTGTGGGTTTTTTTTCTGTTTATAACTTATATGTATTTTGAGTTTGAATGGAAGTTCTTCCTTTTCACAACTGTTTGTGGGGGAGTTTTTTCTCCATAATTGAACTATTTTTATCCATAATTGGATAATTGGACCTTTGAAGACAAGTTGAAGGAATTAAAGGGACTTCATCTGTTTTTGTGATTTTGTTGCTTTTGTATCCCACTCTGGGTCATCACAGCACCAGATGGATTTGTAATTAATGGAATGACATCAATATGGAGGAAGATATGTAGTGAGGTACTGCATGGTTCTGTGTCCAGCTCAGTACTCTGCACCATCTTCATAAATGATTTAGATGAGGGTTAAAAAGGGAACATATCAAATTTGCAGACCACACTCAGGAGAATAGCCAACATTTGAGAATATAAGGTCAAAATCCAAATAGATCTAGACGGATTTGAACACTGGGTCTTATTCAACAAAATGCAACTCAATAGTGAGAAAATTAAAGTTTTACTCTTAGGCAAGAAAAATAAAGTGCTCAGGTGTAAAATAGGGAGTGCCTGAATCTGTAGCAGTATATGTGAAAGGGTTCTACTAATTCTAGTGGACAACCATTTACATATGACCCAGCTGTCACCTGTCAGACTGAAGCATCCTGTCAACTGAGGGGGCAGCCTGTCAAGTCCGAAGCCAGGCTTCAGTCTGACACAGCATGGAGATGAAAGGGGATAGTAATAGAGGAGGTTTGGTAGACAAAACAGAATAACTCTCTGGTGAGTCAGAGGCATTCCAATGGCTAGCTGGCCACAGAAGGAGGAGAGACGTAATCAGGCTAATATCCAGATTAGACAATGTGATTTATTGTTTTGAGAAGACAGGAAACTTTTTCTTTTAAGGTTGTGAAAAGCACAGGAATATCTAGAACTGGCTTTTCTCCAGTTGTGCCAAGATGGTATTTTTCAATAAAGCTGTTCTTTGAGGAATCAACCTGCTCTCAGCTATTCATCCGATGTTAGGGCCATAAACAGACCACTAACTCTTGTACATTTAGTGAAGTTTTTATTCGCCTTTCATGCCCAAAAACAGTGGGTAACAATGAGAAAAATATATTAAAGTCAGTTCTGGTTTGTATTGCAAACCAGAGCTGTATTTGTACATGTAATTCGTTAGATAATCACTTAATAACTATAATTACTTTCCGGCCGCTGCTGCTGCCTAACATCCGGAATGTTTCAATTAAATGTGGTAACTTTCCCCCAGCCCCGTACCTGCAATTCAATTTAACCTCAGCACAACCTCACTCTATCCGTTCTGGCCCCACCACCTAACTACACCACCATCCGTGATTCTGTTTATTGTTGAGATCTTTAGCCATGAGTCTCCAGTGCAGCACAACTCCCTCCCAGGGTGCCGATGTCATCTATCCCTGGTTTAGTCCTCGGAACTTTCTAGTCACTGGAACATCTCATTGGAGCTCTCTAATCATCGGAGCGTCTTATCCTAATGCTGACACAGCGACACAAGCAAGTCTGTTTCTTGAGGTCAGGGATATGTGCATACCGCCGTATTGAACTTCAGTTGTCTCGGCTCCATATTGTTCATTAATGGAGTCTTGACACCTGCCTTGGAGTTCTGTCTACAATGGGGATGTTAATTGGAACGCTGACATCAGCAGTGTCTACAGCTGCCAAAAAAGCCAATGTAGGCCTAGTTTGCATCAACAGAGGCATAGTATCAAGATCATGTAAAGTGTTAGTATTGCTTTAGTATTGCACTGGTAAGATCACATTTGAATACTGTATCCAGTTTTTGTTCCACAATACAAAAAGACTTTGAGATTTTAGAAAGACTATGGAAAAGGTCAACAAAGATAATTAGGGGACTAAATGAATGATTGCAGGAAATAGTTATGTGCAGTCTAACAAAGAAAGGGAATGACTTGATAGCAGTTTTTCAAAAATTAAGGGGCTGCCACAGAGAGAAAGGGTTTGACCTATACTCCAAAACATCTAATGGCAGAACAAGAGGTAACAGCCAGAGACTTATCAAAGTGAGATCCATCCCAGAACTAAAGAGATATTTCTTGACAGGAAAACAATTATTCAGTGGAATGCTTGCCTCCAGAAGTTGTGGGTAGTCTATCACTGGAGGTATTTAAGAAGAGATTGGTCAGCCATTTCTTCAGAATTGCTTGAGCAGATGGTTAGACTAAAAAACTTCCAAAGTTCCTTCAAAATTGGATATATAGTTACCATTAGTATGATAAAAAGAGGGAATGGCCTTCAGAGACACAAGGAACTACTCTCACCAAGAGAACAGTCATATTTTTTTAAAAAACCCTCTGGGTCTAGAGCAGAATTGTAATGTTTTTAATGTCTCAGGCAACAACCTTTTTAATTATCACAAAGATAAAGGGAGGGAGGGGGAAAATATTCCAACCTGCAAGATTTTTTTAACTTTATAATAAAAATAGTATTAGGATATGTGACTTTAATAATATATATTTGTGTCTATATCTATATCATATACATCTATGTATCTATATCATATATACATATATGCACACACATATATATATACACATATACATACATACATACATACATACATACATACATACATACATACATAGATACATACAATAATAAGACTTGGAATGACTAAAAGTAGGAAACATACAGAAAGAGACAGAAGGGCTAATTATGGGTGCACAATACCAAGCCTTAGGATTAAATGCATACAAAGCCAGAATTGAAAAGACAGTAACAGAGAGCAAGTGCTGTCCCCACAAAGAAGCTGAAGAAATAGTGGATCACCTGGCCAGCTGTTGCAATAAGATCACATAAATTGACTACAAGCAATACATGATGAAAGAACAACAATAATGCATTTGAAGTTCTGAAAGCAATACCAATTGCCTTGAAAGCAAGAACTGGTAAGACCATAAAATAGAGAAAGTAAAAGAAAATGAAAAAAAAAAAAACCTAAAGTGCTATGGGACTTTAGAATTCAAATAAATAGGCACTTCTTAAAACTTGGAGATAGTAAAATAGACAAAAAGGAACTGGGAAAGAACAAAATACAAAGAGCTGAAAATAAAATGTCTGTGACAAAATAAAGCAAAGGTAGTGATTATAGTAATAGGCTCCTAGCTTACAATTTCAAAACAACTGGACCACCATTTGAACACCATTGGCATTGACAAATTCATCATTACTCAATTGCAAAAGGTAGCTTTACTTGGAACAGTTTACCTCCTGCAATGATACCTCTCACACCATAAAACACCAACATCTGCTTATCTCAGGTACTTGGGAAGGTCTTGATAAATGGATAAAAATGTCAAATTCAGTCTGAACATCTAGATGACTGTGTGATGAACTCCCTCTCCCCCTTCCTCTCTCTCTCTACACACACACACACACACACACACACACACTTTGTGAATTTATGTATGTCTACATATATCTGATGTTGGTCCATCATTTTTGAAAAGAACCTTGACATCTAGAGCGTAGAGGACTGTCCATGGTATGTCCACAAATGGCTGATAAGGCCAATATAGGCGCAGAATATTCTGCCATATGACATGTGTGGGACCACTGTTGCAACATTTATAGCTCTGGTGTTCTGACCAAGGCTTCTGAAATCGTAATTACACACACTCTTATTTTAAAAACAAGACTTATTTTATTGCAATGCTGGGAATTATTTTCATTCTCAGCTGGTAATGAATCTCAAACAGTACTTCCACATAAGCACTCATTTTTTGTTCCTGGGAAGTGCTGCCAAGAAGTGTAAAATAAACTAGAACAAAAACCAACCAAAGTACAAAGAGCTTCCAGAATGAATATGAACCAAACAAATGACTTTGATTCCTGCAAAGGTCTCATCATCTTGGCTTGTTCTTTATACCTTATGGGAGGGGCAATCACCTTTCAGCCTTACTCCTGAGTTGCCCCTTCTGTTTCAGCTGCTCTCACTTTCTAGAAGCACATGAGCACTGGGTACAGGCTTCCCTGGGTGCTCTGCCTCGCTGCTGCCAGACTCCGAAGGCTCCAGAAGCAGCACTCCCATATGGTCCTGGCCCCATCTCTGCATTGGATGCAGGACCCTCGTCCAAGTCCTCTCCAGACTCCTGGACTGATCTCCTTTCTTCATCAATGCACAGGCTGCTGGCGAACCACAATTTCTTGCTTTGTGGAATGCATGCTTCTCTTGTGCTCTAGTTATCCTTCTGTCTTCAAATGTCTGTCAGCCTTGATAGATCAGCATGCACCATGTTGATCAATCATGTGACAGGATTTCCCAGGAAGTGGTGTCAATATCCAAGGATTTAAGAGAAGCTTTCAATCTGTCTTTGTATTGCTTCCTTTGTCCCCTGTGTGATCCCTTTCTGTGAGATAGCTCATCCTAGAAGAGCTGTTTAGGGATGTGGTGATCTGGCATCCTTGCAACATGGCATGCCCAGAATGTCTGGGCTTTTATCAGCAGGGTATAAACTGATGACAGACCTGCTCTAGAAAGGACTTCTGTGTCTGGCACCTTGTCCTGCCATTGGATCCTCAGACGTTTGTGGAGGCAAGTCATGTGGAAATGGTTCAGTTGTCTTGTGTACCTCCTGTATACAGTTCAAGTCTCAGTGGCATACATGAGGGTAATTAGCACTACTGCTCAGTAGACGTTGAGCTTTGTAGCAAGGGTTATTCCACGATGGTCCCATGTGTGTATATATGCCTATGTATGTCTATATTTATACATACACACAGAGATACACACGCACATATATAAAATGTTATTAAAGGTTTTTTAAATGAAAGATTAAAAATTAAGACAAACTAATAGAAAGTGAGAAAAGAAAAAAAATGAATTCAAGATAAAGCTAAAAAGGCCAGAAGGGAAAAAAGTAAAGAAATGAAAGAAAGAAGGAAGGAAGAGAAAGAAAAGAAGATAAACTGAAAGAGCTTTTGATCTTCTTTACAGCATATTAATACAACTGTCAATTTATAACTGATTACAAAATAATTTTCCTTCTTTTAACAGTTTATTCTGTTAAATCAGCAAAACCATGAATCATGGTTCATTTTTTTTCCTGTTTCATGTATAAGGTCTATAAAAAGGCTTCCATTCAGCTGTAGACATTATCTTTTCTCTGATGAAACAAATCAGTTTTAATATTTCAGGTAGTTCTGTCATCTTCCCCACTGATTACTCCATTGTGGGTAATACCAAATGTTTCCATCTTTGTGCCTATGATAATTTTGCTGCAATTGATCTCTGGTTGATGTTACAGTGAGAATGCACTGGAAAATAGCGAAGCTCCACTGAGCTCTGTGAAATGCAGCTGGCAACTGCTTACTGGGAGACCTTATGGGACACAATTATTAGAAAATTCATAGACTAAACTCAATTTAGTCTTCCATAAAACAGGAAATTGCTTGATAGAACTCTGTATGATTATATAATATTGGTTTTATTATTTCCTTCTGAAATGCTGTTTATTGATGGTGTTTCAGATAGTAAATGAACAGAAATTTTAGAAATGCTAAATATTTTGGATTAATAAAAATTTAAATATCATAAATAATGAATTAAATATCATTTTATTATTCTGCATATTGAAATAAAATACAAAGATTATATGTGAATATTTATTGAACTAAATTTAAAATATATAATTTCAAACATTTTATTATTATAAAATTTTATTTGTAATACATTTTGTTTCAAAGAATTGTAAACCAAAATGAAGCTTAAAATATAAAATCATTTTTATTAAAATATTTTAGAATATATTGCAACATTCAGAAAATTGTGTAATACAACATTTGGAAAAGAAAAAAAAACATAACTGTATTATTATTTGCAAAATAAGGTCAAGATGCAATGTCCCAAAGGTGCTTTTCAAAAGGCAATTGGACTTTCCCATTTTTTTTCCCCTTGAAAACATTTCAATTTTCATTCAAGCTTTTTTTAGTGTTCTTTAAAATCAAAGATCTATTTTTGATAGATTTCAACATTAGGTTATATATAAAATTTGGTCTATTGGTGAAAATGTGGGAAATATAAGATTTATACTTAAATAGGGGGAAAAACAATAATGACAGATCCACAGATATAAGGTAGGTGATACCTTATCCTTAGGCATCCAGAAATTATCCTTAGTAATTAATCACTCCGAGACAAGCATAATTTCCAATTGATTTATTAGGAACAACTCTGGTACATCTAAGGAAATTTCCAAAACTGAAACTCATTCCCAGGGCATCTCACAAATTCCACCGTATCTCCTCCTACTTACTACACTTCATAAATCACGAGAACCAATTAACTGCAGCTGGAATTTTTTAATGCGACATACTAAATAACCTTGAACTGTTCAACTCCCTCACCCCCCTCTTGTTCACATATATTCTTGTGACAGCTGAATCTCAGAGCTGACAGGTGTCTCCCCCTTGAAACTCCTTCTCCTAAAAGAAAAACAAACAAAACAGATATAGGGGTTAATACATTGTTCTTAACCCTCTCTCTCCCCTCCATGAGGATCCTTTGGTTTGTGGGGAAGTCCTCGTGGAATTCGGTAACCAGTTGATCAGCATGGACATCTCAACTCTTTACCCAACTAGCATCTGAGAGAGGGTATCCCTTCCATAAGACCAAATATTGCAATCATCCATGGTGTAATCTAGAATCGAGAATTTTCTTAATTTCATGTGTTTCTCCCTGTACCATTAACGGATCAGGGGGAGCAATTGGCTCTGGTCTTATCATTGATGTAACAGCTGATTTTAGCAAACTACTATGGAAAACTTGATGAATTTTTCCTAATAGTCAAGGAAGACTCAATTGGACAGTGACTGGATTGATTAGTTTCAAAATCGAAAACGGACCCAAGAATTTTGGGCCCAGTTTCTTACTGGGCAGTTTCAATCTAAGATACTTGATTGACAAATATACTTTGTCTCCCACTCCCAATTTACATAGCATCTAAAGTATTGCTCAATCATGGCATTAGCTCTCTCTGATGCTCCGTTACAGGCTGGATGGAAAACTGAGGATAATCCTTGGGAGGACCCAATGGACTTCAAAAATTCCCTCTAAAATTTTGCAGTAAATTGTACCCCACTGTCTGATATTATTCTATGAGGTACTCCATGTAGTCTATAGATATGTTTCACGAACAGCTTTGCAAGTTTTTTTGCAGATGGAAGTCCTTTACATGCTATAAAATGGGCCTGTTTAGAGAATAAGTCAATTACAGTCCAAATGATCATATTCCCTTCACTCTCAGGTAATTTCACAATAAAAACCATTGCAATTTCTTCCCACGGTTGGTTTGGTTCAGTGACTTGTTGAAGGAGGCCAGGGTTTTTTTCAGTTCTATGATTCATTGTGGCACAAATTAAGCAACTTTTTACATAGTCTTTGATGTCAGTTTTCAATTTTGGCCACCAGAACTATTTCTCAGCAAATGTAGGATTTTTAAGAATCCAAAGTGGCCTCTCAGCCGTGAGTCGTTGCTACGCTTTAGTACCAGTAGTTTTAGGGTTGTAGGTACATAAAGCTTAGTCCCTTTCCAAGCTAATCCCTCATTCATTGTTAACTCGTTTTGATGGTCCAGCAACCAAGGATTGGTCAATAGGGCAATTCTGTGGTCAACTTATCTTCCAGGCGTTTGGGGTTGTGGTTGGCATGAGCTCGAATGGTTGCTTGGCCTGCCGATCGAGCTCTTGAAATTAAGGCTTGTACTATTTCCTTTCAGTGGCTGTCAATCTGGGGCTTTCTGGACAAGGCATCCACCAATACATTTTTCCCTCTGGGGATATATTTAATGTTGAAGTTGAACCACTTGAAGTGTTGGGCCCAGCGGACTTTTTGGGTGATAATCTCTGAGGGTCTTTAGAGCCTCGAAGTTTTTGTGATCAGTCTATACCTCAAAGGGCTCTGGTACCCCTTCCAGGAAATACCTCCAAGTTAATAAAGCTAATATGGCAAATGCTTCTTTCTCCCAGACTGCCCATCTTTGCTCTGTGTCTGTCAGCTTTTTGAATACATAAGCACAAGGCATCAGTTGGTTTTGAGAGTCTTTTTGCAGCAGAATAGCTGCCACTGCTACATCACTCACATCAGTTTGGACAATAAAAGGCTTGGTTGTGTCTGGGTGCTGGAGGATGGGCTCAGCTACAAAGAGGCATTTTAAGGTCTCAAAATCTTTCTGACAGTCCATGGTCCATGCCAAGAGTTGAGTTGGCTTCAGTTTGGTGGGTGATGAGCCCGTTTTTAATAACTCCATTAAAGGGAGGGCAACTTCAGCAAAGGATGGAATGAATTGTCTATAGAAGTTGGCAAAACCCAAAAAACTTTGAAATTGTTTTCGGGTTCAGGGGGGTTGCCAGTCCAGCATTACTACCACCTTTCTGGGGTCCATTTCAATTCCCAGGTTGGATATTCAGTAGCCTAAATAATCCAGCAATTCTTTGTGGAATTCACATTTTGAGAGTTTCACATATAATTTGGTGGCTAGAAGTTTTTCTAGGACTTGTCAGACCAATTGTACATGTTCTTCCATGGTTTCACTGAAGATAAGGATGTCATATAGGTATGCAAGGACCCCTGATAAAGGTGCAAGTATAGCACCTCACTGATGAGCATCAACACAGAGGGAGCCCCCTGAATTCTGAAAGGCATGACTTAAATTGGAAGCTACCCAAAGGGCAGTTAAAAGCTGTTTTCCACTCGTCTCCTTCTTTGATTTGGACACGGTAGTAAGCTTCCGTGAGATCCAGCTTGGTGAATACCTTGCCTTTCAATAGGTGGTTCAATAAGTCCTTCAAGAGGGGGAGAGGTACATGTTTTTGACTCACACAGTGTTTCTGCCCCTAAAGTCCATACATAATCTGAACCCGCTATCCTTCTCTTTGAGCAATATAGGGGCAGCTAATCTTGATTTGGCAGGTTCAATAAAACCTCGGTCCAAATTGTGGTAAATGTATTTCCTTAATTCAATCATTTCAGCAGGCGTCATGGAATTCAACTTTGGTTTTGGGAGTTTCACCCCAGGTTCTAATTCTAAGGCGCAATCAGTGGCCCGATGGGAGGTAAAACATTACACTTTTCTTCATTGAATGCTTCAGCCAAATCTTTGTATTGGTTGGGTAATTGTGGGTTATCTGGTAGAAGGGATGCTGTGGATGCCAGCTCAGGGGTTGGGTTCAAGTCGACTGGTGGTTTTGTTGTGGGAAGAAGAGGGGCAATGGGCCCGGTCCAATGAGGATTTTCCTGAATCCATCCTCCCTTTTGATTGTAGGGGCCCATTTGTCTACCCAAGCAAGACCCAATATGATTGATTCTGACATCCTGGGGGTCATGTGAAGCGTATGAGTTCGTCATGAGGGCCTAATTCCATCTTGATCAATTCTGTCATTTGGGTGGTTGGGATCCCCCCAATTAATGTCCCATCCACTTGCTCAAATCTGATTGGGCGTCTTAGTGGGTTAGTCTTTATGCCCAATTGTTCAACAATAGGGAGTCCCATAAGTCATCTAGAGCACCCAGTATCAATGACAGGTTCTAACTCCCCAGCCTCCCTGGTGTTTGGAACCACTAACTTGACCTTGACTGTAAAAGGTATGATGGGATCACTCACCATTGGGTCGTCTTCACCGGTCAGGTTCCTGGAGACGTGGTATTGGTCTGGTGGTCCATTGCTCCCATCTGCATAGAGTGAACTTTCCCAGCTGTGTCTAGCAAACCGGCTTATGTCCAGGGGTCTTTGACTTTTCTGACCTCTACCAGCCATGCTAGACTTTGATTGTGGTGCTTGTGGTACAGGAGTAAGAGCCAGACAGTTGGCTGCTCTATGGCCATCTTGGTCACAGTGGTAACATTTCAGCATCCTATTGGGTGGGGTACGAGCAGCTTCGGCAGGTCTGGTCAGTGGTCTCCTAGCCACTATTTTCTTAGGCAGGGCCACTGGAAGGGATTTTCTGTGAGGATTGATGCTACAGTCTAAGCTGAGGGGGGCGACATACCATGCTTGCAAGGTCTATGGTATTCCCCTAATGTTACAGGCCTTCTTTACTTCTGGATCAATGGAATTTTTAAAGTAGTGTAAAGTTATTCTTTCAGGCCAATCCATGAGGTGGCTTGAGACCTTTCTAAAGTCCAAAATAAAGTCTGACAAGGATCACTTGCCTTGTCTCATTTCCATTAACTTCTCTTCATTCTCTGCCACCCTGTCTGGATTTTCAAATCTGAGTCTTAATAATCGAATAAATCCATTGACATTGTGTAATTTGGGGGCTTATTCATTGTGTAGTTGGGCCACCCAGTCTGAAGCATCTCCTTCATTCATCCCATCTGTTATGGCCATAACCAAATCGTGCTCTGTGGCATATTGATCCCCAAATTGTTCTATATGGGATCAGATTTCAGTGAGTAAGTAATTGAAATGTTCATGGTGGCCATCGAATACGGCCTTAAATGATATTTGGTCCAGCCTGGATCATTGTTGGGGAGGTGGTACATGTCAGGCACCTGCAGGTTGAACTGGAATGAAAGGAGCCAGGCAGGCAGCGTATGTAGGCTGGGCAGAGCCCCTGAAACCTGGCTGGGTGGTGCCTCTCTGGAATAGGGTTCCCAGAGACCTTGCTCCAGGTTGGGGTTGCAATTGTGGTTGCCATGAGAAAGATGAGTGTGGCCTGATTCCCTGGCTGGGTGGAGGGGAAGTGACTGCTGTCTGTTGTCTGGGCAACCTCCCTTCAGACTAGGACTTTGTTGGTTCTGGCTGCCATTGGCACTGAATCCACCCCTGGCCTGGATAAAATCCCCACCCTGGAGGGATACTTTCTGCAGGGGGTAATCTTCCTTCTGGGAAATGAGGGGATTGCCTTGGAGGCTGCAACATATCTCTATCAGTCAATGCCTCTTGCTGGGCCTCTCTAATTGGCATCTCTGTAATTTCCTCGCCCCTCATAATACTTGGATAAGAGAAAGTGGGTTGTCTCAGGCTTCCACTCATCCAAACAGGCTGTGAGACTAAGCCTGTCACCTTTAAATTCTGGA
This sequence comes from Bungarus multicinctus, assembly GCA_023653725.1. Taxonomy (NCBI): domain Eukaryota; kingdom Metazoa; phylum Chordata; class Lepidosauria; order Squamata; family Elapidae; genus Bungarus; species Bungarus multicinctus. The sequence continues at coordinate 112,005,097 of CM042840.1, forward strand.
ACTGTTGTGGTAAATCCGCCATCAATGGACTCCCAGAATAAACCCTGGGGATGTCATCTTGAGATAACTCTGACTCAAATTGTCTCTCTTCCCTCCAATCTGGTTCAATAGCCATATGCATGGGGCTGGAGGAAGACTTTTCTTCAGACAGTCCACATAAATCTGGATTGTAATATTTCTTCAAGTTGAAAAGCTTTGGCCTGGCTTCCAGCTCTTTCTCTTCTATTGCCCTTCTGAAGGCATCCATCATCTCCTCCAAATAGGGGCTGACCGATCCAGCTAGTGCTCCGGAGGGCACCCCATAAGCCTCATCCTGCACATCTTCAATGTTGGCTGATTGTTGATTTTTCTCCATCTCTAGGAAAAAATCTCCAGGGTATCAGCTCAATCCCTTTAGAAAAGAAAAATTGAGTTTTGGAAATAAATGTTAAGCATCTAGAAATTATGCATTGCAATCAATCACTCCGAGACAAGTATAGTTTCCAATTGATTTATTAGGAACTGCTCTGGTACATCTATGGAAATTTCCAAAACTGAAACTCATTCCCAGCATGTCTCACAAAGTCCACCCTATCTCCTCCCACTTACTGCACTTCATAAATCATGAGAACCAATTAACTGCAGCTGGAATTTTATAATGCGACATTCTAAATAACCTTGAACGGTTCAACTCCCTCACCCCCCTCTTCTTCATATATATTCTTGTGATAGCTGAATCTCAGAACTGACAACCTCCTTAGCAGTTCGTTTTGCAAGAGGCTATGGAAGTCTTGATAGACTACAGATTAAGCAATGTGCAAGAACTTCCAAAACAGCCAAAAACAGTTTCAGACTGCATCCAGAAAGGCATTGTGTCAAAATCACATTGGGCAGAATATATCAGTCATCTTAGGCAGCAGATTCTTCCTCTAAGTTTGCCTTCCTAAATTTCAGAAATCCTCAAATTTCTCATCCAAAATCATAAATCTGAATGCTAAAGATTGTTGTAATCTAATCTAAATGTTAATAATAGCAGCCAACCCTTTCTTTTGACTTAAACAGGGAATATGTTTAAATAATTAATTTATCAACCACTTATCACATAGGAATTAATACCTAGATTTATAAATTCTTTGGAGAGCTATTAAATGAAGTTGTAGACTTTTCACAATGGTATATCTCATGGGAAGAATCAGAAAAACCTGATAATCTCAGCCTCTATTAAAATTATTTACATTAATCAGGTTGATTTAGGTAACTAAGCTCAGGGAACTGATTACAATATTTTTCCATACTTTGCTTTAAAAAGGATTTAAATTGCTTTTAGTACTATGAAAACATCAAGCAAACCACAGTGCAACAGTGAGTAGTATAATCCATTGATACATAACTATATATATGTGTGTGTGTGTGTGTGTGTGTGTGTAATTACAATGTTTTCATTATATTTTTGAAAACTTTTAAGGTGGCATAGATGCACATGGATAAATATTAGAGATTATAATATACATTCATGGAGTGAACTCCTGTGATTACATTGGAATTTTCTTCTGAATAATCAGAGAATACTAATCTTTAGAATTATTCTGTGATCTTTGGACATTTCAGGAAAAAAAAAAAACCAAGTTTTAACAGGACTAAAGGATTCTTGAATCACTTCCTTTCATATCAATTCAGAATTTCCATGCTTGAAAATGACTGTGATTCTCTTTTAAAAAAGGGGACAGCCTTAACAATTACATTTTTTTCTAATAAAAATTCATAGAATTTTGGATTCCGCTAATTATCCAATGAACTAATTATGAATCTTTTTAATTAATTAATTCTATTCTCCTGAGAATCCATCCTTACTATTTCTTTGGGAATACTTAATAAGAGAAGTGAAAAGATTTCCTAATAGCTAGAGGAGATGGAAGCTTATGAAAAATGGTAAATAAATTACTTATTTCTTCTGTATGAAACTTTATAGAAATAGAAAAAAAGATCAGTTCCTACAGTACTGTAGGATATGGGCCAATGTTCATATTTGCTGGTGCTATATAACAGAAAATAAGACTGTTTAGAAAGAAATTATCTATCCGTATCTTTGTACATTAAACATTAGCCACTACTTTAATATATGATCATGATTTTAGCTTCATAAAGATAAACCAGTCAATGAATATGTAACACAACCAGCTGAATATTTGCTGATTTTTTTCCACTCCTGCTTTTAGAAATGTCTAGAAGATTTACATTTAATTGTTTTCACTCATTATTAGCAAAATATAAAGGGAAAGGGTTTGATCTTAATGTATGGAAATCTTTGAATGTTTGAAAAATTGAATAGAAATTTTCTAAAGGCAGCACTTTAGAAACATTTTAGTATTAACAGAAGCAACAACATTTGAATATACCATGCTGCAAGCAGAACTTGAGTTATCTAATTTACTGTTCTAAAGTTCTATAAGAAAACAAAATGACTTATACATGTTAACCCGTTTCTTCTTCTTTTTTTCTTTTGTTATTTTACTTGTCTTTAGGATGGGGTGGAAAAACATTTTCAGTGCCAAGAATGCAGCTATTTCTTTCTCTTTCAAGTGTATAAAAATCAGAATGTGGCAGTCATTTTTACTGCTTCCTTGAATCTTATTTGGATGTAGGTTTCTTATCACAAAATAGCATTTATCTGTAAGTGGCTCCTGTTTATGTTTCAAACCTCTATATAGCCTCAAATTTTTTACATGTTCTAGACTAAGTCAAGCTAATGAAAAATCCTCCCTATTGTTTTTAAATTTCAGCTAGTCTGTAGACATATAAGGAAGAGAAGTGCATTTAAATTGGAAAATCAGATGTGAGAGAAGAGAAAATATTATTTCTTTTGTTTGAAAAATATAAATGAAGAAATCACAAATCAGTAATTTTTCTAGGATTACTTGAAATAGATCAAATTTAAATTAGGATTTAATTATACTAGAAGAAAAATCCTTAATGTTCTTTCTGTATGTATCATAAACCACCAGGCTTATTGTAAATACATTTTTAAAAAAATATTGTTATTGTGATTATCACCCAGATAAAATCATCTATGGAAAACCAGAATAAAAGCACCAGATTTATTATTCTGGGATTTTCTGGTAATCTGGAAATGCATGTCTTGCTTTTTATACTGTTTTTGACCATGTATGCCATGTCATTAATGGGGAATGCATTAATAAGCATTGTCATCAGACTTGATCCTTCTCTTCACATGCCAATGTGCTATTTCATTGCCAGTCTATCTTTGGTGGATATTTGCTATACATCTGTCACTACTCCTAAAATGCTAGTAAACTTTCTTTCAGAGGATAAATCTATCTCCTTTGTTGGATGTGCTGCCCAGCTATATTTTCTTCTCTCACTAGGAACTACAGAGTGCTTTCTTCTTGCAGCTATGGCTTATGATCGCTTCTTGGCCATCTGTAATCCATTGCGCTATCTTTTAATCATGAACAAACAGCTTTGTGCCTGTCTGGTGGCTGGGTCATGGACTAGTGGGATTTTGCTTTCACTAGGCCAGACAACTCTGATATTTTATTTGCCCTTTTGTGATGAACATTGGATCAACTATTTCTTTTGTGATATCCCACCACTCTTGAAGCTAGCCTGTGGAAATACCTATCTCAATGAAATCACAGTCTTTATGGCGGGGCTGCTAATCACTCTGATCCCATTATTGCTAATCCTGTTCTCCTATATCCACATAATCAACACTGTGCTGAAAATTGCATCTGCCAAGGAAAGGCAAAAAGTTTTCTCCACCTGCTCCTCACACATTATTGTCATCACTTTGTTCTATGGATCTGCTAGTGCAATGTACCTGAGGCCCAGATCTACCTATGCTTTTGAAACAGATAAATTTCTAGCTTTGCTTTACTCCATTGTAACACCAACTTTGAATCCTATTATTTATAGCTGGAGAAACAAAGAGATAAATGAAGCTCTTAAGAGAAGGTTTGCTTCAAAATTGTCCCCCCGTGATTAAAAGTCACGAAGTTAATCCAGATAAATTATTTTGTGGTAATTACATTTTTTAGGTTCTTATTTTTGTTAAAATGTCACATATAAGTCAACAAATATGTAAGTTTTGCCTATATTTGTAGTGAAATGTATTTTATTTCTTTAAAATTTGCATTTATTTACTCTTTTTCTTAATGTGCATATTCTTTGCCAATTTTTCTCCTAATCAATCTTTATATTATTTTCATTCCTATGTGATTTTTCCTGTAAATATTCATAAGTATATTATATTATTGCTTGCCATTGGGATGTCTATGCATATATTAACAATAAAGTCTTGTCAAAATTAACTTTGGATGTTAAACAACATGGCTGTTTAAGTTAATAATTACTCATTTGAAAGAAATCATCATGTTATATTTAAAAACTCTTGAGAATATGGATAATTCTGGCAAAGCTTAATGCTTTAAAATAATACAGGAGACAGAAACATCTTTGTAGAATGAAATATATTCCTCATTTCTTTGATAACTTAAATGCATGTATTTAGTAATAGCACAGGTCATTTTAATTTATTATATTCTATTTAGTTGTACATCACACACACACACAAATATATATTATTCCAACAAGATTTCTGTTTCCAATTGTTAACCCTTTGAGTAAAATTAGCACATGAAAACAGTTACTGCTTTTTTCCATTATTTTCTCTTGCCATGCTGTTGGTTAATGGCTGATACACAAGAAAGTAATGGTGCAGCTAAACCAAAATATTTTATCATAGCATTTCCCACATAAGGAATGAAAATTTTTGGGAGATTTACAAGGGACCAGGGTTCAAGAAGGAACAAAGTCAATAACAATTTATTGTCACATGACATTGTTTACTATTGTTTTTTATTATTATTATTCCTTTTTCAATCTTCAGCACTATAAAACTTACAACTTGAGACTGGATCTTCAGCGGTCAATATCCTTTGGATTTCTGTTCTGATTGAAGATAAAGTTAATATCTAGAGCGGGGGTGGGATTCAATTTTTTTGACAACTGGTTCTGTGGGCATCGCAATGGTCATAAATGTGAAAATGGTCATAAGTCACTTTTTTCAGTGCCATTGTAATTTTGAATAGTCACCAGTTTTAGACCAAAACTCAAAAAGAGTATGTAAACTCACGTTCAAATGTCAATCTTTCTAGCTAGCCAAGAAGCCTTGCTGAATGTCCCTTGTTTCTTATCATTAAAAGCTTCTTTCTGGCAGCTTGCCTCATTGTTCAATTATTTCTTCAAAGTGCTAACTTCAACAGATGAGTATTTCCTCCCAACAGCAGTGTAAAAAGCTTAAAACAACCTTTCCCCTTTAAGAAAGGACCTGCAAAGAAAAAAAATCTCCTTTGGAGATAGTAAATCTAGGCATACTTCAAGAATGCAAGAAAGGTGGAAAAAAACAAAAGGAGATTTTTTCCAACAACCGGTTCTCTGAACTGCTTAGAAAATTAACAACTGGTTCTAGCAAATAGGTGAGAACCTGTAGAATCCCATCCCTGATCTAGGGGCATGGGCAAGGCACATTGAATTATTATTTCAAATTTATTTTTGTGCAACATTTGAGGAATGCAGTTTTTTCCCTATTCACTAATACAGTACCACTATAGTGTAGTATATCAGTGCACAGACTACTATAGATTCTCTATCTAATGATGTGTACAGTTGCATAAGATGTTTTGTTTCCCAATATGCAGAATAACCTGCAAAGAAAGCAATATTAAAAAAGACTTAGAAAAGCTACAGAAGAGACAGAAAATTGTATGCTCAATATTGATATAAATGAAGGCAATACAAATGAATTATTCTTTGTCTTCATTAATCTTCACAATAATCTTCACAATAAGTTTCCTCAATCCAAAAAGAATTTTGAAAGAGAAAAAAAATATCCTTTCTTTGTACTTAAAAAATTTCCTTCCTAATTCTAGCGCTAGGAAATTTGTGTGATTTTTTTCCCCAGTCATATTGCAGAAAAGTTGAAAGAGTAGTTTCCTTGGGGTAGATATTTGCAAAGAAAAATTAACAATGAAATATTATTACTGAGGAGGTTAATTAGGTATAGCATGCTATTTTTAATTGCTATGTAAAAAATTCCTTTTAATTCCAGACATTTTGTATATTATAAAATCCATTATGAAAATGGGACATTTTTGACATTGTTTAGTTAGTTTTTTAAATGACTCTTTAGCATTCTATCCTGTAATCTATAATGAGTAAATACATTCTTATTGTGAGTTAGCTCAACTTCAGCTAGCCATATCCTTACTGGGATTCGAACCAGGGAAGTATTACATGTGAGGCAGTTGTAATTGCCACTACACCACCTGGCTCTATTCTTATCAGCAGAGGCAGGGGAATAAGTATATACTTTGTGTTACAACACCCTGTTAAGCCCCAATTAAGGGAGAAAGCATACTGCTTTCTTTTCTGTCTTTCGGCTCATCACCAGAGACCAGGTATGGCTAGCTGAAGAGAGCTAACTAGCTCGAAATAGATCTATACTAGTCTCCCTTATTTATTATTTAAAATTATCAGCCTAAAAACCTTACACACATGTAAAGAAAAGACAACGAAACAAATAGCTTTCTGTCGGTATGGTCTCTGGTGATGAGCTGAAAGACAGAAAAGAAAGCAGTATGCTTTCTCCCTTAATTGGGGCTTAACAGGGAGTTGTAACACAAAGTATATATGTATATGTATGTATATATATATATATATATGTAAGGTTTTTAATACAAAGTATATATATATATATATATGTGTGTAAGGTTTTTAAGCTGAAACAAAGTATATATATATATATATATATACACACACACACACATAACACACACACACACACACATATATATTTCTGTTGTCATCTTATTAGTTAATATACCAGTGCTTTGAAAGAACACAAGCTTCTTTAAAAACAAACAAAAATATTTGTATATAAATATAAAAATCATTTCATATCTGAAATAATTTCTACTTGAAAGGATTCAGAAGTATATGTTAGATGCCCCAGCAAATAAAAAGAACTTGTGTTATGCAAGATTCTCCAACTATTACCTGAACCTCTCAATTTCAATTGCTTAAGAGATATTTCCCCAAAAATGATATGTAGGTTGAATGAAGGATATTTTTTTCAGTATTAGAAACACGACATTAGATGACAAAATAATCTTCAATAGGTGTCCAAATGTCAGATATTCTAATTCCAGTTGTTTGTATACTTTTTAATTACCTCATTTGGAAAAATTTTATATGCCAAGCTAGCGGCACTCTTTATTTTTTAAAAAAGAAAAATGTAAACATTTTTAAAAGTTGGCAAAAATGGATGAAATATTTCTTAAACAAGTACAGTTATTTTCACTATTTGGATATAGTAATTGTTATGAGATCAGTGGGACATGGTTATCTTCAAGATTGATTTGCCCATTTACTTAATGGTTGAGATCTAGGAAAGAATACTTGGAATCACTTTCTTACTCAGTCAAGATTTCTCTTTTCTATGAAATAATTGTTTTTCTCAAATATTTTTCTCTTCACTGGTTGCTAATTATTTGTTATATTCAATAGTCCTTTTTTGTGACATCACATTGGGAATATAGCATTAGAAGGTTATTTGCCAGAGAATTATTTTCCATAAGTGTATGATCTTATATTTAGAAACATTAAAATTCAGTTTTCACATTTTTGACCAATTTTCCCATTGTGCCAAATCATTTTCCATGTTACACAAAAACTCAAGAATGTCACTTCTATTACAGAACTTTGTGTCATCAGCAAAATTTTGAACCTTACCTAGCAATCTTTCTGTTACATCAATTACAACCAACACATTGAACACAGCAGGACGCAGGACTGAGTCTTGTGGTACATCACTTGTGACTGGTCTCTCTTTAGTCTCTCTTCAGGCAGTGTCCCATTAATAATCACACACTAGGATTGATCCCTGAGCCAACTTCCTATCAATTTAACCACCCAGTGGTTAAACCCTATACAACTTAATTTATGAGTTCATCATGTGGAATTGTATCAAATGCTTTGCTAAAATCCAAAAAAGCTATGTCCACAGTTTCACTTTTGTTCAAAAAAATTCTGGCATAGATAAAAAAAGTCAAACAGGTTAGTTTGACATGATCTGCTCTCTGTAAAGTCATGCTGCTTTGAGTCCATCACATTATGCACATTAAAATGTTTTTTAATCCTTTTTGTTCAGCAGAGATTCTATTAATTTCACTACTACAAATGTTAAGTTCACTGACCTATAGTTCCAAGTTCTTCCCTAACCTCCTTCCTGTGGATTTGTACAATATTAATTGTTTGCCAATCCTCAAGAACTTTACATGTTAGATGTGACTGCCACCTCCACCTCTAAAAACCCTGAAAAAGAACCTGCATGGCTAGTATGATCCCCAAATCTGTATATACTATATGCAGACTTTTTCTCCTATACTATTTTATGGACATCTGCAGTGAAGCAAGGTGGAATTTCATGGACGATGGTAGTCATACATTAAGCCAAAATTTACTAGTAGATGTGAGGTGTTCAAAAAGTTCTGGAATGAAAATTCTATGTAATGATAGTTTTTGATAAATGCTAGTATCTCTCAGCATTCTGTATGGAGCCATACAATTTTACGCTATTTCCTTTATTGGCTGTGCTGCACAGACCTTTTTCCTTGGTGGAACAGAATGTTTCCTTTTGGCCTCAATGGCCTACAATTGTTATGCTGCCATCTGTAAGCCTCTGTATTATCTTATCTTGATGGGTCAAATAGTTTATACCAGTTTAGCTCTAGCCTCTGTCTTCATGTCATTTGGTCTGATTAGTAAATTCGGACTGTCCTTCTGTGATTCCAATATCATCAATCATTTCTTTTGTGATATCCCCCCCACCCCTTTCACTGAAACTGGCATGTGGAAACATCTTTATGATGAAAATTGCTGTTTTTGTGATGGCAGTTATTTTACTGTTACTTTACCCTTTCTTCTGATTTTATTGTCTTATTCTGGGATCATTGTTGCTATTTTGAAGATCTCCTTGTCTGAGGAAGATTTTTTCTACTTGCTCTTCACATCTCATTGTTGTGACCTTATTCTATGTTTCTAATTCCATCATGTATCTTAAACCCAATTCCACTTATTTTTCCCAATACTGATAATTAATTTATTTGTATTTATGATTTGGAGTTTTCTGTTGTTTTTACTGATTTCTGCATTGCCCATTGTTTTTACATATCATTGGATATATACATAATTTAAAATAAATACTTTAAAAATATTATTGTCTTTCTATCATCTCAGAATAGATTTTTATTTGGTAGTAGTTGCAACACAAATGATGACCAATAGTATTTGAAAAAAAAATGGTGTCCTACTTAGCATTACCAGTATAATCTTCAATATCTGCTAGGATGCTGAATCCCAGAAGATTCTGTTACTATAATCTTATAATGCAAATAGAATTGGTACTCATAATTTTGTTATCCTGTCTTGATTACCTTAAAGGGATAATATAAAAGAGAAAGTTTGTAACCACTTCTTTATCTCTCCTGTCTTTATTTTTTGTAGAACTGTAGGAAGTTGACACCCACACCTCTCCTAGAAAAATTGAAATAGCCTAGGAAATATTAAAAAGGCAGAATATTTCTCCTAAAAAGAGCAGTCACTCAAGAAGCAGAAACTCACTCAAGAAGCAGAAACTCACCCCCACCTTTGTTAATGGGTTAATGGGTGGGCCATTAAGGCCTGGGCCAGGGTACTTTACATAAAAAGGAACTCCAGGTAAAAGCTATAGAAATTGCCAAAAACCCTTTTAAGGGCATAATCACCCAGCAAGGCTAGACCAGGCCTGGAACTCAGGAAAACCTACAAAGTTAGCTAAGACCCCTGCCCCTGGGAGTCTGACAGCCAATGGGATTCATTTCTTGCACAGGAACAGGAAACACTAAGGTGGGGCTCAACAGAGGTTATATAAGGATCTCTCAGCATCTTGGTCAGCCCTTCTTCCCTTCTCTTCTCACCTTGAAGCATGTTATCATTCTTCTCTAGAGCTCCAGGCCATGTGGTCCTGTACACCATTAAACCTTCCAAACAACCTCCATGTTTCCAGTGACTTTTTCCTCACTTGGAACTGAACCCAGAAGGATATTTCTTTCAACAGAACTAGGGACAATCCCTTCTAAGACATTTACTCTACACATCCCATTCCTCTTTCAGGCTCAGATTATATATGTATATATTTTGTTTCACTTTGAAAATCAAATATTAATCATGAAAAAAATGTCTTAGAAAACTCCTTTTTAAAAAAACCTGAACTGCCACAATCCCCTAGCTAAATATTGGCTGGATTCTGGATATATTAGCTTCATATATATTAGCTTTATTATGGATAGCCTTATGCTGGAGGAAAAACTGCAAGATTCACACTTAATGCTATAGATATGCATATCCTCTTTCAGAAAATTAGCAAAATAATTCATTTCAAATGATTCTATTTTAGGCAAATATGATATAAATTTATATATTGTATATGGATTTTCCTCAGAGATGTATTTTTCCAGCATTACTAGCAGAACAGCACTTCTGTAAATAGGATATACAGTATTTGTATAGTCCTGACATTAATTTCTTCACCTTCAGAATTTTGGGTGGAAGGGAGGATATTTCCAACTAATAGCACTAAATAAAGAATAAACCAATAATTCCAACTAATAGCACTAAATAAAGAACAAAACAAACAAATAAAAAACAATCCAGACATTTCACATTTTTAAAGTTTAAGATTACTATGTGGCCTCAGGGTGTCCACACATACATTCACTCAGAGTTTGGAGTAAATGTAAGTTTTTTAACTGCATGCCCTATTTTCTGTTCTGAAATTAGATGTAGACCAAATGCAGGAAAGCTCTTTGTAGATATGAAATATCTCATGAAATCATAAATAATAATTTTAACTGATAGGCACTTATTCTATCTTTCTTATTCACTGCCATAGACAATTCCATCAAGATCCCACAGGACTGAGCTTCACCATCATAATTTCAAACTAAAATAAATCATCAAAGAATTATTTGTCTCTTGAGTATTGATTCTAGATGCTTGTGCAATTATTCCTATTTGTATTACTAATGTATTCAGCACATCTCAGAAAAGATTCATGCTTTCATATAAAATCTACATTTCTCAGTTATTTGTACTATAGGCTACATTATTCTGCAGGCTGCATGTTATTCTTGCTGAAACATGGAACATCAACAACATGGTACTCTTCATTTCTAATATACTTTGTGGGGAGAAAAGAGGAGAAATGTCAGGATAGATCAATTTATTTATCTTTAAATATCCTCAAAGAACAAATGTGTGTAAGAATTATTTTTCTTTCCATGAAAATGTGTATTTTTAACTGTAGAAATTAATAAAAGAATCAAGTTATTTGGAACACATACTGTTGTTGAAAATTTTTTTTCTTTACTGTGATCATGTTGTAAGAAGTGTAATGATAAATGATACTATAGCTGTTAATTATCACTGCAGTGCAATATTAACAACCACCAAGGTGGTAAAAACTTGTTCCAAACAGGAAAGAAGGAAGGAAGGATCTATTTATTATTATTTTTTAGAATTTAAGAGATAAGAGATTCTCTCAATTTCTTTTTTCAGGAACCCTACCAATTAAGAGGATGTTGTTGTTTTTATTTATTTATTAAATATATATACTATCCATAAAGTAACTCTGGACAGCTTACAAAATGCTAAAAAGATAAATATAAAATAGCAAGAATTAATAAGACTTCAATTCAGTCATTTAGTCACTATTAACTATTCAAGACCCAGTGGATAAAATGTTATAAAGATGTTCTACCTAGACTAGTTTTTTTAATTCTTATTAGCTCAAGACTGAGATATCAGCAATAGCATATAGCTACCTTATCTGTTATTTTCTAGGGTCTTCTAACAATGATCAGTTAATGCATTAAATGTCCTAAATAGTTCAGCTTTAGCTACATTAATTCAAGTGCCATACTGAAATTTTGTTCTATATTCTATCCCTTATCATCCACAGCATAAAAACTGTGTATGTGTCATTAACAGCTATACCTTGGCTCTGCACCCTTTATAAACTAATTCTTTTTCCTAGTTCTCACCAATTTTAGTTTACACATACACACACACACACACACACACACACACACACACACACACACACACCCTTTTGATTTTATTAAATGGCATTACTGGTTTAATGTTTCTTTCCCTAGACTTATGAACTTCTTCTGAAATACAGATTTTTTTTTTCAAACTTTCTATATATCATATCATTAGAACAAGTTAGTCAGCTATCTACTTGTTCCTATCTAAAAATATCTGATAAGTAAAGAAAAGGAAAAAAGAAAAAATACCAACCACAAAAATACCAACCACAAAAGCTAGGGAAATTCAAGAGCACCACATTTTAAACCATGATAGATGGTAACAACAGAGCCAAAGGTATTCACTTGCATTGCAGAGAAACTAGGAGAAAACTGTTTACATAGTATAGTTTTTAAAAGCATTGAATGTAAATTTGAGGAGTTGCAGGAAAAATCTCTAGTTCTACAAAGTTGTTGTGACATGTAGTTTCATCTTTCTTCTTCTCCCTTTTCACAACCTAGTAGAAGGTTGTGAAGGCCAAGTAAAATATAGAATCATGCTCAACAATTTGACTCCATTTCTAAAAGCTGCAAATCTCCAGTTTTTTTCCCCTGACTTTGAACTTTTTCCACAAATCAGATATTGCCCTATGAGATAGCAGAGATAATTAATATCTGTCAAGTCAGTTCCTACTGATTATTTCTTAAAATGTTCAAAGATCCCTAAATATTTAAAAGAATATCAGTTTCACCTTATCACTGGTTAGTTCCTTTTCGTAATATAAAGTTTTATTGTACTTCTTAAAGTCATTAATTATGTTGTTTTCAAAATCCTTTTGCTTCTCTCGAATTGCTTTCTTGTTTTCCCTTTTATTCTCATTTGGAATAGCCTTATTTTTAAGAACAAACTAGTACCTTTTGCAATGAAAAAGAAAGGTGATATTTCAGCAATACAAAAATACTTGTTTTCACTAAGCTGAATGGTTACAACTGTGTTTTTGAAAAACATGATGGACATTATAAGCAGAATTTAGTCTTCTTGACCTTCTGTTGTAAGTTCATCTTAAAAATGCTTTATTCTGAGTTTCTGCTTTGGATTTCTTTGGACATTTGACATTTACATGCAATATTTATTTATTTATTTATTTATCAATTTCTATGGCTGCCCATTTTACAAAATGTCTCCGGATGGCTTGAAAATATTTTTTATTAATCAATATGATAAAACTCTTGTCACAACATCAGTAGGTTGAAGTATGTATTTTTTTAATATTGCAGTTATTTCTTTCTTTAATTGCTGTTAGTTTTAAGACTCTAAATATTCAAGTTTAATCACAAAGTGATTGATTATTGAAACATTTATTCCATTGATTCTCCCATGAGCTAATTTTTAAATTTCCTTTGAATAATATTAATGTTAATCATTAATAATAATTAACAATAATGAATTTATAAAAATAGCAACAAGATCCTGATTTCATCTATATTTGCCATTATTAACAATATCTATAAATGGTGTAAAAATATCCCTTAAAAATAAAAACAAAATAAAGCCTAAGTAAAAACAGTACATCTAATACGAAACTGTAAAATCAGTTTAAAAAGTAGATTGAAAAACCATTGTATATCATTAATATGTATAAAAATAAGAAAAAATAGTTAGATGTATTCTAATGAATGGTTCCATAAACCTATATGTCGAACTTAGTAATACTTCAGAGGATTGTAATCACAGTGAACAGGCCTTTTCCTGAAAACTGAGGAATTCTGACTGTTTCATTTGAGAGAAGGTGCTCTTTGAGCCAACTCCCAATATTGAACTCTGTATTGTATCTTAATTTAAAGGTGGAAAGATTGTTTAATATCCATTAAAATTATGATGTATTAGATTGCAGCTAGTATTACCAATGGTGATTTCTTTTATTTTATCATGGACAATGGACAACTTGAGAGATGGCAATCAGACTTCTTGGCCTAAAGAGTTTATATTAATGGGGATCTCAAATCACCGGGTGACTAACATTGCACTTTTTGTGACATTTGTCTTTATTTACATGATGGCAATGATGGGCAACTTGCTCCTTGTACTTCTGGTCATAATAGATTCTCACCTTCACAGCCCTATGTATTTCTTTCTCTCCAACTTCTCTGTCTTGGAGGCTTGTTATACTTCAACTGTGGTGCCCCAAATGCTGTCTCATCTCCTGTCTGAGAAAAGGATCATTCCTCTTATCCGCTGTGGTATACAACTCTACTTCTTCCTTTCATTTGGAATTACAGAATGCTTTCTTCTTAGTGTGATGTCATATGATCGTTACATTGCAATTTGCCTTCCACTGCACTATAGCCTCACAATAACTAAAAAGGTCTGTATTTCAATGGCAACTGTTTCTTGGCTGGGAGGTTTATTTTTTTCTGCCATAAATACTGCATTTACTTTGAACTTATCCTTTGCTAACCACAATAAGATTGATCATTTTCTCTGTAGAGAAAATGATCAAGCCAAAATGTGCATGTCTATTTCATGTTTATTTACTTTGGTCGTACCACTTCTATTAATTCTTATGTCATACACTCGCATTTTGTATTCCATATTTGGAAAAGGTTGTCTCACAGGGAAGCATAAGGCCATCTCCACATGCTCTTCTCACATGATGGTAGTTTCACTTTTTTTGGGGTCAGTCCTTTCAATATATATGCAACCAAAATCCAGCACGTCAAAGGAATATGTGAAAATGGCTTCTGTGTTTTATATCATTATTACTCCAGCACTCAACCCTCTCATATATAGTTTGCGAAATAAAGAAGTGACTCAGGCCCTGAAGAAATTAATATATAAAGTTGGAGATATTAACTGATACTGTGAAATCTGGATTCCTGGAGGGATCTTTATCTCTCTAAGATGCTTCAGAATTGTTTTTTATATAACACTCATAAACAATTTAAGTCTTGGATTTTCTCTTTGAGGAGAAAATATTGTAAATGCTTTTCTAAAATAGTTTGCATAAAGATGTGTATCAGTTCACAAAACAGGTAATCGGAGATGTCACCTACTAGAAAGTTCAATTTCCTGCCAGGTACTTTCCTTCCAAGTTCTTTGGATTTTTTTTTTTTTTTGGGGGGGGGCTTTATTTATGTAAATATATATATATATATATATATATATATATAGTGGGTTATAGTGTATAAACTCATATTAGAATGGTGTGCTAGCCAAATAATGAAGATGTTCATCTTCCACTCAGAAGATTGAGAGTTCAATCCTATTAATTAAAGATGGCGGCAGCAGCAGCGGCAGCGTGAGGAGCTCCAGCGGGCACAGGCAGTGCCAGGTGACAAGCCCTCTAATCCCTGCAGGTCTAGCCAGTGAGGTGGAAAGCCTAAGGCCCAAGACTTGCCAGAAAACCAGAAAAGAGCTCCATTCCTCAGCAAATGATCAATTCAAAAGTATTCAGAGATCTCCGATTCCTCCCATCCTTGACCAGCATGCCAAAAAAGAATTCATTCCTCGGTAAGCACTAAATTCAAAAGCGCTCTATACAAAAGCGCTCAACGATCTGTGATTCGACCCATCCTTACTAGAAGGTAAGGCAGTGGGGCTCACCAGTACCGGGGGCTCTACGATCATTCTTGCAGAGTGGTGAGATGGTGAGATTCATCCCCTCTTTGCAGGGCAGTGAGCACTAGGAACTGTGAGTCAGTCTTCAGATGTTTCCAGGAGGGTGTGAAGCAGATTGCTTCCCCCCTGCCGCCCCTCCTTCCCTCTTCACCAAATTGCTAATCCAGACTCCTTCTTTAAAAGGACAGTAACTTTGGATTTTCAATAAGTAGGAAAGTATTGTTATAACTGAAGTTCTGTGAAGATTGGAAGCAATTTTATTTCCTGTGAGAGAAGCAGAAGTATATTGAAGCCAGGAGTGAATGCTAAATACAAATCTGAGTCTACATAGTAAAAATATAAACTTCAAATTGCCAGTGCAAAACTATCTACGTGCCTCTTTCTCTTAAAAGCAACAAACTTTAAATTAACTAGGAGGGGGCCAGAAATCTCATTCATCAAGGGAAAACAAAACAAAAAGTTTCCTGTTGCCTCCCAATGAATTGTTCTGTTTATCTCTGCTGAAGAAGGGGCCAGAGATCCCCCTTCAACATCTTTGCATCTTTACTATCTCAAAACTCAATCTACAAAACAAGAAAGAGAGTGCAAACCCTTGCTCACTGATTGTTTTCATACAGCCCAGGAAAACAGACCTCCTGCCAGTTTATTAAGGGTTATAAACCTACTCTTAATTGACCAGTGTGTTTAGTAATTACTGTAATAAATTATTACAGTAATTAATTTTGCTTAGCAAAATTATTTGATTGGAGTGATTTGAATAACCAATTGATTGATTGATTGATTTTTAGTAATAAGCAACCTTACTTTTGATTTCTTCTCTAACATATCAATTAACATTTATTAATTACCAACATTCATTAAGTAACTGTCTACCTATCATATTAACTAGCTATTGTAATTGATTACTGTACTATTGCCATTGACCATGCCTGCCAAAAACTCCAAACCAAACCAAAAATATCTCTACCAATGACCTCCCAGACTCCTATACATGTTTCAGATGTCTTGAAACCATCAATGAAAGCGAAATTTACATCAAATGCTGTCTATGCAATAATCTAGCCCACCCTGCCTGCTTAAACGCAAACAAAAGCCTAGCTAATATGGTTAAAAATACAGATACATTCTTTTATCTATGTCCATCACATTCTCCTAAGCTAAACAAACTGAGTACCTACCTGAAAGAGTTGAAAACAAAGAATCACTCATTCACTCACTAGAAGAATGCTTAGTAACATGTTTTGAAACAACTATACAAGCAAGCCTAATCTCTCTTGAAAAAAATATACCACACAGATAAGTGAGTACCTATCAGCTCAAAATCATATCTCACAACAACCATAACCACTACCTCAACCACAACCACAATCACAACTACAACCAAAAATAACCACCAAACCACAGCCACAAACAATTACTATCCCTTCAAATAATTCCACAAATAATATATCCTTACTCATCAGAGAAACCATAGAACGTGAACAGAAATGTCCAAATTCCATCTTATTTGGTCTCAAAGACACCAACAAATCAGATGACATCACCAGAGTTCGTGATATCATAAGCAACTCAAATACAACAAACATCTCTCCTAAAGATACCATTGAAATAACCAGAGATGGCCATGGGTATAAATACAATGAGGGTTCTGTGGCCCCAAGATTTTGTAGAATTGTATGCAAAAATGAGTCCAGCGAATGCATATTCATTCATACAATAAATGCCATTGCAAAAACCAATCCCAACCACAAAAAACTTCACTCATGACCAGTCTTATCCGTACTGCAAAGATCCACTCCCGTGAACTCCACACAGAACTCAAAAACCATCTAGACAATGTAGAAAAGTACCTATACATTGACTACAGAGCTGATTGCATCAAAAGAAAGTGACACAACCCACAACTCCACATCCAACTCTACCCCATCCAATCCAACATCACTCAAAACTAGGCATGCATGCCCCTAACTACCTCTATTCCAACCAGAACTGGACTTAAATGCAAGCTACTCAATGCAAGAAGTCTTATAAATAAAATACCTAAATGACTCCTCTTACTAAATACAGCTAAATTCGACATCATATTTGACTGTGAAACATGGCTCAACACATCTCTCCCTGACTCCATTACCACAGTAATAGACTTATCATGTTTACTGATCAGATCGTGAAATCCATAGAGGAGATGGTGTTACTATCTTCTATAAAAAGTCGCTACATCTAAAAAACATCCAAGTTACCCAAAAGCCTGCTATTCCTGAGACTATCATCTGTCTCAGGAACTGTCCTTAAATATCACATTTCAGTTCTTACTATGTTAGTGAGCCCCTGATTCTGACATCGAACATGCAAACAAGCAAAATACACTACTTACATGGGCAGCATCCTGCCCCTATGCTTTTATCTTTCTTGGTGACTTCAATCTACCTCATATTAACTGGACCCTTAACGAATGTACAACTGAACCCACAAAATGCAACCTTCTACAATGCAGTAACAAATCTGGGACTAGACCAACTAGTAACCAACAACACTAGACTTAACAACTGCTTCGATCTCATCTTCTGCAATAGTTTGAATTCAATTTACAGAATACAAATTAAAGAACATTTTTCCAACAGTGACCACAACATGATTGACTTTTGTCTCAACATACATCCATACAAAAATCATCACAATGACGGAATCCCCAATTATAACTTCAAAAAAGGCAACTATGATCTTATAACAACAATCTCTCATCCCTTGATTGGCAATTTGTATTATCTGGATGCAATACTGTAGAAGACCATTACAACATATTTTTACTTGAAGTCAAAAGAGTCATCAAACTATATATATTGTTAACAACTCCCAAAACCATAAAAAACAAATTACCCAAAAAAATAAGGAAGCTTCAATCCAAAAAGAAATCACTTTGGCAGAAAAACAAATCTGCCAACAAATGTTGCCAATTTCAAAAGCAGATACAAAAATTTATGCCACCAGATAAAAACTGAATGCACCAATTATCACATTAAACAAGAAGAAAACCTTCTACACCAATTCCACCCATGCTTTCTACAATTTTGTAAACAACAAACTAAAAGACTCAAGGTCCATCCCACCCCTGAAAGGATCTAATGATAAAGACTGCAATGACAACGCTATTAAAGCCAACCTCTTTAAAACATTCTTTGGCTCAGTATTTGTAAACAGCAATGGATCATGCCCAGTATTTCCTAGTCGAACCACAGACAACTACAACGATCTAATACGTATTGATTTTACAGAAGACAATGTTGAAAAAGCACTACGCAATCTAAAACAATCTCTATCTATTGGACCGGATGGAATATGTGCCTACTTCTTTAAAAAGCTATCCACTGCCATAGCCGAACCTCTAAGCATAATCTTTGAAAAATCTTTCAGGACCAGCTCCTTGCCAAACTATGGTCACAAGCCACGATCATCCCCATCTTCAAAAAAGGGAGAGCCCAGTCTAGTTGAAAATTACAGACCAATCTCTTTATGCTGCGTCACCTGTAAAGTCATGGAATCAATTATCAACCAATCCATCATCCTCCACTTAGAAACAACCTACTCTCTAATAAACAATTTGGTTTTAGGAAAAAAACTATAATGTAATCTCCAAGTCTTACGCTACAAAAACATATGGACTACATAACTCGATCAGGGTAAAGCAATAGACGCAATCTCCATACACTTCTGTAAAGCCTTTGATTCAGTGGTATACGATAAACTACTCCTAAAACTAAAATATTACTGAATCTCTGTATCTCATAACTGGATAGAAACATTCCTATCAAACAGACAACAAATGGTCAAAATTGGGAGCATCCTATCAAATTCTGTACCTGTCAGCAGTGGTGTCCCCAAGGCAGTGTTCTAGGACCAACTCTTTTCATACTCTACATAAATGACCTCTGTGATCATATCAAGAACAACTGCATTCTCTTTGCTGATGATGTAAACCTATTCAACACCACAGACAATACTGTACCCTTCAAAAAGACCTTGACTATGTATCAGTATGGTCAAACAAATGGCAACTTCAAATCTCAACAAATAAATGCTCTGTCCTACATTTTGGCAAAAAAATAAGAAAATAAAATATAGGCTGAATAGTCAAGACCTTGTTGATGATCCAAACTCTGTCAAGGATCTTGGAGTACTCATCTCAAATGACCTAAGTGCTAGAGCCCACTGTAACTACATAGCCAAAAAGGCATTAAGAGTTGTTAACCTAATGTTATGTAGCTTTTTCTCTGGTAACATTACACTAATAACTAGAGCATACAAAACATTTGCTAGACCAATACTCAAATACAGCTCATCAGTCTGGAACCCACATTACGTATCTGATATTAACCCAGTTGAGAAAGTCCAGAAATATTTCACAAGAAGAATTCTCCACGCCTCTACTAGTTGCAGAATACCTTATGCCACCAGACTCGAAATTCTAGACCTAGAAAACCTAGAACTACGCCGCTTTCGATCTGATCTAAGTATAGTATATAAAATCATACATTGCGATGTCCTACCTGTCAATGAATACTTCAGCTTCAATCATAACAACACAAGAGCACACAATAGATACAAACTCAAGGTTAATCGCACCAAACTTGATTGCAGGAAATACGACTTCAGCAACAAAGCTGTCAATGTCTGGAATACTCTACCTGACTCTGTGTTTTTTTCCCCAAACCCCCAAAACTTTAACCTTAGACTGTCTACTATTGACCTCCCTCCTTTCCTAAGAGGTCTGTAGGGGGTGTGCATAAGCACACTAACATGCCTACCGCCCGTGTCCTATTGTTTCTTTTACTTTTTAAATTTTTCTTCTATGTATCCATGTATTCATAACTATGTTTTTACTTATACCTATCATCTTGTAAGCAATTGACAAAAAATAATAAAATAAATATTAGCAGATATTAATATTTGGAGCTCAATGAAAAAATATCTGCTGTGAATTCTGCACAGTATCAGGAAGGGCATCTGCCTAGTAAATGCTCAGTTCCATCCAGTTCTTCTATTCTGAATTAAGAAATTACAGGGTTGTAAAAAGGGATTTTTTTTATTGTATTACCTCATATTCTTCATAGCATGCCAGCTTTTAACCCTGAAGCTGACCTGGCTGTTGCCATTTTGGGGCTTCAGTGCTGTCACAACTGGAGCCATGAGAAAAGGAGGGGGAAGTAGAGATAGCTGGGGTACTATAGCCAAAATAAAATACTTTCTCTTGGGAACCAAGGACATTACTACTAGATATCTGGAAGGAGGGGACTGAAGTCATCTAGCAACTGGACTATATCCTGATTGGGCCATGTGACTGATTGTTGGGAGAAAGTAGAAGAACATTTACTTTTAATTAGGTGGAAAACCACAGGAATATTTTCACCAGGTCGTGTCAATATGTCATGTTCAATAAATCTATTCTTTGAAGAATCAATCTGCCTCAGAGTTTTGATTGTTACTTGGAATAATGTTATATTCAAAAAAGGAAAAATTCTCAATAATTATCAAATTCCATCCTGTGTAAGGACCAGCACAAAGTTATCCAGAGACATCTTCCTTGGTTCCTACTAGATTTCTGGTCTCATCCCAATTTATCTTTTATTTTAAATGCATAATTAAAATATAGACATATAGAATAGTACAAGTAACAATCAAAGTTACTTGTTACAAGTAACTTTGATTGTTACTTGTACTATTCTATATGTCTATATTTTAATTATGCATTTAAAATAAAAGATAAATTGGGATGAGACCAGAAATCTAGTAGGAACCAAGGAAGATGTCTCTGGATAACTTTGTGCTGGTCCTTACACAGGATGGAATTTGATAATTATTAAGAATTTTTCCTTTTTTGAATATAACATTCAACCTAATTAACATATCCAAGAGAAAGACCACTACAAAAAGTTCTGAATTAAGAATAGAGCACAAGAAATGAAAAATAAATTTCTATCTGAAGACCACTTTAATGTGAAGTATTAATTCATATATACAATTTATATTGAAAAAAATATTTGAAAAAAGAAATATAAGAAATATATAAATGAACTAAAGTGGAAAAAAGAAAAATAAAGAAAAAGTTTAGGAAACAATGCAGGTAAAAGAGAAAGGAAACAAAACATTTAAAGAAGTGATTTATGATTTTAATTACAGCAGTTTTAGTAAAAAATGTTATCCTCCCTCCTTCGTATGAATAAACATAATCCCTTTGTCCCCTTATTCAATATTGCTCAATTGTAAAAATTTAGCTTGATCTATTTTCAGTAGAAAGTCCAAAAAACGTTCCATATTTAGCAAAAGCACTTGCTATTTTATCTTCCATTCTGGATACTTCAATATATCTCTATTTTTTACATGCATAATAATCTTTCAAGGCGATGAAATAGCATCCTTTTCTATAAATTTGTTCTATCATAAAAAAATATGTACTGTTCGAGTGGTTCAATTATACTATCCAGCTTTCTTTAACTTTCAGTCCCTTTAAATAACACATTTGTCATTATTTCAAATTTCTAGCCCATAAAAAGGAATCAAAAACAAAAGAGTAATTCCCCCCTCATGTCTATAACATTTTTTCCAATGATTAATTTCAATATTTCCACTTCTATAATCACATGATCTTTTCAAAACTTCATGTTTCCCTTCTTTTTCTACTTACCTCTTTATTTAACATAATCAGCCAATCCACTCTCTTAACAAATTTAAACATTCCTCTTTCCCAGAAAGATAATTATTATCTATTTATTTAATTAACAATATACTTTACATGATACAGTATTCCAAATTTAATTTAATTTATTTCATTTAATCCATTCATTTCTTTTGATTTTCTCATTCCAGCTTCCTGATAAGTTTTTGAATTTAATTATTTTATGTCTTTATAACTAGTTCCTTTTTTTTCCTACTTTAATCTTTCTTGGACTGAAGGTATATTCAACCAGGGTTGCTTTAATTCTCTGCTGCTTTGAAGGCCTTTTACACCTTACCTTGGTTCCATTTAAATGTGTTTTAGGGGATTGGTGAGTTCCAGTTACTTTGTGAAATTTCCAGGAAATTTCTAATATCTGCTACAGAAAACATTCTTTTACAGAAACTGAAATAAAGCCTTAAGAAATTCAGCTATCCTTTAATCATTATTAATTGGGAACACATAATCAAAGAAGTATAAACAGGGGAAATGTTGAAGAAAGTGGTCATAGAAAGTTGGAATTCTTGATTGTAGAAAATAAAATAATACAGTAAACTGAATGCAGTAAAGTGCATTTGCTGAATTTCAAGAAAGTGGATAAAGAAACAAAAAGCAATGATGAGTTGGATTCAATGTCAAGTCAATTTAATAAGAAAAGAAGCTTTTATACATTCTACATAATTTATCCAGTGTTAAATATCAATAATACACCATCTTATAAAAAATTCTTTTAAATTATAGTTTAATGTAAATTTTAAATCTTTCATTCACATATTTTCCCATCATTCAAGCATCACCTTGTATCCAAAATATTTTACTAATCACAATAAAAATAAGACCTCATCTTTCAGTCTTAACATGTAGGCTATAGTATTTTTTAAAAAACAACAACAACAGTGAAGCAGATTTATACATTTTTATGTAATTTTCAAATTTTCACTTAACAATTGAATTATATTAGTAGGATAACAAAAACTTTAGGCGTTGTTTCTGTAATAATTACTTCTAATTTGATATCTTCCATATCTAAGTGAACTGTTCATTCTTCTTTATTGCAGGAATTTTCTAAAAGATAATTCTTGGAATCACATGGTACAAATTCAAAACTTCTTCAGATTTTACAATACACGCAAAAAGTCAATCCAAAAGTGTACTTTCCCAGAGTCTCATAAAGGCACTTTTCACTTCTTTGTTCCTCAAACTGTATATGACAGGGTTTAAAGCAGGGCTAATGATTGTGTGAAAAAGAGAGAGGTATTTGTCTGCATTTGGAGAAAAAGTGGAATTTGGTTTCATATACTTAATACAAGCAGAACCAAAGAATAAGGTCACAACAATGAGATGTGAGGAGCAAGTGGAGAAAGTCTTTTTCCGGCCCTCAGAGGATGAGATCTTTGAAATGGCAGCAATGATTCCAGAGTAAGACATTAAAATCAGAAGAAAAGGAAAAGTTGCAAAAATCATGACAACTACAAAATCAGTTATTTCAATTCTAAACGTGTTACCACAAGCCAATTTCAGTAATGGAGGAATATCACAAAAATAATGATTGATAACATTAGAATTACAAAAGGGCATTGTGAATACCATAGTTGTATGGCCAAAGGACATGAAAAATCCACTTAACCAAGAGGCTACAGCTAAGTTAGTACAAACATTTTTCCCCATTAGGACAGAATAGTGCAGTGGCTTGCAAATGGCAACATAACGATCATAAGCCATTGAGGCCAAGAGGAAACATTCTGTTCCACCCAAAAACAATGCAAAATAATTCTGCAGAGCACAACCCATAAAGGAGATGGATTTATTCCCTGAGCAGAAACTGTCAAGCATCTTGGGGACAATAACTGATGTGAAACATATCTCAAGGAAGGATAGATTCCTTAGAAAAAAATACATAGGTGTGTGTAGGGTTTGATCAACCAATGTAAGGAGAATGATTAGAAGATTTCCAGTGAAAGTATTGATGTAGATTCCCAGAAAAATGGAGAAAAGTATGCTTTGTAAATGGTATTCTTCAGAAAGACCCACAAGGATGAATTTGTTTGGTGTTGTGTTGTTTTGTAGAACATTTTCTTTCTTTATATTCATCCTGAAAAACAAAAGCAACTATATGTTAATTTAATACATTAAAATTTGGTTTTATTCAATTCAGTTATGTGTGAAATCATACTGAGGCTTAATAATATTAAACTTGGGGCTTTGGATAAATCAATGGTATAACCATTCAATTTGGCCAATTTCTGATTATCAGACAGCAGATGAACTGTTCATACAGGAACTACCTGTAAATAAAAAAACAGACCACTTCTGTTTTCTCAAATTAAAATGTTCATTCTGATGAAACATTCATTTGTCCCAGTATAAAACATCTTAAGAAAAGTTACAAGAGTCCAGTGAAAAAAGAAGTTGTTTACTTTTCTCTATAATATTATCTTTGACACCAAACCTTTTATTAAAAACAAATGTATCCAGTGCCTTAATCTCATATCATTAACTACACTCAGCATTTGGCAACATGGTGAAGAAAATGTTTTGTATTTTTTCTATATTTCCTCCCTAATTATAATAATATTTATTTGTGTCTAATTTTCAGTTTATTTTCTCTGTTAGGAACCCTTTCTTTGGAAAATTGTAGTGTATTCTATTTTAGGGCAATACATTTTAAAAACAATCAGACGAGAGCAAAATATACAATGCCTTCAGGAGTAGAAGATTCAAGAATTTTTAAATAAATTTTAATCTATTACAAATATTTCCAGTTTTCAAGAGAAATGGAAGTATAACGAATAATTTTTAAAAGTATAATGAGAAACTGGAATATCTGATACAGGGAAATCCATTGAAAATGATTTTGCACAACCAATTTCATGTTTCTACCGTTTGAAATGTTTGTTGGACAGTTATATGGTTTAGGAAACATCTATTGTTCAGCTACTTTGAGGAGTGGTACTCAAAGTACACTATTATTTTACCTATTTGCATATATGTCTTACATCACGGGTGTCAAACTCACTGCATCACATTGCCATCATGTGATGCATTGCAACTTTTTTTCCCTTTACGGAGCTGGGGTGGGCGTGGCCCATGCGTGATGCATCCGGCCCACTAGCTGCCAGTTTGATACCCCTGTCTTACAAGATCTTTTCTCATATATTTAATGTATAATGTTATTATTTGTTTTTATGGTTGCTTTTTTTCCATTTCTATATCAGCTGTTTTGAAAATAATAGGAAGAGAAAAGAAAAAAAAAAAACTGTGTGGAAGGTAATCCTTTCTTTATCAAGAGCTCATATTCTTTTGTAATTCCAAAAAGTATTTTAATATCAGAAATCCTATTATTATTATTTTGTTAAGCAAAATGAATTCAATATCAATACTATAACTGTGTAAAGCAGGGGACTGTGAATTCTATATTCGCTCTACTCTAGGTCATAACAGAACTAGCAGTGTGGCCTTAGGCCAGTCACAAACTCTCAACTGAAACCATTGACAGGATTGTTGTTACGGGAAAAGTAGAGATGGGGAAATTAGGTATGCAAGCCATCTTGAGTCATATATAAAAATGGCAGAATGAAATAATAATGATGATGCCACCACAAAAATGGCATGACAAAGTAGCAACAACAGTGCATTGGAATATATGCAAGAAATACCACTTGGCTGCAAGCCAAGTTGGACCAGAAAATAGACAAAGTAATGGAAAATGAAGAAGTTTAGGACTTTAGAATTCAAATAGATCACACATGACATCCCAGACTTAACAATTATCAATTAAAAAAAAAACCCAAAACAGTCTGGATAATGAATGTTGCACCTGGAAGAGAAGAAAACAAGAGAAAGAACTGGAAAAAAAATACAAAGATGTGCAAATAGGAGTAGATCAACCCTAGAAAAGAAATAAAATAAAATACTAATAGCAATAGGTGCCTTGGGTGCAATCCCCAAAACTGGAGTACTACTAGAATACCATGGGCATTGGCAAGTCAACATCAATCAATTGCAAAAGACAACTTTACTTGGAACAGCTTATATCCTGCATTGATATCTTTAACACCATCAAATAACTTCTGCCTATTTTAAATTCTTAGAAAGGTTGCAATAAATTGACAAAAATCCCAAAGTCAGTCTAAAACATCTTGTGAAGTATAATAATAACAGCAATCATTAGCAGAAAAGTTTTTTTTTTCTACAGTAGTGATGCTCATATCATCATTAAAGAAAGAACCTGTGTTTGGTTAATATAGTTCATCTTCCCATAGAGAAATTTCAGGAAAAATCCATTTAGTTTTTATCATATGTGATTGCTAAGCTTCAACAGATAACTTGTACAGTTAATCTCTAACTTTCTTTTCGGAAATTCAGCTCCTACATTCTTGAAGAAGTTGTGCAAAAGGATAAGCTGAAAAGGTGACTATAGTAATATGTATCTAATACCAGTCCCACTTAGAATGATCTATTATAACATTATGCCATTTTATATATATGATATTGGAATTTACATAATTAGTGAAAGATATCCCTTAAGTTATTGAAATTTATTTCAGTGTAGACTTGCACAGGATTGCACTAAAGAAGACTTGATTTTTTTTTCAGTCTTCAGGTGTGTATCTTCTTTTGTTATTTCATTATCCACTGTCATGCCACAAAATGATTTGAATTCCATGTAAGTCTCAAAACATAGCACAATCTATATTTATCCTGTTTGCCCATATCAACTTCAGATCTCACCTATTTCAGTTTTTGTCATACATATTCCCACAATTTCTGAAGCTTAGAAATAGTGTCTCAATGCATCCTTTTCACAATGTGAGTAACCAAATAATTGAATGCAAGATAATTAAACTGCTAAATTAACCTTCCTTTGGAGTGTCCACTTTTAAAACTTCTCTTTCAATAAAAACAATTGAAGGAAAATGTTCTGATATTTTATACCTCCTTAAGCAGGTTTTGAGTCTGTATTTGTGTGAGTTTCTGATAAGTCTTCTTAAATACTTCTCTCCCCCCTCCATTGGCAGTCATAGGTAGCCAGGTTTGGAAAGGCATAATTTATTACAAAATAATCAGCATACCCTTTGTACAGCAGAAAAGTCTTCTCCCTAAGAAGACAGAATTTTTTATTCCCTGATGCAGATTCCCAATGAGAATTTAATGCTTGCCAAAGCAAAAAAAAAATCTTTGAAACAGAAAATTGGCAAAATAAAAGGCAAAAAAGAAATATAGAATAAATCATAAACTTCCCATTCATAAAATATGAAGCAGAATTTTAAAATATTCCTAATGCTAGAATGTTTTGTTCTGGGGACTTCTTGAAAAATGTCATTTTTACACTGATTAGTGATGTCCTTTTCCATATTTTATGGTTCTTTTGGAATTCTGAAAATATTATTCCCCCCCCCCAAAAAAAAACAAAAACAAAAAAAAATATCTTAACATACCTAATTCTTGTCTTCAATCCAGGTGTGGAATTTTTTTTAAAGCAGATAATATATTTTTCAAATTCTTTCAATGTATTAACTGTAGTGAAAGACTCACATTATTTATCTTCTCATTTATTTATTTATTAGAAACATTGTTTTGATAACACTGGTCAATTTACTTTTTTCAAAAGTTTTGCTTTCTAAAAAACTTTTGGTGAACACTAACATAATTTCAGAATGATTATATCACATGGGACTCTTGAAAAATATGAATTTAACATTTAATGATTATAATTGTCAGTTTCTGACATGCTATAAAAGTTCAAGAGGGCTAAAAGTGTTTTTCTGTCGATTTTCATTTTCAGTGTCTGAAGCATCTTGCAGCACTGTTCAGCAATAGTCAGCCAGTACTGTTGCCAAATAATTTAAGATAGCTAACAGATTGAAAACACCTCCCTCGTATTTTCTCTATGCAACAATCCTCTGAAGGGCTAAGAGAGAGTGCCTGGTCCAAGGTCACCCAACTGGCTTTTATGGCTAATGTGGAACTTGAAGTCATAATGTCTTGCTTTTTAGCCTGGTATCTTAACTATTAGAAAAATAACTTACAGATCCAGTTTGCCAAAGGTGAGGAGGCTCTGAGGATTTTTGTTGCTTTGATCATCATTTTGATTTGGTTACAAGGCAAAATGTACTACAATAAACAAACAAACAAACAAAAAGAGTGTGGCAGAGATGATTTATCATTTATTTGTGTTTATTTTGTTTTCCTTGAGTTGTATTCCCCATAATAATAAACCAGAGTTTTTATTGTTTTTAACTTGAAGAACTATGATAAGGCAAAAAGATTCTGCGGAGCACTATAGAAACATGTAATCAGCCTACACCAGAGGTCCCCAAACCCTGTTCGGAACCAGGCTGCACAAGCTCCTTCACATGCACCTCCTGCTCACACAAATAGAGCTGTGCATGCTTGTGCACACCTGCCTATCATTTATCAACTATCCTCTCTCTCCTCTACTAAGCTACAAAAGTTGGGGACCACTGGCCTACACCAAAGCAATATATACACTTTAATATCTCAAAGAGAACAGCCAGAAAGAAGGCTGGTTATGAACTTAATTTTGTTCTGTACTTTAATGTATGTCAAAAATATACCTGAGTTCAGCCTAATTCCCCCCCCCCTACTTTTTGGAAATTAAGAGTCAAATATCTTGTTTGTCAGTTTAGCACTTCCAACTTGCTACACCACATTTGATGCCCACAACCAATTGCATCCAATCTTTCATAGTTACTTCGAAATAGTGTAAGACAATAACAATAGAAATATTATTTTTATATATGAATTTCCTGGAATTATAAAATGATGTTTGCTACAGAGACTCTTTTTCTTCTCTTTTCATGTCCTTAGAATTATTTTTATGTGCATTTTACCCATCTGGAATTTACACGGATGTTGGAGAATTCTCAATCCAGAAGAAAAGAACTGTACTTCATCTTGCAATTGTCTTTATTAAATTATTAAACAAAGCAAACAAAGTACGAAGTACATCAGTACAAACAAAGCAAAAAAGCAAAACCTCTGTTTGAAAGGATTAGGCGTCTGCTTACATCACTAGCATTGTTGTAGGTGCACTTAAATATTGCCTATCTGTAAGTAAAACACCACAGAAATAACAAACTTGAAGAAAATAAAACTTTTGGGAAAATGTGTTTGATTTGCATTTGAATAATACTTAATCTAAACCAGTCTTTGGAATGATTGAAGATTCACACATTTTAACTCCTTCTTGAAAATTAGGTGAATTTCTTTACCCTTCCCTCAAAGTATGAATCCTAGACGAAACTTCTTTGCACAGGCATTCAGAAAATTTGTGCAAAATGTTTTCACAAAGTATTTCCTATAACAGAGCTTTTTGGTATGATAGTTAATGGGCTGGATTTTGGAAAACTATGAATTCTAATCCTACCTTAGACACAAAAACTTATTGGATCATGTTGGACCACTCATTCTCTTCTACTTTACTTTATAAACTATATATAAACTATATATGGCATATAGTTGCTAAAGACAAAGTGTAATCTGTTCTGATATTGCAGATCTGAGTAGCAAATTCTAATTTATTTTTAAATGCAATTATCAGCTCTATGAATCAGAACATGCATTACCTAAATACATTATAAGCATGGAAATTGTTGTGGACAATAACATTGAATTGAGCTTATAAATCCACTCCTGGTTTCCCAAGCTTGTTTATTATAAAATTAAATGTGCAACTGGATAATTTCTTGCAGCTTTTAAAATATTTTGGAATAAAAACTATTATGACTCAAATCATGCAAGTATCTATTGTTGACTTGCATGTGGATCTAAGTTTTGAAGGAAAGAAAAATGGCTTCCCTATGACTTTGCATTAAAATAAATGTCTGCTATAATAAATGTGATCTTTCAATTGGTACGGGCATCTTTTTCTTAATGTAACAAATTAGGCTTTAAGAAAACTTTGAAAAACAAGACATCATGAGATATACAAATACATATTGTATGGTTGAAGATATGTCTTCATCATCATCAATAAAATCATCTACCTAATTGTAAAAATAGTTTAAGAATTGGATGAGTAAGGCTATTTTTTAAGGAATTGCCTACAAAATCAGCAAAAATAATGTTTCATACTCTTGCAGAATTTTTCTAGTATTTCTTTTACGGCATCTTTTACTGGTTTGTTCCTTAGACTGTAGATAACAGGATTAAGCATTGCAGGGGCCATTGTGTAGATGAGAGACAGAAGCTTGCCTAAAGAATCAGAATGATCAAACTTTGGACTTAAATAAGCAAACATAGCTGTACAATAGAAGAAGATAACAGAGACTATATGTGAAGAACATGTGCCTAAGGCCCTTTGCCTTCCAGTGGGTACAGTAAGCTTTGAGATGGCAGTAATAATCGAAATATAGGAAACCAGGATGAATATGAATGGGGTGATAAGAACTAGGAATACAGCCAAAATATTTTCCACATTATTTATAAAATTGCTTGGGTAATTCAGTCTCATCAGTGGAGAGATATCACAGAAGAAGTGATTAATAACATTAGAACAACATAAGGGCAGAGAAAATATCAACCATGTCTGTAATAGAGATACAAACAAGCCAATGATCCAGCAGCCGGAGACAAAGAGGAAACAGGTTCTCCTGGTCATGAGTCTTATATAGTGCAAGGGATGGCAAATTGCCAAATAACGATCATATGCCATTACAGCCAGGAGATAACATATAGCAGTTCCCAGGAAGATGTAAAAGAACATTTGCATGGCACACCCCAAGAATGAGATAGTCTTCCTCTTTGTTATGAAGTGTACAAGCATTTGAGGCAGAATGACAGATGTATAACAGATATCCAAGAAAGATAAATGCCTAAGGAAAAAATACATGGGAGTGTGTAGAGCCTGGCTAGAAATAATGGCCACAAAGACTAGCATGTTCCCCATCAGGATAAAAAAGTAGATTATCAGGAAAACAGCAAAAAACAAAGTTTGTAAATCAGTTCTTTCAGAAATTCCAAGGAGTACAAATTCAGTAGGAGTGGTACTATTCTCATTCATAATTTTGGGTGCTTTTCCTGTACAGAAGGAAGCAGGAAGGCAATAAAAAAATACATACATATTTAGTACTTGGTTATTTATTATATTTATGACAAAAAAAGAATCAGCAATGTTAATTTCAAGACAAATACCAGAATCTTACCTAAAGGGTTCAAATTTTAATTCTAAACATATGATTTATACTTTTCTAACCTGAAACAGGTTTACTTTTATTTTGCATTTTTCAAGTTTGAAATGCACATTCAAAGTCCATGTACAGAATCCATTACATCAGGAAATAGATGAATGTATTTGAAATAAGTCAAATATTAAATTAAAAAGGAGGGAATTATTTGATTGCCAATAAGGAAATATATTGAAAAGTATGTTCATCATTTTTTATCTAAGAGTAATAATCAATTCAGCTGAATATATTGTTCCAGATATGTTCCTTTGTTAGATTATATAGGGAAAAAACATTTATCATATAATTTTCCTGTTTCCATCTCTGCTACATAGGATTCAGAATTAATATCTCTTATATTTATATGAAAGAGATACAAAAATGCATTCCCTTGCATGTATTAACAATGTAAAGATATTAAGAGAAATTGGAATATTTTTAACAACTAAATATTTGAAAACCTATGACCAGAAAAAGAAATAATTATGTCTATAGGCAAAAATATGTTTATTTCTAAGTTTTGCTCCTAAGATCTGCAAATATATGATAATTTGTGTTTTTTTTTAATAACTAAAGGCATTGACTATATCTTTATCATTATAAGCCACATTAGTGTTTTCATGGATTTCTCTTATATCTTATTCATTAATTCTTGTACTAGCTCAGTTCAGGATATGTAGTTCTTACACAGTTTTATATTATTTATATGCTGATATAAATGCTGCTTTTAAAATGTGTTCCGTATAATCTGACACATATAGAACCTTCTTGTAATCAGTAAAATAGCTACCAAGATATGTAAAAAATATAAAAGAATCTAGGTAGAATACATGAAGAAGAATACTTACTAGTGAAAAGCTGAGTTTTTCTTAAAATTTGAATGTAATTTTCAAATACTCATGCAGTGTAAATAATTTTTGATGTTTAGTAATTATAGTTCAATTTTAGTAATTATAATTCAAGTTCAAGTTCCAGGAACTTCCACTGACAGTAAAACAGAAAGAGAAGAAAGAGTTATACTGAAAGAAACAATACACAGAATGATGAATGAATTTAACTTCTTTCAATTAATTTCCATTGGGACTTTCCATAGGAGAACCATGGAATATTTCAACAGTAGTATGATTTAATACAATTTATAGATCCTTTCCCCTTTTTTTGACTATAACTGATGCTTGCTCTATCTATCCCTGTTTCTGTAGGAAGTTAGCACCCACCCCTCTCCTAGAAAATTGAATTATCCTAGGAAATATTAAAAAGGCAGAATATTTCCCCTAAAAAGAGTAGAAACTAAAGAGCAGAAACACCTCAGAAGCAGAAGCTCACCTCCATCTTTGTTAATGGGTGGGCCATTAAGGCCTGGACCAGAATACTTTCATAACAAAGATCTCCAGGTAAAGATATAGCAATTGCCCAAGAGCCCTTTAAGTGCATCATCATCCAGCAAGGCTCAACCAAGTCTGGAACTCAGGAAAGCCTACAAAGTTAGCTAAGATCCCCACTCCTGGGAGTCTGACAGCCAATGGGATAAATTTATTGCATAGGAACAAGAAATACTAAGGTAGGGCCCAACAGAGGGTATATAAGGGTCTCTCAACATCTTGGCCAGCCCTTCTTGATCTTTTCCTTTACCTTGGAGCATGTGATCCTTCTTTGGAGCTTCAAGCCATGTGGTCCTGCTGTCCATCATTAAATCATCTTTCCAAATAACCTCCATGTTTCCAGTGTTTTTTTCCCCACTTGGAACTAAACCCAGAAGGATAATTCTTCCAACATTTCCTTCTACCTATCATCTGTCTGTCTGTCTGTCTGTCTGTCTGTCTGTCTGTCTGTCTGTCTGTCTGTCTGTCTATCTATCTATCTATCTATCTATCTATCTATCTATCTATCTATCTATCTGTCAGCACTTTATGCTTGCATGTGCTTTGCTGCTATGTGATGAAAGACTGTTATGAACTCAGGGGTGATGGTGGTGTTATGAAGTTTGGAATGAAAGTAAATACTGTATCTCCTTGAGACACTGCCTCAAGGTCATCCAGTTGGAAGAAGGAGGGAGCTGCATACTAAATGAGACTTGAACTGGCCATTAAGAAAATATCTTGCCTGAACCTGACTGGGGTGGGCAGTGAGAGACAGTTAAGGGAGAGAAAAGTAGAACTTAGGGATTTTGACATTCAGTTTTCAGTTTTGCAATATACTTGATCTCTAAAAAAACCTATGTCTTGCTCAACAAATAAAATCAAGAATAATTTCTATTTATAGGTTTAAATTGTGGCAGGTCCAACACTATCAGCCCTACCTACCCATCTATCTACCTACCCATATATCATATCTGTCTGTCTGTCTATCTATCTATCTACAGTATCTATCTATCTGTCTGTTTGACTGTCTGTCGGTCTATCTATCATATGTCTATCAATTTCCTTATATAACTATCTGTGAATCTGGGTGTTCTCTTACAGTTACTGTGTATTTGCTACTTGAAGAAGACCCTGTGAAAATGATTAAAATGGAGACAGGAGAAGAACAGAAACTTTTGCTTTCGTTTCAAGGTATAATGAAGAAGCATATTAACTTTGTTCTTATTATGCATTTCATATGGAAAGATAATGACTACATACATATAAATAAAAGGTTTAAAATATCAGGAGGTCTATAATTTAAGCTTTATAGTTTCAGTGAATAAAAACCAATGAAGTCAAGGGTCAAATCAACTTACTAATGAGAAACATCCTTGTCCTTGTGGCTTAGTATTGCCATGTCAATCAATCTTTTTTCCTTTTTAGAAATAGAATATTAAACTATTCAGGGTCCCTAGGACATATTTCTCATATTCATTCTAACTCAAATAGGGTCAACTGACTTAATCAGATTCCTCTTCACATATAAATAGTATATGCAATCATAACACTTCCATATAAGACTTGCAATAAATAGAAATAGCTCAGACTTCTATGTTCTTGCTGAACATAAATGTATTCTTGTGTATATATGTGTATAAGTATGTAGATGATTCTGATATGAATATGGAGAGAAATGTATGTCTGCATAGAATGTTTTTCTAAAATAAAGTTCTCTTCTGTCTAATGAAGGGTCAGGAATTTGTTATTTTTTGCAGTTTCACTGTGGGACAAGTTAAAAGAAGTGATTGATGGATTCATTTACTTTTGTTTTTCCTTCCATTGAGAGAAAGTTAAAGAAAATATACATATGAGCCAAAGAAACATTAAGAAGTATTAAGAAAGTAAAGACATATTATGATGATGCATTTTGCTGAACATTTATGACTATTGTATGGACTCTGGAAAATACATGGCTTTTAGAAGAAGCATACAGCTTCTTCAGAAAGATTGTCCAAACTTGTTAACTTCAATATTTTTT
Organism: Bungarus multicinctus; assembly: GCA_023653725.1. Classification (NCBI taxonomy): domain Eukaryota; kingdom Metazoa; phylum Chordata; class Lepidosauria; order Squamata; family Elapidae; genus Bungarus; species Bungarus multicinctus. Next base: position 112,040,116 of record CM042840.1, read on the forward strand.
TATTGTTATATTTAAAAAAACATCTCTTTTGGTGATCAATGTGGTTCCAGGTTTTTACATTTCAATACAAACATGACCTTAATTACATATTCATATTTCATATTTAATTTCATATCATATTATTACTTTTCCCATTTTCCTTTAAATATTCTCAGATATTCTTATATTCATCACATTTATTTTATCCATTTCCAATTCATATAACTTATTTTATTTTTCTTTAAATATTCTCATGTCTTATTTTAAAATATTATCTAATATTGCAATTAGTATAATAATTCAAAAATTTTCCCCTTTAATTGTCAATTTGAGTTTGCCACCCTTTTACCTTATACATCCCTCAATTTACTCCCTTTAATTCATTTTAACAATTTACCATGATATAATCATTTTTTGATTAATAACAATAGTCTCCTAATTACTGCATATCACATATGCATATACATATTTTAAGTCAGATTCTGTATGGTATTCTTTTTCTCAATTACATTCTAAGTCATCCATTATTTCAAAAATATTAATCTATTCAATTAATTATAGAAATTGATATTAATCTTTCCATTACAATTATCATAATTCATTTTAACTGTATTCATTGCTTTGTTAAATATAATTAGTATTCTTATAATAAATTCCCATTTCCACATTTATTCCAGTTGTATCTATATCTGATTTAACAGTAATCTTTAAAAAATAAAATAAAATAAAAAAAGAAATACCAGTTCCAATCTTTTCTATTTTTAAATCTATATTCTTATGTATCACAACACATTACTTTGCAGAATCCCATTTCCTATTCTTCATATACCCATTGTCTCTGCTCCTCCTAACTATGTAATTTTTTTTTTCATTTTTGTTCACTTTCTGCTTCCCATCATTTTCTGGTTCTTTCTCTTTATCCCCCTTTTTTTCTTTATTATTTCCCTCCAATCCCTCCAGTTTTTAGCCCCCTCCCTCTCTTGAGCTTTCCTCTGTATTTCCCTTTTTTGCTGTTTCCTTTTTCTTTGTTTAATTTTCAAACAATTCGCTCTTTAATTATCCGACCGAGCCTTAAAGTTTTAGTTTTAATTTTTTTCCTCTTGTTTTAATGTTCATTGTTCCACTTGTTCTTTAGAGCCAGTTTCCTCTTTATTCAACTCCTCCCCTTCTAGTTTTCTTTGTTCTTCTTTAATCAGCGTCGCCATTTCTAATTTTTGTAGTACAATACTGCAATAATACATCATTTCCTTTATGTTTCTTAATTCCAATTTTATTTTCACACATAATTCTGCCACACTTCTTTTTATTTTTATTTTCCCTTTCTGTGATGTTTAAGTCCAATCCAATTATCCAGTAATTTATTTCAACCAGTGTCTTTGATATTTGTTTTCAATAGTCAATGTCCATAAATCTTTATTTCCAGGTTCCTTCTGTTAGTTCCTTTTCTAATTTTTTCCAAAGTTATCAAGTAATCCCATGGTAATTTTTTCACATATCTTTTTTATCTTTATAGTATTCTAGTATTTCACTTTCAGAGTTTCTGTATTATTATGATAAAGTTCCTCTTATATTATGTCACGTTCCAATTTTAAAAGGACCAAGCACTTTTCAAAGAGTCACTGAAATCTTCCCTTTATTATTAGGTGGCACTCTCAGTTATGTCAAAGATCCACCCTTCTTTTTGCTCCCCTGACCTTTTTAGCTTTTAAGTTTCAATAATTCAATAATTCCAATATTCCAATTATTTCTTTTTGACATATTCAAGTCCAACATTTAATTATGCCTATTTAATGCCAAAATCTAATTAATTATCCAATTTAATTTCCAAATCTTTTATAGTCAAATATTTTCCTCTAAATTCCTCCTCCAAATTAGTTCTTTTCAAAGTTCAAAGCCACTTTCACCAGTTTCCAATTTTCTTCTCTCTCTCTCTCTCTCTCTCTCTCTGTGGTTGCCACTTTTACAATCTTTCCTAAGAATTTCTTTATTTCTTAATTACAGGGTACCTTAATGTCCATATGTTTCACCTGGTTCACACACAGTTCACAATGCTTCAGTAAGTCTTATTTTCCTGGGCTGCCTCCTGTCTTCTTGGTGGCCATTTCAGACCACCACTTCAGCTCATCTTTGGAGGGGTTTTTCTTTTTTGGGGAGGGAAGATGCAGCTACCCTCAACCCTCCAGTGGATAATCCTTTCTTTATCACCCCTCCAGGGTCATTCCTGTCCCAAAGGGGACCCTCCAATGAGCAAGTGCAGAGCAAAACCACACACGATCACGGATTCTGCTCTGACTCGACAGGAGCACAAACCAGAAGACCTAAAGTTGTTTACTTCAGTTCTGAATAATTTATGCTTCTAATAAATATCAATAATATATATATATATATATATATATATATATATATATATATATATATATGTGTGTGTGTGTGTGTGTGTGTGTGTGTGTGTGTGTGTGTGTGTGTGTGTGTGTGTGTGTGTGTGTGTGTAAGGTTTTTAAGCTGATAATACAAAGTATATATATATATATATATATATGAATGTTTACAATTTATATTACAAACACAAACATTCTGAAGCATCTGAAGGAGAATCAGAATTTTTAACAATCATTGTTAAATCAACTGTTGTTTGAGCTATTTCAAATATTTGTCCTGGAGATTAAGCTGAAAATCTGAAAACAGAAGTGGAAAATTTGATTTGGAAGAACAGAGCTTTTCATTTGTTATAAAACAGAATTACCCTAGAAAACATGGTCAATGGTTTAGACTTAGACTTAGTCTATGGGGCCAGCCTGGAAACAGCATAAGACCAGCCTGTGGTGCCTCTACCAGTGAAAACAGAGCCTGTGGGACTGCGTGTGCCCTCCTGGGCTCCATTTTCACTGGCAGAGGGATTCAGGATGCCATCACGGTCAAAAATGGGGCACGGGATCCATGTGCGGCCCCCAAGTTCCATTTTCACTGGCAGAGCTATCAAAACAAATTAAAAACAAAAGGAAAAATATTTCCCCTTTTGCATTTGAACATGCAAGAAGAGTTAGGAAAGGAGAAAGGGAAAGAGGAATATAAAGAAAAAGAAGGGAAGATGGGAAGAGAACAGGAAGGAAAAGAGAGAGAAGGAAAAATAAAGAAAGAGGGGAAGGAAGGAAGGAAGGAAGGAAGGAAGGAAGGAAGGAAGGAAGGAAGGAAGGAAGGAAGGAAGGAAGGAAGGAAGGAAGGAGATTATAACGAGATTGAGGGAGGTTTCAGGGAAGTCCTGCTTTAGCACTTGCCCTTCACAAGTGCCCCCAACCCGAGTCCCATGTCATGCTCACCATGGCCATTCCAACCCCCAACTATGTCCACCCCACCCTTCCAAGGTCAAACACAACCCTGATGCAGCCCTCAATGAAATTGAGTTTGACAACCGGGGATTAGAAGAAAGGTAACATTTCACCACAACCCAATGTGCCAACAAGGGTTCCTTAATGTTTTTAATGTTGTTCTTCATAGGATGATGTTGTTCCTAAAGAAGCAGTTTCACAAATTGATCCTGCTGGACAATGCTATTGAAGATTGGGTAGGGGCTTTTAATTGGCATGCCAATTTTCATCCAGGACCTCATAGTATTTGTTCATGTCTTCATCATCACTTTATTAGACTATTATAATTGCCATTAGATGAAGTATTTTTGGAGATCATTTACAAGCATTAAGTAGTTTAGAATGGAGTGATCCAGCTGTTAACATACACATATTATATTTGTGCTTTATAATTGCATTTACTTTTTTATAATTTCTTTGAGTTTATAGAAGTTGAAATAATCTTTCTTTGCTATTGAGAAAGAAAGAAAGAAAGAAAGAAAGAAAGAAAGAAAGAAAGAAAGAAAGAAAGAAAGAAAGAAAGAAAGAAAGAAAGAAAGAAAAGAAGGAGGGAAGGGATGAAGGAAGGAAGGAAGAAGGGAGGGAGGGAGGGAAGGAAGGAGGGAAGGAGGGAGAACCATTGACTTCAAAACATCCTAGATGTGTCTACAGCAAAAAAAATAAAAATAAAAAATTGAAGTAACAGGAATGATTTTATTTTAAAATTGGAATAACTAAAAACACTTTTTTTATTTATTCAATTAAGTCACCAGGCTAGAAACAAGAAGACTGTGAGTTCCAGTCCTGTTTTAGGCTGAAATTCTTTGGATCAGCTTCTCTCTGTCTCAGTCTAATTCCCCTGAATGGATTGTTGTTATGGGGAAATAGAAAGGAGAATTAGATAATACACTGTAAAAAAAAAAGAAATGCTGAAACTTACATGCTTGCATTAGACATCAAGAAACAAGTATGTAAGGTGTCAACTGCAAGATTATGCTTTTGCATGCTTGTTCTCATTTTAGACTCATGGTTTTCTATGGTCAGTTCTACTGTTTGATTTAGTGAAAAATGTTGCAGGTATAAAACAGTTGTGCTTTGTTTAAAAAAAATCATTCCAAATAATTGAGCAGCTAATTATTTACTAACTCCTTTTGACCGATGGGGATATTTTCATTTCAAAAAGAGGAGAATGAACCCTTCTTGAAACATGATACAAGTGCAGTACAAGAAGTGGAGAAGAAAAAGTTATGCATCTCTGTACAGGATACCAGAATGTGGCATTTGCCAAATCTAAATGTGGTAAACAAAAAGAACATTACTTCATTGAACGAAGTAACAAAAACAATCAAATGGTGATTTCATAGTTTAAAGAGGGAATCAGAGAACATAATGGACTACATAGAATTAGATCCCCGACTACTAGTTATAATAACTATATTTCCAGTATCATAAGTAATATCTCCTTGAGTAAAGAGAATTTTGTTGCATATTTAACATTTCATGAACAAATATGATAGTAGAATCATTGATTAAACAGGCAACTGTTCTGATGTGTCATGTGCTGTCCACACTCATGCCCAGTTTAGCGAAGGGGAAAAAAGTCATAATACTTCATGTGATGATACCATGATGATGCGAGTTTGATACCCTTGGGCTAGGCAGTTTAGTTCAGAGGAATTTATGGAGAACTGTTATTACCTTCAGCATTGTGAGGTACTCCATACAAGAAGCACACCCAGAGGAACCTGTTCTACTTTACTGTGATATTACAATAACAGAATCTTGCAAATCTGAAAGTTTCTATCTCTCACCTTCACCTTTACAATCCAAGAAGCCTGGAAGCTAAAGTTCCACCTGGGATATTTGCCATGCCTGCATTTTTCTGCACATTCAGATTTAATTCATCAAACTATTGTCTTGTCAGTGGCTCTCCCACCTGTCTTTCAAGGGCATTCCACATTTACATCACCATCAGAGGTGGTATTCAGCAAGTTCTGACCAGTTCTAGAGAACCAGTAGTGGAAATATTGAGTAGTTCGGAGAACTGGCAAATATCATATCTGGCTGGCCCAGGCCCCATCTATTCTCTGCCTCCCAAGTCCCAGCTGATTGGCTGGGTCTTCTTTTGTTGCCCTGCACAGGAGAACAGAGCTGGAAAACAGGTTAGGGGGATGGGGAGGGAATGGGATTTTGTAGTGACATTCCCTCAGAGTGGAGAGCGAATGGAGATTTTACAGTATCCTTCCCCTGCCATGCCCACCAAGCCCTGCCTACCAAGCCACACTAGGACCACCAAGCCACACCCACAGAACCAGTAGTAAAAAAATTGAATCCCACCACTGATCACCATTCTTTTTATTTGTTAAGATAAAGTGGCATAGATTCTGAGAAGAGCAAACAAACCAGAAACTAAGTCCAATGAAAAAAGATAGATGTAATGGGTGTAAACTGATGTTTAGCCTTCATCAGAAAGCTGTGAAATGATATGATAACCTCTGTGTATCTGATATCCCAGATAGGATTGCTCTAAGTGTGGTGATCACACTGCCTCCCTTTCTGCTGGTGTTGGTTTCTTATATTCATATCTTTTTCATTATAGTAAACATCCATCAGAAGTCAAAATAAAGCATTTTCCACTTGTTCATCACATTTCACTGTGGTCACCTTATTTTATGCCACTGCAATGTATCTACATCCAAAATCCAACCACACAAAAAATATAGACAATATGGTTGCTTTGCTTTATTCCATTATCATCCCATTTTTTAACCTTATTATCTATAGCCTGAGAAACAAGGAAGTAAAGGATACCCTGAGAAAATTAATGAAGGCAAAGAACAGATTACCTTGAGAACTGGGCAAATACTTTTGTGGAAACAAAAGGTTTAGTAAATAAATAGTATGTGCTTTATTTTGAGAGATCAAGGCATACAATATAAATTTTTAGACAATGTATGCTTATTTCCATTTCAGATGATGAAGGTATTAAGGAGTGAGGCACTGCAAATCTTACACAGAATATTCTCCAAATATTCAATCCTACTTCTTATTTAGATTTCTTAGCTGTCAGTATAAGGAAGGGAAGAAAAAAAAAGCCAGATCCTTTCTCTTCCCTCTCTCTTTCTCTGCTTCAAAGTCTTCTTTGGGAACAATGTTATTTTTTTATATTTCAAATTCCAGGGTACCTTACATTGTTGCTTTTAAGTTTGACCCAGTCAACCAAAACTTTCTCTTCTTATTTTCCTCCTGCACATTCTTTTCCTGTTGAGTTCTTCTTTGAGGTGGCCATTTCTAGCCACCGCTACAACTGCCTTCGGGAAAGGGAGTAAAGATCATCTGGGGAGGGGAGATGTGGCTCTCCTCGACCCTGCTGACAGTCTCCCCCTTCTTCACCACTTCTATGGGATGGCTTAACCCCAAAACCAGCCGGCTCGGAGTGTTCCACCAGCGAGCACAGACAGAAATCGTGCACGATCAAAGAAACCAAACAGGAAGTCCTATTCATTTATTTGTCAAGTGATTGTAAGATAACAGATATAAGTATAAACATAGTTATGAATACATGAAATGGGTACATATAAGAAAAAAAAAACAGTAGGACAGTGATGGTAGGCACGTTGGTGTATTTATGAATACCCCCTACAGATCTCTTGGGAAAGAGATGAGATCAATAGTAAACAGTCTAAGATTAAAGTTTTTGGGGTTTGGGGAAGAAACCACAGAGTCAGGTAGAGTATTCCAGACATTGACCACTCTGTTGCTGAAGTCATATTTTCTGCAATCAAGTTTGGTGCGTTTACCTTGATTTTGTATCTATTGTGTGCTTTTGCATTGTTATGGTTGAAGCTGAAGTATTCATTAACAGGTAGGACATTGGCATATATAATTTTATGTACTATACTTAAATCAGACCGAAGGCGGCATAGTTCTAAGTTGTCTAGGTCTAAACTTTCAAGTCTGGTGGCATAAGATATTCTGCAACAAGTAGAGGAGTGGAGAACTCTTCCTGTGAAATATTTCTGGACATTCTCAACTGTGTTAATATCAGATACGTAATGCGGGTTCCAGATTGATGAGCTGTATTTAAGTATTGGTTTAGCAAATGTTTTGTATGCTCTAGTTAGTACTGTGATATTGCCAAAGAAAAAGCTACACAGGATTAGGATAATAACTCTTAATACCTTTTTGGCTATGTAGTTACAGTGGGCTCTAGCACTTAGATCATTAGAGATGAGTACTCCAAGGTCCTTGACAGAGTTTGGATCATCAACAAGGTCTTGACTATTCAACTTGTATTTTATTTTCAGATTTTTTTTTTGCCACTATGTAAGACAGAGTATTTATTTGTTGAGATTTGAAGTTGCAATTTTTTTTACCATTCTGATACATAGTTGAGGTTTTTTGAAGCATAGCAGTAATGTCGGTGATGTTGAATAACTTTACGCCATCAGTGAAGAGGATACAGTTGCTTTTAATATGATCACAGTGGTCATTAATGTAGAGTATGAAGAGAGTTGGTCCTAGAACACTGCCTTGGGGGACACCACTGTTGACAGGTACAGAATTTGATAGGAGGTCCCAATTTCGACCATTTGTTCTCTGTTTGACAGGAATGATTCTTTCCAGTTATGCAGGTGTCCAGAGTTAGCATAAGATTTTAGTTTTAGGAGTAGTTTGTCATGTACCATTGAATCAAAGGCTTTACAGAAGTCTATGTAAATTGCATCTATTTTATTTATTTATTTGTCAATTGCTTACAAGATAATAGGTATAAATAAAACATAGTTATGAATACATGGGTACATATAAGAAAAATAAAATATAAAATATAAAAGAAACAATAGGACAGAGATGGTAGGCATGTTGGTGCGTTTATGCACGCCCGCTACAGACCTCTTAGGAAAGGGGTGAGGTCAATATTAGACAGTCTAAGGTTAAAGTTTTTGGGGCTTGGGGAAGAAACCACAGAGTCAGGTAGAGTATTCCAGACATTGACCACTCTGTTATTGAAGTCATATTTCCTGTAATCAAGTTTGGTGCGATTAACCTTGAGTTTGTATCTATTGTTTGCTCTTGTGTTGTTATGGTTGAAGCTGAAGTATTCATTGACAGGTAGGACATTGCAATGTATGATTTTATATACTATACTTACATCAGACTGAAGACGGCATGGTTCTAGGTTTTCAAGGTCTAGAATTTCGAGTCTGGTGGGATATGGTATTCTGCAACAAGTAGAGGAGTGAAGAACTTTTCTTGTAAAATATTTCTGGACTTTCTCAACTGTGTTAATATCAGATACGTAATGTGGGTTCCAGACTGATGAGCTGTATTCGAGTATTGGTCTAGCAAATGTTTTGTATGCTCTAGTTATTAATGTAATATTACCAGAGAAAATTACATAAGATTAGGTTAACATCTCTTAGCACCTTTTTCGCTATGTAGTTACAGTGGGCTCTAGCACTTAGGTCATTTGAGATGAGTACTCCAAGATCCTTTACAGAGTTTGGGTCATCAACAAGGTCTTGACTATTCAGCTTGTATTTTATTTTCTGATTTTTTTTGCCAATATGTAGGACAGAGCATTTATTTATTGAGATCTGAAGTTGCTATTTGTTTGACCATTCTGATACGTGGTCAAGGTCTTTTTGAAAGGTAGTGGTATTTTCTGTGGTGTTGAATAGCTTTACATCATCAGTGAAGAGTATGAGTTGCTTTTGATATGATCACAGAGGTCATTTTTGTAGAGTATGAAAAGAGTTGGTCCTAGAACACTGCCTTGGGGAACACCACTGTTGACAAGTACAGAATTTGATAGGACGCTCCCTATTTTGACCATTTATTGTCTGTTTGACAGGAATGCTTCTATCCAGTTATGCAGGTGTCCAGAGATACCATAAGATTTAATTTTAAGAGTACTTTGTCGTGTCCCACTGAATCAAAGGCTTTACAGAAGCCTATGTAAATTGCATCTATTGTTTTGCCCTGGTTGAGTTGTGTAGTCCATATATTTTTGCAGTGTAAGAGTTGCAAATTACAGGATAGTTTTTTTCTGAAACCAAATTGTTTATTAGAGAGTAGGTTGTTTGTTTCTAAGTGGAGGATGATGGATTGGTTAATAATTGATTCCATGACTTTACAGGTGACGCAGCATAAAGAGATTGGTCTGTAATTTTCAACAAGGCTGGGGTCTCCCTTTTTGAAGATGGGGATGACTGTAGCTTGTGACCATAGTTTTGGCAAGGAGCTAGTCCTGAAAGATTCTTCAAAGATTATGCTTAGAGGTTCTGCTATGGCAGTGGATAGCTTTTTTCAGAAGTAGGCATATATTCCATCCGGTCCAATAGATAGAGATGGTTTTAGATCGCGTAGTACTTTTTCAACATTGTCTTCTGTAAAATCAATATGTATTAGATCATTGTAGTTGTCTGTGGTTCGACTAGAAAATACTGGGCATGATCTATTGCTGTTTACAAATACTGAGCCAAAGAATGTGTTAAAGAGGTTGGCTTTAATAGTGTCGTCATTGCAGTGTTTACAATAGGTCCATTCAAGGGTGGGATGGACCTTGAGTCTTTTAGTTTGTTGTTTATAAAATTGTAGAAAGCACGGGTGGAATTGGTGTGTAGAAGATTTTCTTCTTGTTTAATGTGATAATTGGTGCATTCAGTTTTTGTCTGGTGGCATAAATTTTTGTATCTGCTTTTGAAGTTGGCAACATTTGTTGGCAGATTTGTTTTTCTGCCAAAGTGATTTCTTTTTGGATTGAAGCTTCCTTATTTTTTTGGGTAATTTGTTTTTTATGGTTTTGGGAGTTGTTAACGATATATATAGTTTGATGACTCTTTTGACTTCAAGTAAAAATATGTTGTAATGGTCTTCTACAGTATTGCATCCAGATAATACAAATTGCCAATCAAGGGATGAGAGATCATTGTTTATAAGATCATAGTTGCCTTTTTTTGAAGTTATAATTGGGGATTCCGTCGTTGTGATGATTTTTGTGTGGACGTATGTTGAGACAAAAGTCAATCATGTTGTGGTCACTGTTGGAAAAAGGTTCTTTAATTTGTAATCCATAAATTGAATTCAAACTACTGCAGAAGATGAGATCGAGGCAGTTGTAAAATCTAGTGTTGTTGGTTACTAGTTGTTCTAGTCCCAGATTTGTTACTGCATTGTAGAGGATTGCATGTATGTGTTCAGTTGTACATTCGTTAAAGGTCCAATTAATATGAGGTGGATTAAAGTCACCAAGAAAAATGAAAGCATGTGGGCAGGATGCTGCCCATGCTAGTAGTGAATTTAACTTGTTTGCATGTTCGATGTCATAATCAGGGGCTCTGTAACATAGTAAGAACCTAAATGTGATATTTAAGGACAGTTCACAGACGATGATCTCAGGAGTAACAAGCTCCTGGGTAACTTGGATGCTTTTTAAATGTAGGGACGTTTTATAGAAGATAGCAACACCACCTCCTCTATGGATTTCATGATCTGATCAGTAAGCATGATAGTCTATTACTGTGGTAATGGAGTCAGGGAGAGATGCATTGAGCCATGTTTCACAGACAAATATGATGTCGAATTTAGCCGTATTTAGTAAGAGGAGAAATTCAGGTATTTTATTTACAAGGCTTCTTGCATTGAGCAGCTTGCATTTAAGGCCAGTTGTAGTTGGGATAGAGGTAGTTAGGGACGTGCATGCCTAGTTTTGAGTGATGTTGGATTGGATGGGGTGGGGTTGGATGCGGAGTTGTGGGTTGTGTGACTTTCTTTTGATGCAATCAGCTCTGTAGTCAATGTATAGGTAATTTTCTACATTGTCTAGATGGTTTTTGAGTTCAGCGCAGAGTTCACGGGAGCGGATTCTTTGCAGTATGGATAAGTCTGGTCATAAGTGAGATTTTTTGTGGTTGGGATTGGTTTTTGCAATGATATTTATTGTATGGATGAATATGTGTTTGCTGGACTCATTTTTACATACAACTCTACAAAATCTTGGGGCCACAGAGCCGTAATTGTATTTGAACTCAGGGCCATCTCTGGTTATTTCAATGATATCTTCAGGAGAGATGTTTGTTGTATTTGCATTGCTTATGATATCACGAACTTTGGTAATGTCATCAGATTCATTGATGTCTTCGAGACCAAATAAGATGGCATTTGGACGTTTCTGTTCACGTTCCATGGTTTCTCTGATGAGTAAGGATATATTATTCGTGGAATTATTTGAAGGGACAGTAATTGTTTGTGGTTGTGGTTTGGTATTTATTTTTGGTTGTAGTGGTGATTGTAGTTGAGGTAGTGGTTGTGGTTGTTGTGGGATTAGATTTTGAGCTGATAGGTACTCATTTATATGTGCTGTATTTTTTTTTTCAAGAGAAATTAGGCTTGCTTGTATAGTTATTTCAAAGCGTGTTGCTAAGCGTTCTTCTATTGAGTCAATGAGTGTTTCTATGCTATCAACTCTGTCCGGTAGGCTACTCAGTTTTTTTAGCTTAGGAGAACATGATGGACATAGAAAAAAGAATGTATCTGAATTTTTATTATTATTATTATTATTAAAACTTTTAACCATATCAGCCAGGTTTTTGTTTGCATTTAAGCAGGCAGGGTGGGTTAGATTATCACATAGATGTAAATTTCACTTTCATTGATTGTTTTAAGACATTTGAAATATGTGCAGGAATCTGGGAGGTCATTGATAGAAATATTTTTGTTTTGTTTTGTTTTGGAGTTTTTGGCTGGCATGGTTGAAGGCAATTATACAATAATCAATTACAATAATTAGTTAATGTGATAGGTAGACAGTTAATGAATGTTGGTAATTAATAAATGTTAATTGATATATTAAGGAACAAATCAAATGTAAGGTTGCTTATTACTAAAAATCAATCAATCAATCAATCGGTTATTCAAATCTCTCTAATCAAATAATTTTGCTAAGCAACAAACAGCCTAATTTATTACAGTAATTACTAAACACACTGGTCAATTAAATTCACTAAATCACTGATTTTACTAATCAGATATTCAGTAATTACACTATATGCAGTAAACACTCAATCATACTAAGCAATCAAAACAATAAATCAATTGATCATTTGATAAAATTAATTATTTTAAAGAAATTGATTATTTGAGATAATGAAAGTAATGAAGTAGTATGAAGTAATCTGAGAATAGGTTTATAACTGTTGATAAAATGGCAGGAGGTCTCTTTTCCTGGGCTGTTTGCACTCTCTGTCTTGTTTTGTAGATTGAGTGGAAGCTTTTTGTTTTGTTTTCCCTTGGTGAATGGGATTTCTTTGTGGCCCCCTCCTAGTTAGTTTAAATACACTTTCAAAGTTTATTGCTTTTAAGAGAGAGAGGCATGTAGATAGCCTTGCACTGGCAATTTGAAAAGTTTATATTTTTACTTTGTAGACTCAGATTTGTATTGAGTATTTGCTTCTGGCTTCAATATACTTCTGCTTCTATCACAGGAAATAAAATTGCTTCCAATCTTTACAGGAGTTCAGTTATAACAATACTTCTCTACTTATTTAAAATCCAAAGTTACTGTTCTTTTTAAAGAGGAAGTCTTGATTAACAATTTGATGCTGAGGGAAGAGGGAAGGACGGGCAGCAGGGAGAAAGCAGTTGTTTTGTAGATTGATTGTTTGAGATAGCAAAGATGCAAAGATGCTGGAGGGGGGGTGATCGATGGCCCCTTCTCTTTGAATTTTAAAAAATAGTTTGTGGTTCAGAGAGAGAAAGTAATTCAGGGAGAGGATTCCATTGAAATAAGAGCAAAACATGCCGCTGACTCTGATCAAGAAAGGACTGAAAAGACTCCTTAAAGACTTGGTCTCTCTATCCTCCCTCCTTGTTTCTCCCTGCCAGCAGTCCAATGTGGCTGTGGAGAAATCGTGTGGGGAATATTAATGGAGATACGTTGTCTGTCAAGGAAGATACTTAGATCAGCTGAGTGGGGGATTTAAATGAAGGTATGTTTGTGCTCTGCTCAAGTGATCCAGTTCCACCGGTGTGGTTAATAGGGCTCAATGGACTTCTCTGGGGAAGGATCTATTGCTTTGCCCTGATTGAGTTGTGTAGTCCATATATTTTTGTAATGTAAGAGTTGCAGATTACAGGATAGCTTTTTTCTGAAACCAAATTGTTTATTAGAGAGTAGGTTGTTTGTCTGTAAGTGGAGGTTAATGGATTAATTAATAATTGATTCCATGACTTTACAGGTGACACAGCATAAAGAGATTGGTCTGTAATTTTCAACAAGGCTGTGGTCTCCTTTTTTGAAGATGGGGATGACCATGGCTAGTGACCATAGGTTTAGCAAGGAGCTGGTCCTGAAGGATTTCTGAAAGATTATGCTTAGAGGTTCGGCTATGGCAATGGATAGCTTTTTAAAGAAGTAGGCACATATTCTGTCCGGTCCAAATACTGAGCCAAATAATGTGTTAAAGATGTTGGCTTTAATAGTGTCATTGTTGCAGTCTTTACCATTAGGTCCTTTCTGGGGTGGGATGGACCTTGAGTCTTTTAGCTTGTTGTTTACAAAATAGTAGAAAGTGCTGGTGGAATTAGTGCATAGAAGGTTTTCCTCTTGTTTAATGTGATAATTGGTGCATTCAGTCTTTATCTGGTGGCATAAATTTTTGTATCAGCTTTTGAAGTTGGCAACGTGATGGTGAAGACCAATGTATAATAGTCTTCAACAGTATTGCATCCAATGAATAGAAGTTGCCAATCAAGAGATGAGAAATCATTGTCTATAAGACCATAGTTGCCTTTTTTGAAGATATAATTGGGGATTCCGTTGTTATAATGATTTTTGTGTGGACGTATGTTGAGACAAAAGTCAATCATGTTGTGGTCACTGTTGGAAAAGGGTTCTTTAATTTGTATTCTGTAAATTGAATTCAAACTATTGCAGAAGATGAGATCAAGGTTAAGTCCAGTATTGTTGTTTACTAGTCGTTCCAGTCCCAGATTTGTTACAGCATTGTAGAAGGTTGCCTATATGGGTTCCATTTTATATTTGTTTAGGGTCCAGATAATATAAGGTAGCTTGAAGTCACCAATAAAAGTGTTTGGGCGGGATGTTGCCTATGTTAATAGTGAATTTAACTTGTTTGCATGTTTGATGTGTAAAATCATGTGTTTCTTTGTGTTTTGTATTTAAAACACAATTCTGATAATTCTGATAATTTAAAAATAAAATAAAAGGAATTATTTTAACATTTAATGATCCTGCTGACATTTTTTTTTAAATGAGAATTTTCCTTCAAGATTTTAAAATATTTCAGAGATTTATCTTCTATTACATATAACTCTGTTCTTCTTTGTTTCAAAATATTGAAAATCATTTATGAAGCATTGTTTCCTAACTTTTGAATATCTTTTATGTACTTTTTCATATTTTACTCATATACACATAATATTTCTTTACATATTAATGTCTATTTTAGGTATTTTTCAGGTATATTTACAACTTATTTCATATATTGTAAATGCATTATTTTGTTTATTTTGGTGAGGAAGTATTTCCTCAAAACATAAAAGGACTTTTAATATAATAAAGAATTATTTTGCATACACTTTTTTCATTTATTTTGGAATTGTCTTTTTTCTTCGTGTATTGCTTCACCTTCATCTAATGGCTCAGATAACTACTATGGGAAAGGTGAATGTAGTGAAACATTTACAGATAATTAGTTTTTTAGAAGAAAATAAAGGGAGTTCTGGAAAACAAATATTTTTCTATCAAACAAGCATATGAGAAGTCCTTTAAAGATGATTTAAATGAGTCCTTCCCCACAAAACAAACAAAAATAATTGATACTTGTTTCATCTCCAGAAGCCCTGATGGTACAATGGCTAGAATGCGGTATTGCCTGAAATGTGATTCTGATAGGGCTTAAGGTTGATTCAGCCTTCCATTCTTCAATGGTTGGTAAATATGAGACAGTATACAGTATAAGTCTAAGTGCTATTGCTATCTCCTTCTTCTATATATAATAAAAAAAATTCTGGGACATTTTGTGGGGGAAAATATCTGTATTCATTTTTTTAAAAGGTGATTGCCATAATTTTCTTTTAGAGGGATGATATTCATGATTGTGGCCACCTGAAGATGGTTAAAGATAAGATTTGTCCTTCCAAGCATCCGATGTATGAGCACCAGATTTGAAGCATTTCACGGCCCTTACTCTGTATCTGATAGCTATAAAAATAAACTATTGTAGATGCCTCTGTTTTAACTGAGGAAGATTTTTTAAAAAAGAAAAAGATGGAAATAATAGCTAGAATACATATATTTATAGGACAGCACAGAGGGGCAAAACATTTTTGGCAGTATTATTACACAAATACAAGAGACATAATGAGATATGTATAATAAAGTAATTGTGTACCTGATGTCATTTTGACATCACAATCTGTTGTGAATGCTACTGCTTGAGGACAAGGGTATTTATAAATCTTAACTTGCCAAGGGAACAGGTATGGAAACAACAATAAGAAAACAAAGAAAAAAGGAAAGCAATACATATTTCATGGCAATGACAATACTTTCTATTTCAATCGGTAGATATTAATTGGATATTTTCCTGAAGTAATATGTATGATAACCTTGGACCATCACCTTTGTTAATCACTTCATTTGCATTGTGTTTGGTATTTATATTAGGACTACTAGATGTGAGCTGTAAAAATAAATTTTAAAAATGGAGCTATATATTCTGTAGGTCTTTGTTCTCATCTAGTGGTAGTCATTCAGATTTTTGCAATCCACTTTTGGTGAACCTAGTTAGAATAATCATATTTAATTAAATCTAAGTATTGTTGTTGGTGGGAGGAAATATGTAAAATTTAATAGTGAAAACTCAAGCTTCAAGAATTTTGGTCTATAGGTACTTTTTTAGTTTTACGTATGTTTCTCACTTTTTTTTCTTATCTCAAATGAAAGCAATAATTCATTTCAACTACCAAAGTTGGTAGAAAATTGGGAATGCAGCCATTCTATTAAAAGCAAAGATACAAGTTTTGTATTATTATGTAATCGAGCAAAAACACAGATGATTTTTTTTCCTTTGCACAATAGCCATTTCAAATTCTGCACTACTTTAACTGACAAACTTTTTTTTATCACAAAAGAATACTGTTGGTTAAATAGGCATTAATTAAGTTATGCTAGTTTGCAACATAAATAACATTACTCTGAAATGTTAACACTTTTATACATTAAATCCCAGAAGATCTTATCTACTATTCCAATTAAGCCTACTTTTTCAATTAATTCAAACTGCCTCTGAGAAAACCTAAGTGGATATTTGTTTCCAGGTAATAACTGCAAATTATGAGAATGAAAATAATTATCTTTGGGAAATGACAGCACTTCTATATTTTTAATAAGCCCTCTGGAGAGTAAGTTTATGTGATTTGTTTACAGATTATTAATGTGGATTAAATACATGAAGGTGCAATTTAAAACTTCTTTATTACGTCAGTTGAAGTGTATAAGTTTAGAATACTTTATGAAGTCACATTAAATTTTCTCTTTGTACTAAAAATGAAAAAATCTCTATAAAATGAAACATTGTATAGAAATACTTCTCGTCCTTCTCCTTGGCTTTTGGATCTAGGAAAGGACAAGAACCTGAGTAATTATGCTAATAGCCTGGTCCTTTAACCACTACACCTTACTTGCTGACAAATACAGATATATTTAAAGATAATCAATCAAGCCTGAGAAAAGAAAGAAAATAAGCACAATATTTGCAGAAGTTTGTTACATGCTGAGAGATCAGAATATGCAACATGAACTAAACACTGAATAAATTACACATTATCTATGTCCCCAGGTGGTGGTGCATCTCAGATGTCTAAAATTGCATCAAATATCTAATGAAAGATATGAAAACTAGAATACTTCTCATATATGGAAACATGGGATATGTTATGTGTATCATGCAATATTGAGATCTTAAAGGATGATAGACTGCATGTACTGCTGAAATAAACAGAATACAGTTGCCACTCCAGCAAAATACTATAATTGGAAAGGAGTCCCTATAGGTTTTATTTTGCTAGTTGTTGCTCATGTCTATTTCAACAATGATACCCAGTGCTGTCTGAAGATATTTCTGAGGTCATGTGGCCAGCATGATGTCACAGAGTGCTGTATTATCGCCAACAAAGTGGTACCTATTTATCTACTTGCATTTGCATGTTTTCAACTACTAGTGACCAGGATGTGGGCATAGATTGGTGCTCACCTAGTTGCATGATGCCGAGTCTCATAGCTGAAATATTGGCTTTTCAGCCAACAAGCCCAGCATCTTAACCATTGAATCATCATGCCCCTTTGGAGAGGATCACTTTTTTAATTAGAACATTTGATTTGATTTTACAGGGGGGATGTGGTGGAATTAAATCAATTTGGTTGGAAAACAGTTCACATCAAGCCTAAAGATTGAAGTAATTAGATTGGAGCCCCCAAGGCAATATTCATTTAAATCAAAGCATCTGGTATCCATATCTTAAAAATGTATTTATGAGGGTCTGTCTCCTTCCACCACCATCCTTCCTACACACATTTAAAGAAGGAATTGGATAGACACTTCTTTAGTTTTTATTTTAATGAAAAAATATCATTATTCAAAATAGCTAAATTTTAAATACATTTATAATGTAAAAATTTTGCATTTTGTAAGGCCTTGGGTACCTCCTGGCCCAGGAGGGTGAGTTCTCTCCAGGAAGAACCAGTGCCACCTCCCAGTGGTCCCGCCATCACTAAAACTAGGCACACATGCCCCAACTACCTCTATTCCAACTGCAATTGGCCTTAAATGCAAGCTACTCAATGCAAGAAGCCCTGTAAATAAAATACCTGAATTTCTCCTCTTACTAAATACAACTAAATTCGACATCATATTTGTCCATGAAACATGGCTCAACGCATCTCTTCCTGACTCCATTACCACAGTAAAAGACTATCATGCTTACCGATCAGATCGTGAAATCTGTAGAGGAAGTGGTGTTGCTATCTTCTATAAAACGTCCCTACATCTAAAAAACATCCAAGTTACCCAGGAGCTTGCTCTTCTTGAGACCATCGTCTGTGAACTGTACTTAAATATCACATTTCAATTCTTACTATGTTACAGGGCCCCTGATTATGACATCGAACATGTAAACAAGTTAAATTCACTACTAACATGGGCAACATCCTGCCCACATGCTTCAATCTTTCTTGGTGACCTCAATCTACCTCATATTAACTGGATCCTAAATGAATGTACAACTGAACCCATACATGCAACCTTCTACAATGCTGTAACAAATCTGGGACTGGAACAACTAGGAACCAACAATACTAGACTTAACAACTGCCTTGATCTCATCTTCTGCAATAGTCTGAATTCAATTTATGGATTACAAATTAAAGAACCTTTTTCCAACAGTGACCAAAACATGATTAACTTTTGTCTCAACATACATCCACACAAAAATCATCATAATAATGGGATCCCCAATTATAACTTCAAAAAAGGCAACTATGATCTTATAGACAGCGATCTCTCATCTTTTGATTGGCAACTCCTATTCACTGGATGTAATACTGTTGAAGACTATTACAACATATTTTTACTTGAAGTCAAAAGAGTCATCAAGCTATATGTACTAATAACAACTCCCAAAACCAGAAAAAACAGATTACCCATAACAATAAAGAAACTTCAATCCAAAAAGAGATCACTTTGGTGTTAAAACAAATCTGGTCATGTTGCCAACTTCAAAAGCTGAATTTATGCCACCATATAAAGACTGAATGCACCGATTATCACATTAAACAAGAGAAAACCTATGCACCAATTCCACCCACACTTTCTACTATTTTGTAAACAACAAACTATAAGACTCAAGGTCCATCCTACCCCTGAAAGGACCTAATGGTAAAAACTGCAACAATGACTCTATTAAAATGACTCTTTAACACATTCTTTGGCTCAGTATTTCTAAGCAGCAATGGATCATGCCCAGTATTTCCTAATCAAACCACAGACAACTACAATGATCTAATACATATTGATTTTACAGAAGACAATGTTGAAAAAGCATTATGCAATCTAACAACATCTCTATCTATTGGACCGGACGGAATATGTGCCTACTTCTTGAAAAAGCTATTCACTGCCATAGCCGAACCTCTAAGCATAATCTTTGAGAAATCCTTCAGGACCAGCTCCTTGCCAAACCTATGGTCATCCCCATCTTCAAAAAAGGAGACCACAGCCTAATTGAAAATTACAGACCAATCTCTTTATGCTGCATCACCTGTAATGTCATGGAATCAATTATTAACCAATCCATTATCCTCCACTTAGAGACAACCTACTCTCTAACAAACAATTTGATTTCAGAAAAAAACTATCTTGTAAACTGCAATTCTTATACTGCAAAACCATATGGACTACATAACTCAATCGGGCAAAGCAATAGATGCAATTTACATAGACTTCAGTAAAGCCTTTGATTCAGTGGTACACAACAAACTACTCCTAAAACTAAAATCTTATGGTATCTCTGGACACCTGCATAACTGGATAGAAGCATTCCTGTCAAACAGACAACAAATGGTCAAAATTGGGAGATTCCTCTCAAATTCTGTACCTGTCAACAAGGCAGTGTTCTAGGACCAATTCTCTTCATACTCTACATAAATGACCTCTGTGATCATATTAAGAGCAGCTGTGTTCCCTTTGCCGATGGTATAAAGCTATTCAACATCACCGACAATATAAATAAATGCTCTGTCTTACATAGTGGCAAAAAATCAGAAAATAAAATACAAGCTGAATAGTCAAGACCTTATTGATGATCCAAACTCTGTCAAGGACCTTGGAGTACTCATCTCTAATGATCTAAGTGCTAGAGCCCACTGTAACTACATAGCCAAAAAGGCATTAAGAGTTGTTATCCTATCCAAAGTGTAGCTTTTTCTCCGGCAATATCACAGTACTAACTAGAGCATACAAAACATTTGCTAGACCAATACTTGAATACAGCTCATCAGTCTGGAACCAGCATCATGTATCTGATATTAGTACAGTTGAGAATGTCCAGAAATATTTCACAAGAAGAGTTCTCCATTCCTCTACTCATTGCAGAATACCTTATACCACCAGACTTGAAATTCTAGACCTAGAAAATCTAGACCTATACCACCTTCAGTACGACCTAAGTATAGTACATAAAATTATATATTGCAATGTCCTACCTGTCAATGAATACTTCAGCTTCAACCATAACAGTACAAGACCACACAATAGATACAACCTCAAGGTAAACCTTCATGCCATAGACCCTTCAGACATGCTGTGAGGAAAGGAGGTTTATTTATTTACAAAATCAAAGAGATTTGCCTGTGGAGGTAGCTACAGAGAAAATAGGATACAAAGAGGTTGTTTTATAGGGAGACTGGTCCTTGGTGTGAGCTTGAGAAGCATGCCAATTCTAGTCTGTTAGTGACACTTGATGGAAAAGAGTATGTGTAGGTCCACTGGTAAACAGTTTTAATTAACTATTTGCATTTACAGATCATCTTTTTAAAGGTGTACATTAAGTCTGGGAAACTTATTGGGGGGGGGGGGGGTTGTCCAAGGAAGTTTGAATAAAAGGTTCACCTCTATTTGCTACTTTTACTTGATTCACTTAGTTTCAGCTTAGTTTTAGATATTACCAATAGTTGCAAGTGATATTCCACATAAACAAGCAGATTGGTAATTCTAAGTTTAGGCAAGGAAAAGTACCAAAAATTAGATACAGATTACTGCAAGATACTAAAGAAAGTGGGGCTTTGGGTTTACAAGATTTGAAATTGTATTTTGATGCCTGTTGTTTGGTCTGGCTAAAAGAATGAATGAACCTTCAGAATATGAGGCTACTTGACTTTGAAGGTCATGCATTAAGATTTGGATGATATAGTTATCTATAGTATGACAAGGTTAAAGTAGATATTTATTTCAACAACCATGTTGTTAGATGTGCCATTCTAAGAGTTTGGGATAAATATAAAACAATGTTTTCTATGAAGAAGCCTCTTTGGGTTTCCCCACAAAAAGCTTTTTCTCAGAAAAGAAATGATGGTGAAGCCAAACTGGTGGACTTATGACAAAATAATATATTTTAATTTTGGTGATCCTACCCTCAAGTCTGAGGAGAAGCTAAAATCAGAAGGTAATGTCTGCTATTAGTTTACATATTTAAATTTGAAAGAAATATTTAAATTAGACAAAAAGAGTTATGGATTTGAGTTTATTAAAAATGAATTGGAAATCCTACTGTGTGGTAATGATGAACATATTATTAGTAAGATCTATAAAATGTTAGTGAATTTAAATCTAGAAAGTGGACATGTAAAGCATTGTATGATTCAGTGGGCAAGAAACTTTGGATATAATGTAATGATGGAACAATGAGAGAATATGTGGAATAAACATTTCTTCCACATATTCTCCCATTGTTCCATCATTACATATGTGGAAGAAATGTTTAAAATTTACATTAAATTATAATTTAAAAGAAAATTTCTGTAAGATGATTGGTATTTAACTCCAGACAAGTTGTGAAGAATGTATAATGGTATTTTAAATGAATGTTGGAAATGTAAATGTAAAGAAGAGACCTTTTATCACTTATGGTGGACATGTGATAAAGCAAAGAAATATTGGAGTAGGATTTATATTTTAATACAGAAAATTATTAAACTGAATATAAAAAGAAAACTAGAAACTTTTCCTTTGGGCTTAATGAAAAAGACTTGGGGGAAAAAAGGAACTTTGATGTTATATATGTTGACAAAAGCAAGAATATTCTACACATAAAAATGGAATGATGTTTAGTTTTCTGGTTTGAAGCTCTTCAGAGATGGACCAAAATCTGCAATCGTGTGCAGTTTTGATCCGTGCTCACCACCAGAGCTCCCCGATCTGGCTAGATTTAGGCTAAGCCACCCATAGAGGTGGCAAAGAAGGGGGAGACTGCTAGCAGGGTTGAGGAGAGCTGTATCTCTTCTCTTCAGCTGGCCATTATTCCCTTTCCTGAAGGTAGCTATAGCAGTGGTCAGAAATGGCCACCTCAAAGAAGAACTCGACCAGAAGAGAATGTGCAGGAGGAAGATAAGAAGAGAAAGTTTTGGTTGACCAGGTCAAATTGGAAAAGCAAGAACATAAGATACCCTGGAATTTTAATTATAAAAAATAACACTGTTCCCAAAAAAGATTTGGAAGTAGCGAAGGAGAGATGAAAGAGGAAGGATTTGGGTTTTTTTTTTTCTCCTTCCTTTCCTTATATTGACAGTTAAGAGAAAGTGAAAAAAAAATCCGCTTTGACATTAATAGGCATTTAAACTGGAAATTAAATGTCAAAGAGATAATAAAGATAAAAATTCCTGGATATTCAAAAATATTTAAAAGAAGGAAAGGAGAGAAAAAGCAAGAATAAGGCAGGATCTGAAAAATGAAGGGGACTGCCTGGAATTAAAAAGAACTCACAGTGAAACTTTAACAAGATTCCTAAAAGATACATTCTAACTGAAACTTAGCAACAAAATAATATAGAATGTTATAACTCTAAAGGCATAAATTGAAGTTTTAATAAGAGTTGAATGGATAAAATTTAAAAATATAAAGGTGTCATACTCCAATTAGTAATTAGAGAAGTGTTAACCCGGGATCATGCTATTCTCAAAAAAATATGTTTTATTTGTATTGGAGTTTTTTGTGAAAAAACTTAGCAACAAAATAATAGAGCCCTCAGGAAGAGAAAGTGAAAAAAGAAGCAAGACGAAACAGCTTTGGATTATTTGAACTATTTGGTGATTTTTGGATTTTTGGCCATTGGATTTAGATGACTAAAAACAATCGGGTGGTTGTTTAAAAGTGTTTAAAATGGCAATACTCGGGGAAGTACTGAAAATGGAACTTAAAAAATACAAAGAAGATGCACTAGAAGGAAGGGGTTCTTTTGGCTTCGTATTTCAATTTTTAGAAATGGAGATCTGGAACTATGAGAAACAACAAGAAATACTTGTGGAACAAGAAGATCGGGACAAAGAAGAAGCCATCTTTAATGATCAAGTAACTTTGTGTGAGGAAAAAAAGGGAAAGTGGGGAAAGAGAGTGGAAAGTTTAGGATTTAAAAAAACAACCAAAAAGAAGAATAGTTTGAAAAATAATTACAATACTAAGTAACAGAAGAGAGGATTACAGAAGAGAGAATTAGAAGTAGAGAGACAAGGGGGCAAAAAAGAGAGGGAGAAGAAGAGGGGGAAGAAGGAAAGGAAAAGAAGTTATAAAAGACAGAAATAGGATAGAGAGAAACAGGGAAAAGGCACAAGAATTGAAATAAGCCTATTTAGAGATAATGGGTGAGAATTTAATTGAAAAAAGGATTCTGCAAAGGTACATAAAGTAGTATTGTTATATCAGAAATAGAAATAAGTTCTTAGAAAATATGAGATAATGTGTGATTAAAATGATGGATAAAATATTATTGTAATGCAATGGTATGTTTGTTAATAAATAAATGGAATAGGAGAGAGTGGAATTAGGAAAGGAGGGGAACACTTTAATTAATCATGGAAAGTTTAACTGATATTAATAGAATTGAACAGGATGGGAATGAGTGTTTTATCTATTATTGTTATATACATTTTCTTCAGCTTAAATAATATAGTGTGTAATTCTAAGGGTATAAATTGAAATTTAAATAAGAGTTGAATGGATAAAATTAAAAGATATAAAGGGTTAAATATGAAATTGAAACAGGACAGATAAAAGTATAAATGTAAGATATTGAAATTTGTTAAAAGATATATAATTGATTTTAGATATGAGATAATTGTTTATAAGTGTTCCCAAGGAAATATGACTGTAATTGATAATAATAGAATTGAATTGGAAGGGAATGAGTGTTTTATCTATTATTGTTATATATATTTTGGGTTTTTTTTTAGCTTAAAGAACATAGTGTTTATTTTAAGAATGTACCAAGCAGAACTCAAGTGGAAATTATGTATTATATAGAATGTTATAACTCTAAAGGCATAAATTGAAGTTTTAATAAGAGTTGAATGGATAAAATTTAAAAATATAAAGGTGTCATACTCCAATTAGTAATTAGAGAAGTGTTAAACCGGGATCATGCTATTCTCAAAAAAATATGTTTTATTTGTATTGGAGGTTTTTTGTGAAAACTCAAATAAAAATTCATTATAAAAAAAATGGAATGATGTTTTGATCCCAATACTGGATGAATGGCTGCAAAATTTGATGGAGTTAGCAGAGTGGCTAAATTGACTGCTTTGAACAAAGAAAAAAATACAAATATTTTTATTTCTAGTTGGAAACTGCTTCTGGATGAGATGGAAAAAATGAAACTTTGATTTTAGGTTTTACCAATTTATTGTTGTAGAAATGGCTAGTTCAAACTATTATGTATAAGTAAAAACTTGAGGTTTGTCTACTGCACTAAAGGAAGTCAGAAGTCAATGCCTTTTCTTTCTTTCCCCCTTCTTTCCCATACCTTTCAATTCCCTTTTCCCTCCCCTATTTTTCCTACCATTTGCATTTGTATTTTTTGTATGTTATAACATAAACTAATTTAAACACTTAAATGAGAAAAGAAAAGTGATTATTTTTCCAAGTTCTTCTGTTCCATTGTCTATTGGTAGGTCTTCTAAAAGACAATATTTTTCTCAATTCATATGTAAGTATATAAATATTATATTAATTAGAACTGGGCTCCTTGTCTCAGCAGACTCTTTTCACCCTCAAGCATTCAGTCAATCCTTGGTAAGCTGGAAAGATCTCATTAACAGTATGGGAAGTCAGTAAATATGTTTAATTTCACTATGGGAATCAGGGAGATTGGGAGCCAGACAGGTAGGGATCATGGGAAGTGGAAAGGAAGAGAGGCAGGGAGCTAAGAAACCAAGGAGCAGTGAAATGGGAAGATACAAAGGCAGGGAACCAGGAAACAGAGATGATAGTTAATGTCTCCAAACGACATTGGAATATTAGACATGGGAATACTAAGGAACCCAAAATGTTATCTGTCACTGCATTTGTTTTGGGTTTGTCCGAGGAGCTTCCACAGATTTACAGAATGAGCTGGACTGCTTATCAAGTCTCCATAGTAACAAGATATGAGTGTCTTGTGAAGTTCTGTTTATACTGCGCATGTGTGTAGGGGAGGAGTTTTACTTCTACTTCATCTTTCATTATAGCTTTTTTCTTTTGCTTGCTTAGTAGAATGGTACGGCTGTTTCTTTTGTTTTTTAGTTATTTTGTAATAAAGTATGCTGACAACAGAAAAACATGATCCATTTCCTCTAATTTATGTTTTCGTTTTGAAATGGTGGCAGAGGATGGTTTATCTTTGTTTGGATTGCCAGCTAATCTGTTGTTTTGATTAATTAGATTACAAAGTCTGCGGATTTTGTAATTAATTTTGATAAACTCTACAATGCCAAAAAAGAAAGGCAAAGAAAAGCGGAAAGCTCAGTCGGAGGATTTATTGTCATTTTCTGAAATTCCTGAGGAGATAAGAAGTCCGCTGGCTACCGCTATTCATCTGGAGGAGGAAGCTGCCGTAGGAAGACAAGATAGCAGGTGTGTACCAAGTTTTTTTATGATGCATGCTATCAAACTCAGCCTGAGAAACCAGAAGCCTAAGAATTTGAGAAGCTTGGAACTAATTCTGAAGTTATGGTAATAGTTTTTCACCAAAAGAGAAAGGTGAAATTTATTATTCTTCATTAAATCCTGAGCCAACAATGAGTCAGAGAGCTATGCAGGATTATATGCAACAGATTGCATTTTATGAACAAAGCCTACAGCAAGCTAAGGCCTATGCACTGTCTTTTCAGCGAGATAAGGGAGTGATTAGAGTTCCTGAGTTCTCCATCTTGCCTTCTTCATTGAAGCCAAGGGCCCACCCACAAATTGGTCACATGGGAGTGGTGTCAGACCAATCAGAGCAGAGAGCTATGCCTACATCACAGATACCTCATGATATATATCGTGACTTAGTTGAAAGAGCTTCTGCCATTTCTAATGTTGCAGCACCATCTGCGGGTGATTTGCGTGAAATACAGGAACATTTACAAAATTTGCAAAGTGCATTTACAAAGTTGTCAAGGAGTCAGTCTGCTGTATAGATGTCTCCATCAAGCCAGCCAGTGCAAGCATTCATGCATGCCATGCCACATTTGAAAAGACCGACTGCATCACGAGCTCTAGATACAAGGCACAATTTCCATGGAAAAGCCTTTGTTCCAAGGATGCCAAGATGCTACGTTTGTGGTCATCTGGGACATATCGTTTGTGATTGTCCCCAGCGATCTCCAGCCCCTGTCATGTATCAGCCCAGAGGAACAGATTCCAGAAGCAAGGGCAGAGGTGAAAGACAAGGTCTTCGTGGTTCCAGGTGTGATCTACAAATTCCACACATCACATTGGCGTTAACCAACGAAGGAAGTCGAATTATGACAGAAGACATCTCTGGACTTTGGATAGTGGAACAGCAGTACATGTTACCTACAGAGGAGATCTTTTCACAGAGATGCATGAGCCTGAACCTGATATGTGTGAACTGTACACTTTTTCAAATAATACTGTTCAGGTCAAGGGAAAAGGAACTGTTTATATTGAAGAGCTAGATGCATTAATTCCTGATGTTTATTATATTCCAACAGCAACCAGCAGTTTGCTTAGTCAGAGTTATTTGTCAAGAGTTTCCAAGTACCAGGTTCACCATTTTGAAAAAGCAAGTTATGTGATGAAAGAAGGTAATATTGCTGCTGAAACCATAATAATTGGTGGTGTTTATTAGCTAAAGTCAAAGTCTACTTCGCAAGCACAGGCAAGTATACCTGTTCCAATAAGAGGGAGCACAGGCCCAGAGAGAGATGTTCCAGAGAGAGATCGTGTTGCTATCCCAAAGGTTCCAAGAACCAACAAAAGTAAGAAACAGGTTGCTCAAAGTAAGCCTAAGGTTCCTAATATGAATGTTGAAAAGTCACTAACAGGTAAACTTTTGCATTCCAGGTGTATCCATAAATGGCATAGAAGATTGGGGCATTCCAGTTTTTGTGTTCTTAGCAAGATGCCAGAATTCGTAAAAGGTTTGGATCTGAAGGGGTGTAAGGTGTTTTTGGATTGTGCTGTCTGCAAGAAAGCCAAATCCAAGGCAGCAGCTGTTCCAAAACACGCTACATGCCTGTCAACATGTGTTTTTGATTTGGTACATACTGACATAGTAGGTCCTTTTGCACCAACACTTGGTGGTAGAAAATATTTCTTAACAATTGTTGACAATTATTCTAGATATGGATTTGTGTTTCCTACGAAGGAAAAATCTGAAATCTTTCAGATCTTTAAAGATTTTGCAACATATGTCAACAATCAACATGGTGTTCACATCGCTAGAATTCAAAGTGATCGCGGTGCTGAATTCATGTCCCAGCATTTTCAGGACTGGATGCGTAAGAATGGAATTCTGCACCAGACCTCAGCTCCTTACGTTCCTGTGGAAAATGGAGTGGCGGAACACAGTAATGGAGTACTGCAAACAATAATGCGTTGTCTCCTGGAAGACACTAATCTGAGTTTCCCATATTGGGATGAAGCAATTAAATATGCAAACTACATCATAAACTGTATCTGGAGCAGTGTAATTAACCAGACACCTTTCTTCATGTTATATGGATATAAACCCGACTTGAGAAATATCCATATTTTTGATTCCTACGCTATGGTGAATATTCCATTAGCTCAAAGAAAGAAAGGAGATCCAGCAGCAAAAAGACTGAGATTTATGGGTATTGATGACAATTCCAGATGCAGCAAGTTCGTTGACTCCAGAAATGTAATTGTGGTTTCTCAATCCTTTAATTTTGAAGAAGATGTTGACTGGTCCAGAATTCACTCCAATGATCCCGGAGTTTATTTTCCTAGAGATGATGTAATGCAGTCTGATGATCGAGATTATCAGGTGAATGTTCCATCAACTAGTTCTTCTCAACCAGAGGTTCCATCTTTGCATGCCATCGATGCTGAAGCTAGTGACAAGGAAGAAGACGAGGACGAAATGGAAGAAGAATGGACTGTTGTTCCGAGATGTTCCGAGAGGGTCAACAAGGGGATCCCTCCACAGCCATTTGCATGGCAATTGACAAAAGCAATCTTACCTTGGCATAAGGAAATGCAGGCTGAAATGGACAATCTAAAGCAACTCAAGGTGTGTATGCCTGCAATTCCTACTGGATGAAGAAAAGGTTCTCCAGGGTTCCGGAAACAAGAAGGGGATACCTGGCTCTTAAACAAAAGTCTTTATGGTCTGAAACAGTCTGGTTTAATGTAGTATTTATGTCTTACTGACAAACTAAATTTAAAGGGTTTTATTAAATCCGAAACTGATGAATGCGTGTTCACAAAAAGATCTGGGAATGCATATGAGATAATTCTTTTTTATGTTGATGATATTGTTTATATTGGTCCAAATGAGCAAATGAATGAGAGTTTTCCTAATACTCTGCAGAAATATTTTATATTGCAGTGTTTAGGTTACATCAACAGACCACTTGAAGCTGTTTAGCATGAATACCTGAGTGAGAAGATGGGCCTTACCTGATGTCAGCTCATCAGGCAAAGAAGGGGGTGTCATTGCGTTTGTTTTGGGTTTGTCCGAGGAGCTTCCACAGGATTATTTTTCCAAGTTCTTCTGTTCCATCGTCTATTGGTAGGTCTTCTAAAAGACAATATTTTTCTCAATTCATATGTAAGTATATAAATATTATATTAATCAGAACTGGGCTCCTTGTCTCAGCAGACTCTTTTCACCCTCAAGCATTCAGTCAATCCTTGGTAAGCTGGAAAGATCTCATTAACAGTATGGGAAGTCAGTAAATATGTTTAATTTCACTATGGGAATCAGGGAGATTGGGAGCCAGACAGGTAGGGATCATGGGAAGTGGAAAGGAAGAGAGGCAGGGAGCTAAGAAACCAAGGAGCAGTGAAATGGGAAGATACAAAGGCAGGGAACCAGGAAACAGAGATGATAGTTAATGTCTCCAAACGACATTGGAATATTAGACATGGGAATACTAAGGAACCCAAAATGTTATCTGTCACTGCATTTGTTTTGGGTTTGTCCGAGGAGCTTCCACAGATAGTTTACAGAATGAGCTGGACTGCTTATCAAGTCTCCATAGTAACAAGATATGAGTGTCTTGTGAAATTCTGTTTATACTGCGCATGTGTGCAGGGGAGGAGTTTTATTTCTACTTCATCTTTCATTATAGCTTTTTTCTTTTGCTTGCTTAGTAGAATAGTACGGCTGTTTCTTTTGCTTTTTAGCTATTTTGTAAATAAAGTATGCTGATAACAGAAAAACACGATCCATTTCCTCTAATTTATAAAACTGAATCTTTTCGTTTTGACATTATCCAACATACATAAAATTCCCTGTATTTTCCCCAAACATGGTCCTTTTATTTTCCATAATTAAATAATTCCATAATTAAATATCAATGATAAATATATTAGATAAGGAAATAGTGATGTTATGAACAGAACAGTTGGGAAAGAAATATTGCAGTTAAACTAAAATGAATATATGGTTTCTGTACTGTTATTACTGATACCTCCCATTATCTGGGATAATAGGGCAGTATTATCACTGGGAATACAAGGTTTTAATTTAAAAGGGACCAGAATAACTCTATATGCACAATCCTTTCTAGATTAATATCAATTTTGCTGATCAGAATGTCCAGAAAGGGTAGTGAGGTGTTTTTTTTCTTCTTCTTTAGTAAACTGTATTCCTTTAAAAACAGACACTTATGATCATTCAAGTAATAATAATTTAAAAAAGGAATCATAGAACAGATTTGATTTGATTATGTTGATATTGATATTTCTGCTGCTTTTGTTTTCTTATATAGTGAGCCAAATTCAGGTTGCCCTGTGCAAGCTACAACTTTCCAAATCAAGACTGCACAGATATTCATTGTCAGGGGACTTCATGCTCTTCTTCATGTTCCATTTACACACTTATTTCAATCTGAATGCCCAGTTAGAGGATTCAAAATCTCATTACAGGTTCTGCCAAAACTACACCCATAGAACTTCTATTTAAATGGCTTTAAAAAAAAATTCTTATTAATTTTCTAAACATTTCCAGATATGGCTGATTGTTTCAAATGCCCAGAAAATCAATATGAAAACCAGGAATGAAACATATGCATTCCAAAGATTTTAAGGTACTTGTATTATGAAGAACCATTAAGTATCAGCATAGCAAGTTGCTGTGTCTTGTTGTCAGCTATCACAGTTCTGAACTTAAAGACATTTTAGAAGCATCACAACACTCACATTGTGAAAACAAATAATTGAGACCTTTCTTACATTCTTCTCATCTCACTTCTAATCTGTTTCCTTTGTTCTTCACTCTTCCTTGGAAGGCCGCCAACCATAATATGTTTTCTCCACCAAGCCCCATTTGGGGTCATTTTACTATGGCAGTTTCGTGTGTGTTGGCAAAAACCCTTATTATAGTTCTGGCTTTAATGGCCACAAAGCCAGGATCCAGGATGAAAAAGTGGAAAGGGGGAACCTTCATTGTTTTTTCTTGTGCTTTTCTTCAAGTAGGCTTTGTTTTGGCAGCGGAAGAACGAGACGCACACATTCAGTTGATTAGTTTTCTTTCTTTACTTTCAGGAACTGAACGGCTTTGGAGCCGTGGCAACCCTTCTTATATAGGCTGCTCGCGGCTCACCAGCCAATGACAGTGATACAAACTTCCCGCCAAAAGGACAACCAATCGCGGGTGAGTATTTGAATACAAAACACCCCTCCCCTCTTGGTCCAGTCCGACCAATCAGGGGCCCCGCCTAGGTTACATAGTCATGTAAATAGGCAGGGCTCCTGTCTGTCCGACTGGACCTGCGCAGGTCATTCGCCACTTGGCTCTCGGCCGGTGCGGATAGACCTGTTGATTTCTCTGTCCCTTCTCGTGGAACCGTCTGGAAGGTAGAGCCGGCCATGCCGCTCCTGACGGGCTTTGCCCTGTTAGTTGAGATGGCTAGGCCGCTCCCTTCCAGGATTCTTCCCATCGGACACTCATCTCCTGCCTGGTCCGCATTGATGTTGATTCCTTCGGCCTCAGGTGCGTAGCTGCGAACTTCGACCGGAGCTAATGATAGGGGTGTTTGTGATAGTGTTAGGTTGTCTTCGCTTGTCTGGGGGTGGTATGTGTTTGAAGGGTCTCCCCCTTCTTGGGTAATTGGGTAATCCCCTCCCCCCCGGTTTGTGAATTGCCTGTGTAAGGGTCCGGGAGCGTAACTGGTCAATATGCCTTTTCCAGTCCCTGTTGTCAGAAGTCGTTAAGCAGTAAGAACGTGGCCCGGTGACTTGGGTAATGGTGGCTGGAATCCATAAGGGGTCTCCCACTAAATTCTTGGCATATACCAGATCCCCTACTTTAAACGTGTGGAGCTTGATAGATGAGTCTATAGGTTTTTCTGTGGAATAGGTTGGGTGTAAACAATCCAGAGGGGATCGTAATTTTCTACCCATCACTAACTCAGCCGGGGTTTTATTAGTGATTGTGCTAGGCATTGTGTGCTGGATTGATAACAGTTTATCGATGTGTTCCTGAATAGGGCCAGGGCCTAACTTGTTAAGGGTTTCTTTAGTAAACCGAACCATACGTTCTGCATGGCCATTTGCTGCCGGATGGGCCGGCGCGGTCAGGGCATGTCGTATTCCCAGGCTAGCTAAGTATCCCTCAAAAGTTGTGGAAGTGAATTGGGACCCGTTGTCAGAAACCAACACATCAGGTAACCCATGCGTTGCGAATAATTTACGGAGTTGCTGGATGACAGCGTCAGAGGAGGTAGAGTGCATAACGCTTACCTCCAACCAATTGGAGTAAGCGTCAACTAGGATCAAAAACATGTAACCCCTCATGGGACCCGCGAAATCAATATGGACCCTTGACCAGGGGCCCCTGGGTAGTTCCCATTCAGCTATCAGTGCCTGCGGGGGTGCGGGTCGGGACTCTTGGCAGGATTTGCAACCAGCCACCCAATTCCCAATCTCCTTGTCCACACCTGGCCACCAAAAGTAACTTCTAGCCAGGGACTTCATTTTTACAATACCCAGGTGCCCCTCATGAAGCAGGTCCAAAATTGGATCCGTCGAGGTGGTATAACAACCCGATCCCCACATAGTACGCAACCCTTAAGACAGGAAAGTTCAGTTTGTCTTTGTTTGAATGGTTTCATGCAGTCCTCGAGGCCGGATTCCGGCCAACCCTTGGTGATCCAAGTAGCAACTCTGTAAGGACAAAATCTTTGGACGTTTTGCAGGCAATATCGCCAGCAGTCATTGGTAGATTAGGCATGGTTTCAATTTGCAGGGTGGAAATGCTCGGAACAGGATCAGTGTCTGTATCTGGCAATGGGCAACGGCTCAACGCGTCCGCGTGAGTGATGGAATGGCCCGGTCGATAAAACAAAGTATAGGTGTAGGCGGCCAGGAACTCTGACCATCTGGCCATATGAGGCAATAAGATATTAGGGGTGGCCTTATCCCCAGCTAGAATGCCCAATAGTGGTTTGTGGTCGGTTATAATGGAAAAAGTGCGGCCGTAGAGGTACTCATGAAAACGTTTAATGCCTAATATAATGGCCAAAGCTTCTTTATCAAGCTGGCTATAGTTGCGTTGGGCTTTAGATAGAGTTTTTGAATAAAAAGCTATCGGAGCTTCTCTGCCATCTGGTAGAACATGGCTTAGAACTGCCCCCACGCCAAATGGTGAAGCATCACAAGTCAAGGTTAAGGGTAGTGTCTCGTTGTATTGAATTAGTACCTTGGTAGAGGTAATAAGGTCTTTGATTTGTTGAAATGCTGCGTTTTCCCGGCTGTCCCACTTCCAGGAAGCGTCTTTATCAAGCAACCTGTGGAGGGGTTCCGCTACTGTAGCTTTCTGTGGCAAAAACACATGACAGAAGTTAATAAGTCCTAAGAAGGCTTGCAGTTCCCCTTTGTTTGTAGGAAAGGACGCGTCCTGGATTGCGCAGACTTTCCCTTCAGTGGGGTGAATACCATCGCTATCAATTAAATAGCCGAGAAATTCAATCTTGTTTGTGATTAGCGTGCACTTTTCCCTTTTTACTTTTAGACCGGCCTCTGTAAATTTAGTTAGGACTTAACATAGACGGTCCTTAAGTTGAGCTTTGGTTTTGGCCGCAATTAACATATCATCAAAATAAGGGATGACACCTTTGATTCCGCGGAGAAGGCATTCCATCAAACATTGGAAAATTCCCGGAGCCACGCTAACGCCAAATTGAAGTCGGTTGCATTTAAAAGCTCCCCGGTGCATGACAATAGTTTGGGCTTCAGCCGTTTGGGAATCTACCGGCAATTGTTGATACGCTTGGGCCAGATCAAGTTTAGCAAAGATTTTCCCTCCTTTGATTGAATGTAACAAATGCTGAACAACCGGAACTTTGTTGCAGTGCGTGGTTCAGGGTAGCTTTATAGTCCCTGCAAATCCGGACTGAACCATCTGCTTTAATAGGGGTGACGATAGGGGTTTCCAATTTGGCGTGATCTACTGATTCTAAAACCTCTTGTTTGATAAGTTTATCCAGTTGTTCGTCAATTTTAGGTTTCAATGCAAATGACACACGCCTTGCTTTAAGTCGAATAGGGGCCACATTTGGGTTTAGATTAAAAGAAATCGGGTTACCCTGGTACTTGCCTAGGTCACTGCTGAAAAGATCTTGGAACTCCTTGACGAGGTCCTCCTCCCAGTCCGTTTCATCGACATGGTTAATGCCTGTCATTCCAATCCCCAACGGTTCAAACCATTCGAGATCCAAAAGGCTAGGTCTATTTCGGTTGATGATGGTGAGTGGAAGAATTGCAGTATGGTCTTTGAATGAAATTTGAAAATGCCCTACGCCAACCACTGGAATCTTGTTCCCTTGGTAATCTTTGAGAGTAAGACTTTGGTTTTCTAGCTCGTTTCGCTGAATGTCAGGTATTAATTGCTGGATGGTTGTCCAGGAGACCATTGATAGGAAAGATCCCGAATCAACCTCCATCTCGCAATCCTGATCTTCAATTTTTACTTGGACGTGAACCTTTTTTTACATTCCATGTATCTGAATGACCAATGGTCACAGTTTGGTGGGTTTCCTCTCTTCTGTAGGTTGTGTCTTTGTTTTTCTTGTGTCTTCCTTCTAGGCTCCAACGGCTGGTCGGTTTCCTATCTCGGTCTCTCTCTCTCTCTCTTTCTCTCTGTGGTGGGCTCCATCTCCGTCAGGGGCTGTAGTTGGTTCTGGACCGGCATACTTTAGCTATGTGCCCTTTCCTGTCGCATTTTCGGCAAATAGCATCAATGAAACGGCATTCTGAACGTGGGTGGTTTCCCCCGCAATGTTTACATTCAAATTCAAATTTCCTGCCGGCCCGCTCTTTTCTATCTTTTCCCGCCTTTAAGTGATAGACGTCATCTTCCTCGCTACTGGTTCCCGACTCGATGTCCTCGTGGTGTGTTGAGGTTCTTTCTTTCTCTCCTTCTGGTCTGGATGGTTCCTTACTGATGTAACCTGCCGATTTATTTATTTTCTTCATTTTGGCAGCCGATTTGTGCGTAGCTTCTGTAGCGGTGGCTTCCTCTATGGCCTCTTTTACTGTAATTTTCGGACAGTTGAATAAACGGCTCTGTAACGTAAGGTCTTTCAACCCGAGGACCACGCGGTCTCTCAGTGCCTCATCAAAGTTCAAAAATTCACACTCTCCGCTGATGTCCCTTAAAGCTGCTACAAAATCAGCGATGCTTTCATCCTCTTTCTGATTTCTTAAGTAAAATTCGTGCCGCTTGATCAGGCTTGACATAGTCGGCGCATAATGAGCCCAGAGAATCTTCTCTAACTCTGGCCACGTCAATGTTTTTACATCTGCGGGTGCAGCTAGCGCCTTCGCCATTCGGAAAACAGTGGGTCCGCAGTGGGTCAGGAACACGGCTCGTTTCCTATATTCCGAGACCCCGTTCAGATCGCTGCTCTCTAAGAACATGAGGAACTGATCGTATGATTGCCATTCCTCCTTGGTGGGGTTGAACTGCTCGGGTGGCGCGTTATTGCCAGATATTTTTCAGCTCGAACTTCGCCGCTCCGTACTCAACTGAATTTCTAATGTCTCGATCCAACCTTCATCGCCAGTGTTTTGGCGGCGGAAGAACGAGGTGCACACATTCAGTTGATTAGTTTTCTTTCTTTACTTTCAGGAACTGAACGGCTTCGGAGCCGCGGCAGCCCTTCTTATATAGGCTGCTCATGGCTCACCAGCCAATGACAGTGATACAAACTTCCCACCGGAAGGACAACCAAAGCGGGTGAGTATTTGAATACAAAACAGGCTTCAAGTGTTGTGTGGTTCAAAACATCTTCCCCCTTCCCAGATAGTGACATGCATTCCAAGAGTGAAAAAATTGTTCTTCAGTGTAATGAGTCATCACCCATCATGTTTTATCTTGTTTTGAGCTACCTGGGTTTACTCGCCACTGCCAGTTTCACCATAGCTTTCTTTGCCTGGAAATTGCCAGACACTTTTAATGAAGCCAAATTTGTCACTTTCAGCATGTTGGTATTTTGCAGTGTGTGGCTGACTTTAGTTCCAACTTACCTGAGCGCCAAAGGAAAATATATGGTCACTTTGG
Source organism: Bungarus multicinctus (assembly GCA_023653725.1). NCBI lineage: Eukaryota > Metazoa > Chordata > Lepidosauria > Squamata > Elapidae > Bungarus > Bungarus multicinctus. Next base: position 112,076,244 of record CM042840.1, read on the forward strand.
AGATCTTCTCTATTTTATCTTCCAGTGCTGGATTGCTAGGTTGCATCTTTGCTCCCAAATGCTACATTATTCTGTTGAGACCTGAATTGAACAAAAGAGAGCACTTAACCAGCAGAAAAACCTGAAGATGTCAATTTTGCAGTGGCTCCATCCTCAATATTACAAGAAGAGGATTGGAGTGAATTTTAGTGACATAGCTTTGTATATTCATGAGTTAAGTTTCTTTCTTTCTTTCTCCCTCTTTCCCTCTCTCTCTTTTTCTCTGCCTTTTCATTCCTTCCTTCCTTCTTTCCTTCCTTCCTTCCTTCTTGGTTTATATCTTTTATATTTTATACTCAGTGCTCATATAGTGACATACACATATAGTGGCCATAATCTGACATCTAAACCAACAAAATCCCTTTGAAAATGTAACATAACTTTATTACAGTACACAGTATGCGGCATGTCCAAAAAAATGGAACATCCCTGAGAAAAAGCACAGGCAAAGTTCATGTACGTTTGGCCCACTATATATGAAAGATATATCACTTTCAGCACAAAAAAAAATAAAGATACAGTGGAAATTAAAGCTTGGTGTTGGAATCCTTGGTGTAAATACCTCCCTTTGACATTGCTAGTATTATTATTATTGTTGTTGTTGCTGCTGCTGCTAATATTGTTGTTGTTACTATTATTATTATTATTGTTGTTGTTGTTATTGTTGTTGTTATTATTGTTCTGTTCTGGTTCTGGTTCTGGTTGTTTGCTGCACTTTGAGCAGCTTCCTCTTGTTGACCTCCATCAAAGCTGGTTCAACACTGTCTTTCACATAATCTGCCAGAGCATGCTTCTCTTCTTCAACTGTCTGCTTCACTCTGCCGCCTGCTTTTCTGGGCAAATATAGCCTGTTGACATCACTACGCAGGTGCAGCGCATAGTGTATGGTCATCAGTTTTCTTGTTTTCCTATCCAAGTTGTCCAGCTCTGCCTGTGTCCAGTTTATGATCCCAGCAGTATATCTGATGACGGGTATGGCCCGGGTATTTATAGCCTTGATGGTGTTACCACCATTCAGTTTGCTTTTTAGAAGTTTTCTGACCCTTTGTGTGTATTCTTTGCTGACCACATTTTTCACTTGCCTGTGCTTGATATTATCCAGCTGCAGTATGCCCAGGTATTTGTAGGCTTTGGATTGGTGGCACTTGATGGTTTGTCTATAATAATAATAATAATAATAATAATAATAATAATAATAATAATAATAATAATAATAATCCTCTTCATTATTATCATTATCATTATCATCATTGTCATCATTGTCGTTGTCATCACCGTTGTTGTTGTTTTTGTTCTTATTGTTGTTATTGTTATCATTGTTATCATTGTTATCGTTACCATTATTGTTGTTGTAATCATTGTTGTCATCGTTGTCATTGTCGTTGTCATTGTTATTATCGTTATCGTTATCATCGTTATCACTGTTATCATCATTATCATCGTTATTATTATCGTCATCATCATCGTCATCATTATTGTTGTTGTTGTTGTTGCTGTTATTACTGTTGTTGTTATTGTTGTTCTGTTATTGGTATTGTTGTTATTATTATTGTTGTCGTTGTCATCATTGTCGTCATTGTCGTTGTTGTCATTGTTGTTGTTGTCATTGTTGTTGTCATCATTGTCATTATCATTATCATTTATGTTGTTATTTTTGTTATGGTTGTTATTGTTGTTGTTGTTGTTGTTATTTGATTCCCACTAGGTCAGCATTCTAGATACAGTCAACCAATAAAAGTAATCTGTTTACTGGGCCAGAGATTCCTCTTTTTTTGTTTATTTATTTTGGTTTGTCAATTGCTTACAAGATAATAGGTATAAGTAAAAACATAGTTATGAATATATGGATACATATAAGAAAAATAAAAAAAAATAAAAGAAACAATAGGACAGGGACAGTAGGCACATTGGTGCGCTTATGCACTCCCCCTACAGACCTCTTAGGAAAGGGGTGAGGTCAATAGTAGTCAGTCTAAGGTTAAAGTTTTTGGGGTTTCTCCTGTTGCCACCTAGAGTCTTTTTTTAGTTTGCTGTGAATATTTTCTTTAAAAGGTAATATCAATAATTAAAATTATTTGGGTGGGGATGTGTGGAGATCATGCAGGTATGGAAGGGAATATAATTGACACATGTAATTGGGATTTCTGGCCAGATGACAATATTAAAAAGTACAAACAGGACAACTTAAAAGATCAATCAATTTCATTCCTGCAATTCATGTTTTGCAATGCCTTGAGCTCCACCCTCAGTATCTTAATGCCTGCTATACAAAGCATAATGTCAAGGATTTCCACAGTGTTAAGAACATGTAGCCTGCTGGTTGTCAAGAGGAAGGTTTTATAGGGTAACAGCTGTTGTGGAAATGCAGGTCTCACAAGCCCCTCAATGTGGCAACATTTAAATAATTGGTCATAGAGCATGCCCACTTTATCCAATTCAGTTGAATGAACAGATACACTCAGAAAGTTCTCCAGATGACCTGCATGCTGTTTTGGGCTTTAGAATTGATAACCAGTCCTTGAATTATGCAAGGAGATAAGCTGGGAGGCAGTGTAGCTGTTACAATAATGGTTTAACATAGGGAATCTGACTGGAATGTGATACCATGTAAGCTACCAGATTAAAGATCATTGTAACTTATGGTTGGAGTTCAGGGACTGATCTATGAAGAGTATGTTTATTAATCTAATGATGAGTTATCACCCATCATGTTTTATCTTGTTCTCACTACATGGACTTATTGGCCATTGCCAACTTCACTGTAGCTTTCTTTGTTCAGAATTTGCCAGACACTTTCAAGTAAGTCAAATTCATCACTTTCAGCATATTAGTGTTTTATTTATTTTTATTTATTTATTTATCATATTTTTATACCGCTCCCTCTCCCAAAAAGGGACTCGGGGCGGTGTACAGCCTACTAAAAACACATAATAAATACATTATAAATACAATTAAAAATATATTAAACGCGATTGGTCCGGCTGTGTCCCATCAAAATTAAATTTAGCAATATAAAATCAGGGATCTGAATAAAAATTAATTATTAAAACCCAATTAAGTTTAAAACCGGAACCTGATTACTGGGCCAGGCCAGCCTGTCTAAAAAATAGGGTTTTAACTGCGCGCCGGAAGGTCAGAAAATCCGTCATGGCCTCCGGGGGGGAGATCATTCCATAGGGAGGGAGCTCCCACAGAGAAAAGCCCGAACTCTCGGGGCCGTCAGTTTTGCAGTGTGTGGCTAATTTTTCCCCAACTTATTGAGCATGAAAGGAAGTTAGATGTCTCTGTGGAAATCTTTTCCATCCTATGATACAGTGCTGGATTCCTGTGTTTCATCTTTGCCCCCAGTTGCTATTTTATTCTGTTGAAACCTGAACTAAACCAGACATAGTAGTTAATCAACAGGAAAAACCTGAAGATATCACTATTTCAATAATTTTATCATGAACCTTACCGAAATGTTTATGGTCCTAGACAGTGGCTTGGGAGTTCATAACCTCCATAGAGGCCATGGTCCTGACACAAATCATCCAAAGCCTTATTCAGTTCAATGGTCATACTGTGAATACAATTTTCTTAGAGCAGTGGCAGCATGGTGGGAGATCTATTAGTATCCTTTGGTCATCAGTAGAGCATGTCATTTTGCCTCAAGATTCTACAACACTACTCTCCTCTGAAGAAAGACAAGATTTATTTGAGTGGTCTTCCTTTGGCAACTAATTGACTCATCTCCCAGAGCTTCTACTGCACAGTTCTTTGAAGACTTTGTGTCAGATCTGTGTATCTGTCATTTCTTCAGGGGAAGAAGAAAAAAAAAGGGGGGGGGACTGATAAAGAAATCCTTTCTTGATGTAACCTGAATATATTTAACCTTATATCGAATTTGCACACCCATACATGATACAAGGGGGGGAGAGAAGCCATATGGCCAGAACCTAACACCTTGGAGCGGCACAGCCAGGAGATGAGAAAACCATAAAACTCCACAGTGAAGTGCTCTGGGCAATCTCCAAAAACAGCCCGTTCTAAAAAGGGGCTGGGGGGGAAGTTAGGTACGTCTTGGGAAATGTACGTGAGAAAAAACCTTCCAACATATTGGCTTTTGTTTCCCTAAATAAACATTGAGATGGGGGGGGGGGATTTTAAACTCCCTTATCTATCACTGTATGCCTGAGGGACCTCAGACGCTGCTTTGAATTTCTACATGAACTGTCTCATCTCAATAAAGGATTTCTTTTGATACGCTTGATTCTCAGAAGTTCATTCTTATTGTTTGAATGGGAAAAAGTTCTGTAGCCTAACATAAAGCAGCGTCTGCAATAGAGGTCAACCCGGAGAGGAATTTTTTTTTTTTTTAACAATTCACTCTACCGAGGGGACCCTGCAAGAGAAGAAAAAATGTCTGAATACAACAAGCAGCAAGGGGGAGCCGAATGCTGGGGAGAAACGTCAACAATTACCCAGCCAGATACTGACTCGATGAGTCCCATCGAAGACAGCGAGGCTGCCTGCGAAACCTCTACCAAGCCCCGGTGGTCTATAGGTGTAGGAAAGAGAGACACCTGGGATGGAAGAACCAGGGGAATAACCCTCACCCAAGGAAATCATAAACCCGTGTGGAAATTGGAGCTAGAAGCCCTATCGAATCAGGAAGAATGGGATGAGGAGCCACCGGCCGATGACCGAATGAGATGATACATCAATTGCCTAGTGAGGGAAGCCCTGGAGAACCTCGACATGGGGGATGCACAAAGATGACAATGCAGGAGAGCGAGAGAACCAGAAAGTGAAAGAACCCGAGCCGCAACCCCGGATTCAGTGGAGATTGAGCGGGAAGAGGGACAAGCTGAAGAACCAGCAGCCGACCCTTAAATGCCCTGGATCAGGGAACTAACCCTGGCCAACCTAGAAACATACAATTACAGAGGAAGGTCCCGCCCTTGGGGGTAAAATTCGATGGAGACCTCCAGAAATTGGGATTTTTCCTGGCATAAGTGCTCACCTACATGCAAGAATATGGACAGGATTTCCCAACCCAAGGGTCCCGGGTGCTCACCCTAGCTCTTGAAGGGGCGGCAGCCAGATGGATAGTAATGCTCCACAACGTCAATGCCCCAGAATTAAGAAACTTAGATCGCTTTATGACGGCCCTACGCCACCATTTCGAGGACCCGCTTGCCAATAGAAAAGCCCACGACCACATCAGAGTCATGAAACAAGGCCATCGCTCGGTAGCAGAATACACCGAGGAATTTCGTGACCTGGCCGGCCGGGTAGATTGGCCAGAGGATATCCTAGTCCGCTAGTTCAAAGATGGACTAAATGATGATCTATATGCTGCCTGCCTGGCCCGTGGGGCCCCAAACCTTTTGCATGAATGGTACATGATGGCAGAGGAGGAAGAGATAGACATGACTCGAAACCGGTACCGTGCCGGTAAGTTTTGGAAAAGATCCCCACCCCTGGGGAAATGGGAAGTTTTCAAACCCCAATCCACCATGACTCCAAGAACGTCTGGTTGTTTTAAGTGTGGAAAGGAGGGACACCGCGCAGCAGAATGCCACTCGAAGACTCCTGCCAGAAAGCTAGACCAACCATTAGGGAGGAAACCCGCAACATCCAGCCCTCGAGGGAAGGAGACTGGCCTGAGAGGCCGAGTAGATGTGGGATTCTGACCCCCCCCCAAACCTGAGGAAGAATCCCAAATGCTCCGAGGGGACCTGAGCCAGTCCGAAAGTGATCCAGAAGATGACCCGCTGGTAAGCAATCCAATTGAACCAATCACCCTACCCCTGAGACTGTTTATCCCCAACCAAGGGAAGGGGAGGAAGTTGCAGCGTTGCTGGACTCGGGATGCACCCGATGCCAAATCAAACCCTCCCTTGCAGATAAATTGGGAATCCAACTGAAAGAAATGGAAAATCCCATCACTTTCTGCCAATTAGATGGAACTATAGCGGGGGGGAGCCAGCCAGGTTTACCACAGAACCATTGAAAATAAGACTAGGAAACCACAGGGAGATGCTCACATTCATTGTAGCCCTAGGAATGGAAGAGCCACTAGTCCTAGGTCTCACATGGCTACAGAAATGGAATCTAAAAATAAATTGGAGGAAAGGAACTGTACAATTCCAGAGAGATGTAATATTTGCAAAAAGCTCAGAGGAAAGGATAAAGAATGGGAAAGAGAACAGAGAATCAGCCATGACCGGACAGTCTGCGGAACCCATTAACAACCCCAATGAGTACCAGGATCTGGCCCAAGCATTTAGTGAGGAAGCTTGTGATGAACTCCCACCCCATCGAGCCACAGACTGCGCTATCGAAATCCTACCAGGGGCTAAACTCCCAAAACCACAAATGTACTGCATGTCTCCCAGAGAACTGAAAGAACTCAGAGCATTTATCGATAAAAACTTAAAACGGGGTTTCATCGAACCCGCCCGACCAAAAATAGCTGCCCCAGTGTTATTCCGTGAAAAGAAAGATGGCTCCTGCCGTCTCTGCGTTAATTATCAAAAATTGAACACTATTTGCATAGAGAATATGTATCCACTCCCCCTCATGAAGGACATGTTAGCCCACCTCTCGAAAGGAAAATTTTTTTCAAAATTAGACCTACGGGAGGCATATTACCGCATCAGAATAAAGGAAGGGGATGAGTGGAAGACAGCTTTTAACACACCATTGGGATGCTACCAATTCAAAATGCTCCCCTTTGGACTGCAAGGAGCGCCTGCAGTGTTTATGCAATTGATCAATGAAACCCTTCATGAATTTTTATTTAAAGGGGTTTTAGTGTATCTTGATGATATTTTAACCTACACAGAAAAGATGGAAGAACATATCAAGCTACTCCGTGCAGTCCTCACAAAACTCTTAGACACTAAACTATATGCAAAACTCTCCAAATGTGAGTTCCACCAAGAGAAAATTGACTATGTGGGGTATAGAATATCCCATGAGGGAATAGAGATGGATCCACAGAAAGTGAAAGCTGTATTGGACTGGGATCCACCCCACACACGCAAACAATTGCAAAGTTTTCTGGGATTTGCAAATTTTTATCGCCAATTCATTCCAGTTTTTGCAAACATCGCCCTCCCTATCACAGACTTGCTAAAAACGAAGGGGGGGGGGAGAAACCCAAACCTAGGCAACCCCTCATCTGGACAATGGAATGCCAAGCAGCATTCGAGAAACTCAAACGTCTGTTCGCAGCAGAACCGGTCCTTAAGCACCCAGATCCCAAACAACCTTTTGTCATCCAAGCAGACGCCAGTGATGTTGCAGTTGGGGCAGTACTTCTCCAAAAGAATGGAAGTGGACAATTACAACCATGTGCTTATACATCCAAGAAACTGACGGAAACCGAGCAAAGATGGGCCGTATGGGAGAAAGAGGCATATGCTGTGCGGTGGGCAATGCTCACATAGAGACATTTCCTGGAAGGAAACCAGATCCCCTTTGAAGTATGGACTGATCACAAAAATCTGGAAGCTCTGAGAAATCCACGGAAACTCTCCAAAAAACAAGCAAGGTGGGCTCAATATTTTGAACATTTTAATTTCACTCTCAAATATTTTCCTGGGAAAAAGAATTTCTTAGCAGATGCACTGTCCAGGAAACCCCAATACAACAGCAAAAAGATTGAAGTTATAAAACCGATGATCCAACTGACCCAACTAGCAGCCAAGGTAATCACCCGGGCACAAGAGAAAAAAAAATCATCCCTGACTGAAGACACAACGACATCAATACTTAAGGAGGCACTACTTAAAGATGATTGGTTCCAGGCTAACAGAAACACGTCCTTTCTCAAAGATGGACTGACTTGGGTAGAAAACAAGCTTTATGTCCCTGCAAGCCAGAGAATGGAACTCATGAAACGTTGCCATGACTCCAAAATAGCAGGACACTTTGGATTTGTAAAAACCCTGCACCTCATCAAAAGACAATTTTGGTGGCCGTCCCTCAAAAAGGACATTGAAAACTATGTTGCGAACTGCCCCATCTGTGCTGCTGCAAAGAGAAGACAAGGAAAATATCCTGGACTTTTACAAACAGTAGTAGACCCTTCTGCTCCCTGGAAAGAGATCTCTATGGACTTTATAGTGGAACTTCCCGAAAGTCCTGGGAATACTCTCATTTGGGTTGTAACTGATCTTTTTTCCAAACAGGTTCACTTTATTCCATGCCAAAAGATCCCAACTGCCAACTCATTGGCAAAGATGTTCCTAATACACATTTATTGCCTTCATGGAGTTCCCCAACGGATTATCTCAGATAGGGGTGTTCAGTTCACATCCAAATTTTGGCGGGCGTTTTTAAACCTATTAGGCTCCACCCAGGGATTATCATCTTCAAGCCATCCCCATACGGATGGAGCAACAGAGAGAGTGAACAGCGCGTTAGAATAATATTTAAGGTGCTTTATTAATTACCAACAGGACAATTGGACTGACCTTCTTCCTTTTGCAGAGGTAGCATACAATAACTCAGTCCATAGTAGCACGGGGTTCACCCCATTCCACGTAGCCATGGGCCAAGAATTCAACCCCATTTTTATTTATTTATTTATTTGTCACATTTTTATACCGCTCCCTCTCCCAAAAAGGGACTCGGGGCGGTGTACAGCCTACTAAAAAACACATAATAAATACACTATAAATACTATAAATACAGTTAAAAATATATTAAACACGTTGGTCCGGCTGTGTCCCATCTAATTAAAGATTTAACTCTATAAAATCAGGGATTCAAATTAAAAAATCAAAAATATAAAATTAATTACTAAAACCCAATTAAATTTAAAACCGGAACCCAATTACTGGGCCAGGCCAGCCTGTCTAAAAAATAGGGTTTTCACTGCACGCCGGAAGATCAGAATATCCGTCATGGCCTGGATCTCCGGGGAGAGATCATTCCATAGGGAGGGAGCTCCCACAGAGAAAGCCCGAACTCTCGGGGCTGTCAGCTGACAACGGCCGGGTGGCAGGTACCCCAAGGAGGGCAACCCTGTGGGAGCGTACTGGGTGGCGGGAGGTTGACGATGGCAGTAGGCGGTCCCGTAAGTACCCAGGTCCCGAGCCATGGAGCACTTTAAATACCATCAGTACCACCTTGAATCGAATCCGGAAGGCCACAGGAAGCCAGTGCAGCCTGCAGAGAAGCGGTGTAACATGGGAGCTCCGAGGGGCACCCACAATCACCCGCGCGGCTGCATTCTGGACCAACTGCAACCTCCGGAGACTCTTCAAAGGGAGCCCCATGTAGAGAGCATTGCAATAATCCAGGCGGGAAATAACGAGGGCGGAAGTGACTGTGCGAAGTGCGCCCAGATCCAGAAAGGGCTGCAACTGGTAGATCAGACAAATCTGATAAAAGGCCCCCCTGGCAACGGCTGCAATGTGTTCTTCTAAGGACAGCCGTACGTCCAGGAGGACACCCAGATTGCGCGCCCTTTCCACGGGGGTCATGGTAATTCCATGCCGGAACTACCCACCAAAGAACCTGAAATCCCCTCCCTTAAGGAGTGGATGGATAATTTACAAGCCATGTGGCGAGTGGTAAGATTATCTCTACAGGAAGCTAGAGCAGTTTACAAAATTCAAGCAGACAAAAAACGCTGTGAACCCAAACCTTTCAAGATTGGAGACCGTGTATATTTGTCCACAAAATTCTTAAAATCATTACAACCTTCTAAGAAATTAGGACCAAAATTCATTGGGCCATTCCCCATCTCCAGAATTATCAACCCCGTGACAGTAGAGCTTCATCTTCCAAAAACACTTAGGCAGATTCATCCAGTATTTCACTGTAGCTTACTCAAACCGGAGATCACTTCAAACCTCAGACCCTCCCTTCCCACACCCCCAACCCCCATCATAATACATGGGGAACAACATTTTGAAATTAAAGACATCCTTGATTCACGCACTTACCGTGGATCCACACAATATTTAGTAGCTTGGAAACACCTTCCTTCCTCAGAAAATGAGTGAGTAGCCAAAAGACATGTAAAAGCACCCACATTACTATGAAAGTTCCACCTAAAATACCCTGATAAACCATCCTGAATTGCACATGTAACGCATGATTTTTGTTTTTTTTCCAGGTAGACCTATCTGTTTTTTAAAGGAGGGCAGGCTGTCAGATCCGCGTATCTGTCATTTCTTCAGGGGAAGAAGATAAGGCGGGGGATTATATCGAATTTGCACACCCATACATGATACAATGGGGGGAGAGAGGCCAGAACCTAACACCTCGGAGCGGCACAGCCAGGAGATGAGAAAACCATAAAACTCCACAGTGAAGTGCTCTGGGCAATCTCTAAAAACAGCCCGTTCTCAAAAGGGGCTGGGGGGGAAGTTAGGTACGTCTTGGGAAATGTACGTGAAAAAAAACCTTCCTAAAGGGGAAGGATCCCCTCCCAGAGGGGCTGGGAGGGGAATTAACATATTGGCTTTTGTTTCCCTAAATAAACATTGAGATGGGGGGGGGGGATTCTAAACTCCCTTATCTATCACTGTATGCCTGAGGGACCTCAGACGCTGCTTTGAATTTCTGCATGAACTGTCTCATCTCAATAAAGGATTCCTTTTGATACTCTTGATTCTCAGAAGTTCATTCTTATTGTTTGAATGGGAAAAAGTTCTGTAGCCTGACACTTTGGTTGCAGCCTGGAATCAGAAAATGGCCAAGGCTAACTGCAAGATGTGTAATAATAAAAGAAGATAACTATACTAAGCTATTAAACCAAATAAAACTGCATTTGGAAAAATGAAAAGAATTGCAATTATCAATGTTAGGAAAAATAGAGACCATAAAAATGAATATTCTACCAAAACTATTTTTCTTGTTCCAAATGATTCTTATAAAAATAGAATAAATATTTTGATGAGTTAAATTCAACAATTTTGAAATTTATTTGGCAAGAGAAAAAAGCTAGAATAAGATTGAAAATGTTGCAGGAATCTAAAAATAATGGAGGAGGATTGTGGAGGATTGAGGATTGAGGAGGTTGGATTACCAGATTGTGAGTTATATTATCAAGCACTTGTATTAACATGGTGGAAGGATGGATAACCTTCAGACATTAAAAATTATTGTATCTAGAAAGTCACAATTTGCAACTAGAATGGCATGCTTTTTTACGGTATGGTAAGAATAAAATTCATAGATGCTTCCAAAATTTCTAAGTAAGGAATGCAATATTTTTAGTATAGGAAAAGGTGAAAGCTAAAATATATATGAAAATTCCATGATGGCTTTTAACAATTGAAGCATTTGTTCACCCAAACCTAGTAAACTTTGAAGATGTAGTATTTTAAATATGGAAGGGAAACTAAAAACTAAACAAGAACTTTAAGAACAGGGTGTTGATATATCATGGTGGCCACAAATGCAAATGCAATTGAGGTACGATAACGATGCTAAGATTTATGGCTTTTATAAAGAGCAAACAATATTTAATCAAATACTGTTAATGGTAGATGAAAAGATAATTAAAAAGCTATATAACTTTTTATTAAGCTTAAAAATTACCAAATCTATTAACAGTGTACCTGCATAATACAATTCTGTAGTCTAGGACTCTCTCCTGAATATTAATTCAGGAAGAGGCCAGATCAATAGTAAAAGAGAGAATCAGGGACATTGATCAACAAAATGATATCACCACTCTCCCTGCCACTTTTCCAACAGTGGAAAAATCAATGTTGGGTCCCCTCATTATACAATAAGTGAAAGGTTTATATTGCTTGTGACTTCTGAGTGAGTGACTTATTGTTTATAGATATAAAATATGCATTACTAATTATGATAAAATATGACTATGATTTCTTGAAACATTTGTATAGATGTTTATATACCCATTTGTTCTTTTTCTTTCTATTTGTATGTACTATAAGTACATGTTTTTGAATCAGTCTTGACTCCTAACTGAAGTCCATGATTTTTCTTGGCAATAATTTTCTGAAACAGCTTGCCATTGCCTTCTTCCTATACATGAGAGCAAATGATTCAACTAGTTTACCAATTGCCTTAATGCCCAGTTCCTGTCTTGCCCTGTTCTTCTCTGTCAGCTATAAATAAAGGGATGGAAAAGAAATATAAGGAAGTGATTTTCACTAATGTGGATCTGAAGTAAGGATCAAAAATAACCTTTTCCAACTGGATAGAAAGGTCAGCTGTGGCAGTTCTTCCAGAGACAAATTATGGGGAAAGGAATTACGTTAATGAGAAAAGGCCATGTGAGTAAAGGAATTCTATAAAAAAGATAATGGAAATATTCACATTGATTATATCGACATGTTGTATTTACATCACCTATGCATTGTGCTTATGCTGTCTTAAAATAATATTTGAAAGCCTGAGTTATCAAAATGAATTTTATGCAGAAATTTAGGAATCAATTTTCCATTTGGTTAAAAATACATTCAAAAAGTATAATTCACATCTTTTCTTTCAAAAAATTGTTCACAATATGATTGAGAACATAAAATGTTCTCTGCAATTAGCAGAAGAACTACAATTACTTCTGTAATGTTAACATCCCCTTTGGGGATTGCTATGGCCAATAACAAAAGGAAGGGCAACAGCTAAAAAGATGCTATAAATGTATCTCTAAACACAACAGCATCAGGAGAGTCAATTGACAAGACATAATTTGACTTTTTTCTTCTTTATTTTTTTCCCATCCTGTCAGCAAAGAGAGCAATCATTCTAAATATAGCTGTTGTGATTGTGAATACTGTATGGACAGTTCAACAACTACAAATAAGAACTGTCTGCAGCAAAGACAGCAACCATAATGATGCTGTTAATGCTATTGCTACTGTTACCTGATGTGGGATGCAAGCTTGAATATATGAAATGTGAGATAGAGCATGTTCCTCAGAATATTCCCAAGTATTTTAAGTCAGGAGATTTCATCTATGGAGGCATTATTTATCAAACTGCATTCTATATGAATCCCTATAAATTCAACCAATATCCTTTGGGCTCATCTTTAGAAAAAATGTTTGTATAAGGATTTTTTTCACTACATTATGGAAGTGAACATCTCATCTGTGATCCTCCTTGATGCTTCACCTTACTGGGGCAATTGCTGTGATTTAATATAGCAAAATGTCTTAGGGAAGCATATCATTATGGTAAAAGAAATTACTGTAAAGCAAACTCTTTTTTTTTTTTCAACTACTCTTCTGATTATGTGCCTAAGCCATTGTCCACTAACAACAGAAGAATTTTAGGTTGCCAACTCTGGTTGAAAGTATTATTTAATGTTCATTTAGGCTTACCCATATTACTTGTTTTAATTTTTATTCCTGTTTTTAATTTTCTTTCTATGTCATTAATATCTCTGCATAACAATATTTGAAGTCTCCTTTATCAAATGAAGTATGAATTTTGTTGTAACTATTTTCATCTTGTACATTCCCCACTTCCAATACCATTTTTCTATAAAGTTATTTCAAACTACATTAGCTTTAATGATTCCCCCCTTTCCCTTATCTGCTTAGCCTGGAATCCCATGTGTCCCATTCTTTCCCAAACTCACTGCCATATTCCTATTCAGCAATTACTGTAAAATATATTAGATCTTGAGTATTGTAATAATGAAGGACCAGAAATGGAATGAAAGAAGTATTTCAGGAAACTGAATTACCCTTTGTAATATAAACATACATGCAGTTTTAATCAATAAACAAATGTTGCTTGTTTAGAAGTTTCAGGAGATATGTATGATCCAAGACTGAACATTTCATTTCAGTGTAGTGACTGAGAACTATCAGCATACAATGGCTTTGATATTTGCTGTGAAAGAAATCAATGGAAATGTCCAAATGTTACCCAATGTTACCCTGGGATTCAACATTTATGATAGTCATCTGAACATAAAGTGGACTTACAATGCAGCAATGCAATTGATTTCTCCAAATAGCAAACTTTTGCCCAACTATAAGTGCATAATTCAAGACAATCTTTATGCAGTCATTGAGGAATTGATCTCAGATATCATACACCAGTTTCCAATTCTTATGAGTCTTTATAAAATTCCACAGGTAAGTTTCCATGTGTCCCACCCTTTCTTCTTATGCCTATATAATAAATGTGTTACATTTATTATAATAAATAATAGCCATAATAAATGGCTAATCTACAGTAAAATTATACTCTAAAATTGGTGGAAACTTAATAATTCAATTCCTAAGCTAGAACTAAGAATTATTAAGGTAGCCTCTAAGAATTTAGGCAGTTTCAAGTAGGGAATATATACCTATAAAGGCATATTAATATATACTTTTATGACTATGGCTGGACGTTTATCAATAACAAATAGTATTCCCATATCTTTCCTGAAGTCTTTTGTGCATTTTAATAAGGAAGCTAGTGCAGCCTTTGTTTTTGTTTTTTTCAAATGATTTTAAATAATCCATATAGAGTAAATATGAAAAAAATATCCTTATTTGGCTAATTCACATCCATGGTTTGTCTTGTTCAAAATTATTGTCAGCTGGGCCATTGAAAATATAAAGAGTAAAGGTAATAATGATTCACCTTGAAAAATTCCATGTTTGATTTTGATTTTTTCCAACTCTTCTCCACTAGCCATTAGATTTGTTCACCAAAACATCATTGAAGTATTCATAAACAGCTCAATGTTTCTGCTGTTTCAAAAAATATTGACACATTTCCCATTCCAGTTATGTGAAACAGAATCAAATGCCTTTTTATATTCCATCCAAGCCATAAACATATTGTTCTTTTTTGAATTTTTTAAAAACAATTTGTTAATCAAGAACTGATGCTTCATTCTTCTTAAATTTTGCAGTATTCTTTTTATTCAAAAAGAGGTAAGAGAAATAATTTCTCTTCAAATGACAGTAAGTTTGATTTGCAATTATGCTAGTTCATATCTTATTGGCAAACAACTGGAAAAACATTCCTAATTCAGATGAAGCTTAGAAATTACCTGAATTACACATGTCCTTCGAATTGTTAGCCTTTTTTCATTTAGAATTTCATTATAAATAAAGTTTCATTTCTAAAACCTTATTTATTTGATCTGCCAATCACCATCCTAGATTTGTCAATTATTTTAGTGAGAATCTGGTGCAGAAGATTTCAATTTTTTATTTTCTCTTATTGCTTTTGTACCATGTCCTCAGTTTTTTTTTTAAATAAATTTTATTAAGTTTTCAAATTTTAAAAACATAAAATAAAACTTTATACATTGTTATCAACATCAAGATATCTTTTGCATCTCCTCATATTTTTCAGTATACGTATTCACTTATTCCTTTACCATTACATTTTACTCTTACTATAAATCAATATCTTTTATCCTTACATCTCAATCTTCTCCATGGTATATTTACATATTTACATATTCCCTCATTCTTTTCCTAATTGCCATTTTATTTTATTTTTATTTCTAACCACTCATACTAGGCATCCCAGGCCCTGTAATAAATTGAATCTTCTCTCTCTTTTATTTTCATCATTAGCCTGTCCATCTCTATACAATCTATTTTTTTTTTTATAACCATGCCTTCCGGTGGAACACTGTTGGAAAATTGCGTATGAAATCCTTGCAGCTGTTAATATATGTAACATAATATATCTATCTGTTTTATTGCATTTTTGTGTTATTATATCTAATAAAAAAGTTTCCAGATTAAATTCAATTTTCTGATTCATGATTTCTTCTATGTCTAATTGTATTCCAATATTTTTTCACTTCCTGGCATGTCCACCAGGTATTTTAATATCTTCCATAATAAGTACTTTCACAGCATTTTTGTCTTGCTTAACTGCTTTCCTTTTTTACTTAATTGCATTCCTTTTTCTTTTATTCTATTGTTTTCCCACAAACTTTTTAGGGTTTCTTCATTGACAAAGTTTTATTTATTTATTCTTTATTGGCCAAATGATCTTTCCCATTTTCAAGTGATTTGTAGAATTGATGCTGATTTGTTCTAAACTTCAGATTTGCTGTAATTCAGTTAGTAATATCTCTTGATCTTCTTTGCACTAGCCATGACTCTTTATTTCAATTGTTCTATGGCTTCTGAAATTCCTTTAATCTTCAGATTGTGTTACACACAGAAAGCCTAGTTTTAATTTTGTTATTTTTCAAGTTTTCTTAACTCAAATTTGTCAGGTCCAGGCTTATGTTCTTTATCTTTAATTCCAGCAGCATTTTCCATTTAGATTTTCCTTTCTTAATTGCTTTATTCCATTGTATTTTAAGGTACATTTGTCAATGATTACATAAGCTGACTTGTTTGGGCCAATGCTGCAATTGAAATCATTTTAACAGCTTCATTAATGTTCTTCAAAGTTTTAGCCAAAGTTTTTTTTGTTGCTTTAATTCAATTTTGGCTAATGTATTCCTTCAGCTCCCTTAATTCAGTTCTGGTTTTTTCCCCATCTAGTTCTTGATTAACTATTAGTCTTATAAGTTTTTAGCAACTTTAATTCTTTCACTTTATTGTTCATCATTAACAGAAATAGTCTCTTCAATTTCTACTGTTTGTGTTCACTGATACTAGTACTAGCGATGCTGAATAAACCTGAAGTTTAAGTTTCTTGTTTTCAGTTGCTTTCAATTCAGCATTGGTAGAGAATTTGTTTTTTTTTTAATTAAAGTCCTTAGGTTCATTAGTTTGGGCTCTTTATTGTGTAAATCTAGATGATGCTCTTTCCAAAACTGATACATTGACATGCTTTTCTTTTTATTTGTTTTAAAGTAAACTTCTACCTCTATTTCTGTGAGCAAAGTATCAATTTAATATCACTGTAGAGTCATAATGCACAGTGAATGATCATTATTATGACTTATCTTGTTCTTGTTTTTTGGTCCAAATCATTCCATTTAGCTTGTGCCTGATTAATAATTCAAGAATGTACATGTATTGATAGATTTGATGGTGTATGCATATGAGCATTTTAAACATTGTAGGGAAGCATATTATCAGTCTTTAGTTTTCTGGAATTGTTCCTTTTGCTTGGCCTTTTTCAGTAAGATACATTTTGCCAATTTTTAATCAGTCATTGATGTATCCTTTATGCATTACTTTATTTGGCTATTTACCTATAATTGGATGTAAACTAGTCAAATACTTGAGTCAATAGCCATACAACTGATAATTTACAGAACAAGTCCTGTTTTTAATTCTTGACACTTAATTTTTATTAATATCTGACATTATTAGGTCTTCCATTTGATTTTTACTAAATTCTTCTTTCAATTTTTTTTATCTATTCATTATTTTGAGTTTTCCATAGGCTTTTTTTAAAAAAAAATTGCTTTGTTTTTTCCATTCTCAGTATTTCTCTTGTCTGATTGAAATAGCTGATTTTGATTAAAATGGATGATTAATGCCCCCCAAAATTAAATTTTCCCAGCTATGTTGTGATTTGTTGCTTTCCAAACTTTCTTTAACTTTTCTTGATGTTAAGGTAACATTTTTATTAGGCTTGTCTTGATCCTTACATTCTTTAACTTTTATTCTTTCATATTCTTCATGATTCACATCTGATTTTAATTTCTTTATCTTGGCTTGCAGTCTTAATTTCCACTTTGGACTTGAATATGGTTTTGATTTGGGTTTTCCAATTGATACCCAGTATTTTTATAATTTATAACTTTGGTTCATTGCATAGTTAATCAGATGTTCAGACTGGATTTGTCATTTTGCCCACTTATTGATTCCTTCCCAAGGCCTGGTACAGGCAGATGTTTGATGGTGTTACAGATATTATTATAGGATGTAAGCTGTTCCAACTGTGTTTTGCAATTGATTCATTATTTTTATTATTGTTGTTTGCTGCCTTTCAATCAGTGTACACTCCAGGTAGCTGCCTGAACATGTCCCTTCAGTTTTCTGGGCAAGATTTAAGAAGTGGTCTGTCATTGCATCCTTCCTAAGGCTGAGAATCAGAGAGATAGAACTGGGCCAAGGTGGCTTTGTGCTTAAAGAACTAGAACTCATGGACTCCTTCCTGAACCTATAAACATTACACAAAATTGTCTCTTTTGAAGTTATAATACATACATAAAGCAAACAAATTTTAGATTAGTTTTTTTTGTCAACCTTTGTTGTAGGAAATATTTTAACATATATTGCTCCTCCTCTAGTTCATATAGAAATGTACCTAATCTTTCACTATCATGGAAAGAAGAAAATAAACTTTATATTCACTACATTTAACATATGAATACATGTCATTAAAAAAATATCCTCAAATGAAGGACTTATGAGTACATACACTTTTTTAAAAAAAAAATCCCCAAATGAAGTTTGGCTATTGGTAACTATATGGAAATGGATATATCTCTTTTGACAGTAGTACACAATAATAAATCATTGCTTTCTATGATGATGGTGATGGTGATGGTGATGGTGATGGTGATGATGACGATGACGATGATGATGATGATGATGATGATGATGATGATGGATCTTACCTTCCCAATTAAGCCTGTAGAATAGCCATGTGTTTTCTGGTAGTCTCCTTTAAAGTAGATAAACTATAAAAATGATAGGTAAACATTTTTACTTTTTGAAATCACAAAGTTATATTCTGCCACATCCTATGAGCTCTAAAGTGTATCAACTTTCAACAGAAAGAAATTGTCCTTTTTTGTTGCACATGCAATATTTATGCCATATTTTAAAAAAATAATTGTCCTGAACAATTTTTTTTTTGCAGCTCATGTATGGATCTCCTAGAATTGATGCAGAGGATATCAATCTTCCTTCCTTTTACCAAATGGTTCCAAATGGGATTTATGAGTACAGGGGTATCCTCCACTTACTTATACATTTCAATTGGAGATGGATTGGATTCTTGGTGGCAAATGGGATGGATTTAGATTGGTTTATACAGATCTTGGTACCTGAGTATTCCAAAAAAGGCATTTGTTTTGCCTTCATTGAGTTATTTGACAGTTCATGTTATAATGCCAATACAGGATTTTTTTTCAATTGTATAATAGAATTTTATGATAAAATAATGGGTAATAAAGCCAATGTCTTGATTTTTAATGGAGATTCACATTCCATGATCATTTTGAGATATTTACTAAATACTGATTATAAAGAAATATTTGGAACCCAAAAAGGGAAAGTATGGATCCTGACTATTGGGATGGAGTTGAGATACTTTGCCAATAAAAAAAACTGGGATTTGCAGGACTTCCATGGTGCAATATCATTTACAATTCATGCCAAAGAACTGAAAGGATTCAAACAACATATTCAAGATCAAAAGTCTTCTGTTGTAAAAGAAGATGGTTTTTTCAAGGATTTCTGGACTCATGCATTTGGATGTGCATTTCAAGATTCTGATCTGGGAGACAAGAGGGGGAATATTTGCAGTGGAGAGGAGACATTAGAGAGTCTTCCTGAACATGTTTTTCCAAAAAGAGTAACAGGCCACAGCTATAGCATCTACAATGCTGTATATGCTGTGGCTCATGCTCTGCAAGCCATGTATTCCTCCACATCTGGAAGAAAGTTATTGATGAAAGAAGTGGGAAAGAAGCATCATCATCGTGGCTGGCTGGTAATATTTCATTCTGTGGTATAGTCCATTTTTTTGTTGAAAGATGAAATGTATAATATACAATATTTTGTCAAATCAAGTGGATAGTTGCAATTACTTTTTCCACAGTTATTGAAGTTGTATCTATTGTAAATATTGACAATAATATATGAATACTGTCATAAATGACTCTAATACATAAATAACTGATAAAAGATTAGAAGGATAATATGAATACCACCAATAGAAACAGAAATATCAAATTATAACATCATAGGAATAGAATCATAGGAATAAAAATAGCAAATATTGAGCACTCAATAATAAATGACATTGAAAGATAAATTTAGTTTGTAGACAATACAATTCTCAAACACTTATAGGACCCAGATTCATATCATTCAAAGATGACTCAATACGAGGCTTGTACAACATCTACCAACCTGAACTTAATACTTTCAGAAGTATTTTTCATTTTAGAGGAAAATAAATCTTGAACTTTCCTAATATTACACAAGCTTTTTGTTTGTATGTTTGTTTTTTATGTGACTTTATTTTTGGAAAGTACTTTTGGAATCGAGGCCTCAGTAATGTGGCTCATAATTCTTAAATCTTTTATTAAGATTTTTTTCCTACTTCTCATCTATGTACTACTAAAATGGTTTATAATGAAAATTGTGGAAGACTTTTCATAAAAAGTCAATTGAAAATATTTGGATTTTGTGCCACAATTGTTGTTAGAATTAAGGCATCAAGATTATCCTCTAGATTATTGAGAAAGATTTAAGACACAAGATATAAGAGATACCTACAATGACCCCATATGCAAATCTCAAAAGGTCCTTGAAATCTTGCTTTCACCTGTCTGGTGTTAGTGTTTATGTCCATTTTTACCTGTTATGATTACTCTTTCTTTGCACTGTTATACTTTGTTTTTATATTTTCAATTGTTTAGTTAAATACTGTCTATGTTGTAAGCAGCCCAGAGCCTTTTGGAGTGGGCAGTTTAAGTAAATCTCATAGTTACCACATTCAAGGATTACATGAATGTCATTGGCAACTTTCTCAGTTACCAATAAGGAAAGTGGGAGAAGATGAATTTGATAAAGAGCAGGTGATTTATTAACAAGTACGATGCTTTGCATAATCGCAAAAAAAGTTGTAAAATAAGATGCAAATAACATCAGTTATTGAGTTGCAATGAACTTCTGGTCTCAATTCCAGTCATAAGTCAAGAATTACAAATAATGGCTTATAATAATAATTAGAAATAATACAACTGTTATATACAAATGTGTAATATTTTATTTTCTGATCTAGTTATTCCATTTTATGAAATCTGTATCATTTAACAATAGCGCTGGTGAAAGGATTTTCTTTGATCAGAACAGGAAGCTAGTTCAAGAACTTGACATCATCAACTGGGTTACATTTCCCAATCAATCATTCACGGTAGTGAAAGTTGGAAAAATGGATCCTCAATCTCCTCCAGAGAAAGAATTCACCATTAATGAAGATGCAATAGTATGGCACAGCTGGTTTAATCAGGTAGGAATTAACTGAAAATCTATATATATAAAAGCGAAATACCACTCATGCATCATCACAAAATCTCCAGAACCATATAGCCTACCAACTTGAAATTTGGCACGTATTTTCCTCTTGGCTTATAGGTGCTCACTAAGAAAGCATTTTTCAAAATGACCATCATAGCATTAGTATTTCATATATTATTATTAACATGCTCTGATGCTAAGGTGTTCAACTCCTCCTCCCCACCTGAAAATATATATGTTCCAAATGCAAAACACAAGCAGAGGAGAGGAGTTTCAGTTTCAGTTTTTGTTTCACAGCAGCAACCAGTTTTAGTACAGAACAGTTTAGCTAAGCCACACCCAGGCTCTTTGCTCTCTCCTTCTTGCTCACACAGCAAATACTGCTTCAGTTTCCAAACAGCCGTCAACTGTCTCACTCACTGACAGGACACTAGCCAGATAAATACCAATGGATGCTGGTAGGCAGAGGCAGAATTTTTCCCCTTGTTTTCCTCCCCAAAAACTAAGCCTGACCTCATAGATTCATAGCGAAGTACATATATTGAGCTAGTATTTTATATATTTCCCACAGTCATATTTCAGCAATATGAATGACAAAAAATTGTCTCTTTCTTCCTCTCTTTTCCTCTCTTTTGGTTATCTCTGTGTTCAAGGACTTCATTCAATTGGCTGGTAATATTTCTATAAATTCCAGATATTCTCTACATCAGAATAATTCTGGTATAAAATGTGTAAGTCACCTGCAATTGATTAATTGAGTTTTCTCTAATGAATATTTACTAATTTATTTAAAATATTTTTCTAGCCACCCATACCTTTTATACAGTAATGTAGAGCTTACTTGTAGTTCACCTTTAGATCACCCCAAGTTTGTCAAGAAAAGTTAGTTTTTTACGGATTTTTGGAAACTTGACAGATCTAAGGGTAAAAGAGGTTCTAAAGGCAGGGGGCCTTGTGAAGAATCTGAAATCTCATTAAATGGCAATTTTTGAGGAACAGGAGAGAACAAGTCTGTCTGAATTGGTCATTGATTCAATTAATCAATGCTTTTTCTAACTTTGTCCCAAAACTATTTTGTGACATCCTTGACAACTAACTGCTGGAATATATGAGATTAAGTGTGACTTTTTTCATTTGTGAATGGAACCAAAAATTCTTCCCTGTGAGTTTAAGGTTCCTTCCAATGACATCACAATATCAATGAGTATTTTTTATTCAACCGAGAAAAGGAAATATCAATGAAAAAGAAAGCACACAATTTTTTTTCCAAAAATTGAATAATACAATAAAATGGAATAATGAGAATGCAGTAAAATGTAATAATTTTTGTGACAGAAAGTCTATGTTATTAAACCTGAAAATGACGAGTTTCTACTAAGTATTCTATGAAGTATATTTCTCTTTGATATATTTTCAAGGCATTTCATCCATCAAACTGGTTAGAGAAATATTTTGTAAATATTATTAGACTTAACAGTACGATTTAGCAAGAAATCTCAGTTCCAAAGATGGGTAATTCCCTTATCAGAACTTGGATTAACTTGACAAAAAAACACATCAAATGTGGCTAGATTAGAATCTCTATAATAGACTAAAATCAAGCCTTTAATAGAACAGTCCACCATCATACTGAACAGTGATTTGGGTAGCGTAAAATCTAATAATAATAATAATAATAATAATAATAATAATTTTTTAAAAAATATGTTTATCATTGTTACAGAAATGCTAAGAGAAAAGGTCCTTTAAAGAATTCTGTTTTGTTCAATCTTTTTGATGTGCTCATTAGAATTTTTTTATATTTAATCATTTTCGTGGTGGCTTTTGGAGGCAGCTAATATATGTTGACATAATGGTTATCAGCAACAGAATGAACCACTAGTTCTTACCACATCTGACTCTACCTATATGAATAAATAGACACATGGATATATTTGTTACCTGGATAATGCAAAACTGGGTAAAATTACCTACAAAATGATACTTGTTTTCCATTCCATGCACATACAACTTCAACTTCTATGACTGAAAAATTATTGTCATTGGAAATTACATACAGTGATTCATTATTTTGTTGCATTCTGCATTTCCATTCCTCCAAAGACTGGGACACACACAAAAAAAATGGGTGCATCTCAAATAAAAGGAGAATATAAATTAATTATTTTAATTCCAATATCATTAATATTAATCAAAATGTCAATTCAATAGGGATAAATATTATTTGAAATAACATGATTATGTCCAGTAAATAATCATATATTTCTTTCTATCACATTAATTATTGCATTTGCTTCCCAAGTTTTGGAGAGACTCTGTGGCAATTCTGGTTCTCAAATACCTGAAAAGAAGAGAAACAAATGAAAAGGAAAACCATGTCTAATGTTTTATTCATTTGCTGCATTTACTTAGATGTTATAGACATCCATAGCAATAACTTTACATCCACACACATATACATATTTATTGTTGGAGAAATGGAGCCTGAGGTCTAGGCATACAACCATGTCTTTACAGCATTGTAAAACAATGTGAGATTTGATTGGAAAATATTCCAAAGGGCAGGGGCTACAATAGAGAACCCACATCTTCTGGTTCCTGTAAGAATCTTCCAACTACTGTTCTCCTAACTATGATGACCTTTGTACCACATATTTTAATGACATAATTGAAATTTGATTCTCTATAATTACCTTCCTCTTTCTATATTAATGGACAGGCATTGCCTTTTTCTCTGTGTAATGTTATTTGTCAACCTGGAACTAGAAAAAAAAGGAAAGAAGGGAAACCCTTTTGTTGTTATGACTGTATTCCATGCCCCAAAGAATCGGTATCCCACCACAAAGGTGAGTAGTATGTATAGATAGAGCATATGGTTTATTTTCAAAACAAAAATAATTATATAGTAATAATTCAACACATAAGTCATGCAACCCCTGCTACATTCATATAGCTATCTATGCTCTTCACTACTAGTCACTTCTATTCACTCTTTATAATACATTTGTATTAGGTAAAAATAAAAATAAAAAAAGGGCTTGAAGAGAGATATAGCTAAATTTTCTGATCTAATGCTACTTGAAATAGTGTTGTCTCTTTATTTTTATCCCTTCCCTTTTCTTTACTTCTTATAAATGAATCTATTTGCCAGCATGGCAATTATGCCACTCATCTTTCAGATGAAAATGCACACAAGATTTCAATTGTTACTTTGTTTTCATGCTTCCTTCATGATCCTAAAGTCGATATATTATAATTTTATTTGAAAACTTCTATTTTGCAGACATGGCTGATTGTGTCAAATGTCCTAATGACTACTATGCTAATGAAGATAAGAACACCTGTATTCCCAAGATTATAAGCTTCTTGTCTTATGAAGAACCTTTGGGTATCAGTTTAGGCACCAGTGCTCTTTTATTTTCATTGGCAACAGTTATGATACTAGGAATATTTCTGAAATACCACAATACTCCTATAGTGAAAGCCAATAACTGTAGCCTTTCCTATATGCTTCTTATTTCACTCACGCTCTGCTTCCTTTGTGCATTGCTCTTCATTGGTCAACCAAGGAAGGCAACATGCTTTCTCCAGCAAATAGCTTTTGGCATCATCTTCACATTGGCTGTTTCTTGTGTGTTAGCAAAAACCATCACCGTGGTTCTCATTTTCATGGCAACCCAACCAGGATCCAGGCTAAAAAAATATGTAGGGAACAGCCTGGCTTGCTCTATTATTCTTTCTTCCTCGTTTCTTCAAGTAAGCTTCTCTCTGGTGTGGGTGGCAACTTCTCCTCCTTTTCCAGATATGGACATGAATTCAGTTCCTGAAGTAATTGTTTTGAAATGTAATGAATCATCACCAATCATGTTTTATTGTGTTTTGACTTACATGGGTTTCCTGGCGATTGTCAGTTTTACCGTGGCTTTCTTTGCCCGCAAGTTGCCAAATAGCTTTAATGAAACCAAACTTATAACATTCAGCATGCTGGTATTTTGTAGTGTTTGGTTCACTTTTGTCCCCGCTTACTTGAGTGCCCAAGGAAAATATATAGTAGCTGTGGAGATCTTCTGCATCTTATCTTCCAGTGCTGGATTACTGGGTTGTCTCTTTTTCCCCAAATGCTACATTATTTTGCTGCGACCTGAGCTGAACAAAAAGGAATTTTTAAGAAGAAAGCAGTAATCAACCTTTCTTTCTTTCTTTCTTTCTTTCTTTCTTTCTTTCTTTCTTTCTTTCTTTCTTTCTTTCTTTCTTTCTTTCTTTCTTTCTTTCTTTCTTTCTTTCTTTCTTTCTTTCTTTCTTTCTCTCTCTCTCTCTCTCTCTCTCTCTCTCTCTCTCTCTCTCTCTCTCTCTCTCTCTCTCTCTCTTTCTTTCTTTCTTTCTTTCTTTCTTTCTTTCTTTCTAAAAAGCATGTTTAAACCCCTTTAAAATAAATATTACCATTGGAAAACATTGCTTCTTGGTTTCTCCCCCACCCCGCATTATAAAGCCTTTAATCTACACCATTTATATATCTCCATAAAAGGAGAGCACACTATATTCTTACGGCAGGTGTGGCTATTTGGAATTTGATTTAACTGAGTAATTGAATTATCTACATTCCTGCAAAATTGCACAAATTGTTTATATTTGTTTATCAGCCTTAGTTTTATTCATTTTCAATGCTCAGATTATCTGACTGCCTACAAGATGCATCAGGGAAGGAGGAAGAAGACCGAGTGGGAAAATGGGGTTTTGGTGATCAAGGAGGCATTATGGATGTAGATTCTGCTGCCAGTTGTCAGGCAACTGGTTTTGAATGTCATTTGTCAGGCATCTGGTCTTGAGAAATTACAATTCTCTCTTGGCTTTTTACATATGCAATGTTTTAGCTAAGGAAACAAAATGGAAAAGAAGAGAACGAACTCTGGTTATCACATTGAAACAAGAGGAGGATAAAAAGGGGTAATTTCTGGTCTCCATTTATTTATTTATTTATTCAAATTTGTATACCACCCCCTCTCCCTAAGGACTCGGGGTGGTTCACAGCGAGATGAAAACATATAAATACAAATATAATAATTTTAAAATAAATTAAAAGAATTAAATAGATAGGCTTTAAGAGATTAAGAGTGGGGAATTAGAAAAGTTAAAAACCATTTAAAAGCCGAATTTATAACCATTTTATATAACTCTAGGTCAGACTGGCTAGATGGAATAGGTGGGTTTTTAGTGCGCGCCGGAAGGTCAACATGTCGGGGATGGTCCTTATCTCCAGGGGCAATTTGTTCCAGAGGGAGGGGGCTCTCAGAGAGAAGGCCCGAACCCTCGGGGCTGTCAGCCGTCCAGCCGGTGGTACCCCAAGGAGGCCCTCTCTATGAGAGTGCTCTGGTCGGCGAGAGACTGATGGTGGCAGCAGGCAGTCCCGTAAGTATCCAGGTCCCAAGCCATGGAGCGCTTTAAAGGTGGTCACTAACACCTTGAATCGCACACAGAAGGCCACTGGGAGCCAATGTAGCTCGCACAAAAGTGGTGTAACATGGGAGCATAGAAGAGCCCCCAAGACCACCCGCGCGGCTGCATTTTGCACCAGCTGGAGCCTCCGGGTGCTCTTCAAGGGGAGCCCCATGTAGAGAGCATTGGCATAATCCAGCCGGGAGATGACGAGAGCGGATGTGACCGTGCAAAGTGCATCCCGATCCAGAAAGGCCGCAACTGGTAGATCCTATGGACCTGACAAAAAGCCCCCCTGGCGATGGCTGCTATATGATCTTCTAATGACAGCCGTACATCCAGGAGGGGTGCATGCCAGGAGGGGTGCATGCCCTTTCCGTGGGGGCTAGAAATTCCTCCTCCCCTACGCCCAGCGAAGGAGTAAGCTGGAAAGCACAGCCACTCGGTCTTGGCTGGGTTGAACTGAAGTCTGTTTCTCCCCATCCAACCCCGTACAGCCTCCAGGCACAAGGTCATCACTTTCACGGCTTCGTTATGGTGGCCCGGGGTAGAAAAGTACAACTGAGTATCATCAGTGTACTGATGAAATTCTATCCCAAAGCCACGGATGATCTCACCCAGCGGCTTCACTTAAATATTGAACAGGAGGGGCAAGAGCACCAACCCCTGAGGTACCCCACACATCAGGGGCCTTGAGGTCGATCTCTGCCCCCCTGCCAACACAAATTGTGAGCAGTCGGAGAGGAAGGAGGAGAACCACCGTAACACGGTACCTCCCACTCCCAACCCCCCAGTCACCGCAACAAGGTACTGTGGTTGACAGTATCAACAGCCATTGAGAGATCTAATAGGACTAGGACAGAGGAAAAACCCCTGTCACGGGCCCTCCAGAGATCATCAACTAACGCGACCAATGCTGTTTCCGTGCTGTGTCCGGGCCTGAAGCCTGATTGACGTGGATCCAAATTTACACGTTGAATGGGACAGATGTGGCAAGTGAAGATTGCTGTTTCCTTACAACTAGAGTTTTTCAAGGCAAAAGTGCAGAAAATGTGCACAAGCAACTACTATTTACAACTGAACTGTCTAACTACTTTTAATGATTTTAATTACTGTCCACAATATCCCATTGTAGTTTCTTCTTACTATATGCTAAATGTTTTTTCTAACAGTTTATTGTATATCAATAAAACATAACTAGCATTAGCATTGTGGTGCAAATGATGAGAAGAATATCTACATTCCTATTATAAATTTGTTGGTTTATAAAATAAATGGTTATCACTTTAGCCATTTATACAGCTTCATTTTCTATGATCAAACTCTTTGGCATCATTTTCTATGATCAAACTCTTTGGCATAATTTCCACATAGATTGATTTATATAGATTGGCAAAAGCTCACTGTAGGCAGGAGAAGTTATTACCACTTAAAATAGAATAATAGCATTTTAAAAAAATCCAAAAAAGAAGGGAAAAAGATATATTCATAAAACTAACCAATAGCTGAACTAAGAAAAATAAGACTTAAATAATAAGCAATCCTCACCAATTTTACAATTCTGTTTAAAAGACGATGGAGGAGGAGTATGTTATTTAGGTCTTCTCTAAACCCCACATTTGGGAATATATCAAGACATGGTGGGCTCGGGACAGTCATATATTTGTTTGTTTGTTTGTTTGTCTGTTGGTCCGTCTGTCTGTCATACATAAGAACTGTCCATCTCCCTCAAAGATTGTCATACTTGATTATTACAGTTCAATAAAAAGAATAAATTCTGACTTCAATTCTTGAACAAAAAATGGCAATTTAAACATTAATGATTTGATTCAACAACCTGACATTTATTGTAACTATTTTTATTATTCTACATAATTTATAAATTAAACAAAAAGTTATCATTGTGAAAAATGTGAATGAGAACAATGACCTTGGTCAAATATCTCCTTCCTATTTCACAAATTTGGTAACCAATGGTATCAAAATGCAATAATTAATAAATGAGTCATATTTGATTTATCACTTATTTTGCTTTGTGTCTGAGACATCAAGGCTGATGACATGGTAGATAATTTTGGTTTACAAGATAATTTTGGTTTACAAAGAGAACAACATTTCTGAAGTCACTGAAAGCAAAAGATTTATATGATCTAGAGATAAATTATATTCCAATATGTAATATCCTAAACTTATATTCATTTCATATAAAAACTTGATATTTAGACAATTTCCAATAATTTTGGGTGTCCACATTAATTTGAATTATATTCTGACTACATGGAAATTGATGACTCTACTATAAAATAAAAATTGATTCTCTGTTCTATTCTTATTGCTACAATATATTTTTCAATAGTGGAAAAATAAGAAAAGGATAATTTCCAATTTTCTTTGCTAGTTACAGATATTAATATTATATACATAAAAAGATAGATATGATTGATAGATAATAGATGGATGGAAGATGATAGATAGATAGATAGATAGATAGATAGATAGATAGATAGATAGATAGATAGATAGATAGATAGATAGACAGACAGACAGACAGACAGACAGACAGACAGACAGACAGATATTGTCAAACCTTCCCCAGTCAGCCCCTTAGGAAGCCAACACTCTTGTATTCATTGAGTTGAGTCAAAATAAATTTTATTGAGAGAAACTGGATTCAGTAAAGTCAGGCAGACTCTGAGGTTCCCATGCAAAGCATAAAACAATCCTTTCAGTTTCCCAATCTCAATCCCTCTAACCAGTCTATTGGCAGTTAATATGATGCTGAGAAGATGTTTTGAGAATACTGAGATGCTAGGCAAGTAACAGTTCCCACTAAGGATTCAGCAGCCTTGGAACCAGGCAAAAACCGGCTGAGAAGAAGTCTATCTTATCTCCAAAGACAGACTCCCTAATTCCAAAGTGAACTGTACTAGTGGAAAAATCCCATGAACATCCCCTCCCCCAGAAGTATAATGGTAGGACACCAGAGAAAATGATGTGGAGCTGACAGATATAGATGTCTCCTATATCATATATAGTTTCAAGTATACATTTGTTTTAAGAGTTCTCTGTATTAAAATACACATTTGTTCCCAATAATTGTTAGCTTTCTTCCATGTCCACCAAAGATGATAGAAGGTGCTTTCAGTGTGAATACATTTCTGAAACATGTTTGACATTCTATTATGCATCTTTGAAAATCTATTAGATGCTAAATTCCAATGATACATCTTGTTATAATTTTTTTATAAATTATATTTTAAAGTGAATTTTACTACCTTACTATACATAATCTCCCACCGATCCAGCATTATATTATACCCTCCCAATTGCTGATTTCATCATAGTCTTTAACATATTTGTTTTGGATATTCATTTTCATAATACTCAATACATCTTGACAATAGGACACTCATCATTTATACAGAAATGAGATTCACATTTAGTTTTCTTATTTATAATTTTTTTAACTCTTTCAAACAACTGGGAAAAAAGAAAACCTTTTTAAATTCTTCTCTTATTTTGAATTTAAGCTCTCATTCAGAAAAAGCCAGTAAATTTGCATATCAACCAAGCTTGTGTGGCTATCATTTGTCTTTCATATAAAGCTTATTGGGATAACCAAGCAATCTTGGTTTATATCTATTCCATAGCTATCTACCTGTTTGTGTATTTGTATGTGAGTCAGTGCCTTTAGTTCAGTCTTGACTCTTAGTTGATACATGGACAAGTCTGTGACTTTCCTTGTCAATACTTTTCTGAAGAAGTTTGCCATTGCCTTGTTCTGGCTGGCCCAAAGTTGTTCAGCTGCATTCATGCCAAAGATAGAACAAGAAAACATGGTCTCCTAATTTGTAACCTAGTTCCTGCCCTATCCTGTCAGTTATATTTAATTAAATAAACAAAGTAAGGAAAAGGTTTGCAAAGGTGTGGAAATCTCTTTTGTAGTCCACTATAATCATTTCTTTCACCCTAGATATGAAGGATAACTGTTGACAGTTCTTCCGAAGATAGTTTGTGGGTGAAGGGCTTCTGATAATGAGTTCAGGGAAGTCATAGCAATCCAATGAATATATTCACATTAGACATATAAAAAAAAAACATATACCTCTCATTCTGTAAAAGGTTCTCAGTCATCCATGTCATGGTTGTCCCAAAGGTGTTTTTTCAGGAGGCAACTGGACTTTTTTGAAGGAAAATCTGGTTGCCTCCTGAAAAAGCACCTTTGGCATCTCATGTTAAACCAGCTCATACTGGTTTAAAATAATATATGAATATATGACAAAACTTCTGAACAGGTACCAAAATGACTTCTGTGCAGAAATTTGCCAATAAATTTTCAAGTTAATAGAATTTATTTATTTATTTATTTATTTATTTATTTATTTATTTATTTATTCCATTTATATACCGCCCTTCTCCCGAGGGACTCAGGCCTGTGAACAGCTCATCTAAAAACCTCACAAAGAATACAAAAGTTAAAAAATATTAAATTTTTTAAAGAATGAAGAATACATAAACTGTTATCCAAGCAATTTGTTCAGCTTTCTTTTTTTACTTTGGATTTTTGTATGGGCACAAAAGTTGTTCACAATATGACAAAGAACATACAATGTCCCTGCAATTAACAGAAGAGCTACAATTACTTCTGCAGCATTGAAATTCCCTTTGGGAATTGCTATGGCCAATAACATTTTAAAGCAGTTTTAAAGGATGCTATTAATGTGTCTTCAAACACCATAGCATCAGGAGATCCAGCTGGCAAGCCCAAATTTACTTTTTCCTCATTCCTTTCTTCTTTTATTCAATTGTCTTCCAAGTGTCAGTAAAGAGGGCAACCATTCTAATCTGACAATTGTCAATGTGGAATACACTGTTAATAGCACAACACCTGCAAAAAGGGAATGTGGCTATTATCAATGTGAAACATTCTATTCATAGTACAACTGCAAAAAGAGAACTGTTTGCAGTCAATACATTAGCAACCAGAATGATGCTGTTAATGTTTTTGCTATTGCTACCTGATGTAGGATGCAAGTTTGGACATACTAAATGTGAGACAAAGCAAGTTCTTCTTTCTGTTCCCAAGAATTATGAGCCAGGAGATTTCATCTATGGAGGCATTATTTATCAAACTGCCTTCTATATGAATCCATACCGTTTCCACCAATATCCTTCTGGTCCCCCTTTGGGAAAAATGTTTGTATAAGGATTTTTTTCCACTACAATATGCAAGCGAACACCTCACCTGTGATACTCCTTGACAAGTGGCTTCACTTTTTCAAGGCAATTGCTGTGATTTAATATAGCAAAATATCTTGGGAAGCATATCATTATGGCATAAGGAATTCCTTTACATCAAGTTCTTCTTGATCTTCTGATTATTGCAGAAGCCATTCACTAACAACAGGAGAAAAGCAGGTTGCTTACCTCTGGCTGAAAGAATTATCAAATGATCTTTTAGGTTTATTACTTGCTTTATATTTCCATTCTTCTGTTTTTAACTCTTCTCTGCTTATTATATGTCTGTAAAACAATATTTGAAACTTCTTAACAACTTAAGCATAGATTTTGCTATAACTATTTCTACCTGTACATTCTGCCACTTACAATACCATTTTGTTATAAAAAAAAATTCTAACTATATTAGCTCTATTGATTTCCCCCTTTCCATAATCTGCTTGGCCTGGAATGTCACATGCCTCATGCTCTATTTCAAACTCATTCCAATATTTGTATTCAGACATTCCTCTAAAATGTTTTAGGTTCTGAGTATGATCATAATGAATGATCATGAAAGCGATGAGGAAAGTATTTCAGGAAACTTAAAAACCCTTTGCAATACAAATATACATGTAATCTTAAGTAAACCCATGTTGCTCCCTTTAACAGTTTCAAGAGTTATATATGATCCAAGGTTGAACATTTCCTTTGCAGTGTAGTGACTGAAAACTACCAGCACATCTTGGCTTTGATATTTGCTGTGAAACAGATCAATGGAAATGCCCAAATGTTACCCAATGTTACTCTGGGATTCAATATTTATGATAGTCATCTGAATGCAAAGTGGACTTACCATGCAGCAATGCAATTGATTTCTCCAAATAGCAAACTTTTGCCCAACTATAAGTGCATAATTCAAGACAATCTTTTTGCAATCATTGAGGGATTGATCTCAGACATCATGCACCAATTTCCAATTCTTATGAGCCTTTATAAAATTCCACAGGTAAGTTCCACCTCTTTCTCACTCACATAAAGTGGTTGTTTTTGTATGCTTGAGTTTTTATATTTTTGCATTTATTAGGACTGGTTGCTGAGCCAGATTTTTAAACTGGATTTCGCATTTTTATTTACCTATCAAGTCTTCCCAAAGACCTGGAATAGACAAATTTGTTTGTAAAATTACATATACAAGTTCTGCCTCCTCCACTTGAGTGGTTGTTTTTATCTCCCTGTGTT
Organism: Bungarus multicinctus; assembly: GCA_023653725.1. Taxonomy (NCBI): domain Eukaryota; kingdom Metazoa; phylum Chordata; class Lepidosauria; order Squamata; family Elapidae; genus Bungarus; species Bungarus multicinctus. The sequence continues at coordinate 112,109,291 of CM042840.1, forward strand.
TGTATGTTTTTCCTTTTATTATGACTGGGCACACAGTCAATATATTTAGACTGGATCTGGCATTTTTTATCTATTTATCCAGTCCTTCCCAAGTTCCTGGGATAGGAGATTTCTTTGACAAGTCTTAGTGGTATTGTGGCAAGATGTAAGCTATCCCAAATAAAGCTGCCTTTTGAAATTGACTGCTGGTGATTTTGACAATACCGATGGTGTTCAAGTGGTGCTTCAAATGTTTTAGGATTATATCCAATGTGCCATTATTAATACAATTTTTTCTTCTTTGACACAGTTCTACTTCTGTCTGCAAGTTTTGTATTTTGTGATTTTTTCAGTTCTTTCTTTTCTATTTTACTGTTTCCAGGTGCTATATGCCTCCAGACATTTTTGTAATCCTGATCAACAATTGTTACATTTTGGATGTTATGTGGCAAATGCTTCTCTGTTTGAACTGTTATAGTCCCATGACACTTTAATTTTTTTTTTCTACTTTCTATCACTTGATCTATTTTGTGGTGCAACCAGTTCTTACATGAAAGCAAATAGTATTTCTCGCAGATATTCCAATGTCCCATTGGTGCTAATCTGTAATGTCATTGTTTGTAATTAATCGGTATGAACTTCTTGCAGCAGCTAATCAGTTAGTCCACTGTTTCTTCAGCTTCTTTTTCAGAGATTATTATTATTCATATTAGTTACTGTTGCTGTCTTCTGAATTATGGATTTGTTCTTTAGCTGGCATTGTCTTTCATACACATTGAGTTCTGCCTTTGCCAAGTTCATATGTGGTTCAGTAGCACTTAATCTGATTATCATAGAAAGGAGCTAATCAATTTTATGTTCATTGAATTTAATTTTTGGACATACATTCATACATACATACATACTCTCACACACATATGCACATATGTAAATACATAAAGAAATATAGAAATATATTTATATTTATAAGTTTCAAGAGTAAAGCTTGACTCTTGGTGACTACATAGAACTGGATACCATGTCCTTTTTGGCAACAGTATACAGTGGTTAATTATTGATTTCTTATGGGGGGAGAGAAGAGGGGAAGAAGATTTTGTCTTACCTACACAGTCAATCCTATACTATTGACCTGTGTTCTGGTAGACTCCTTTAGACTATTGATAGATGTGCATTATTACTTTCCGAAATTGCATAAAATTTATTATAAGCTACCACTCTATAAACTCTAAAATACCTTATTTTTCAAAGCAACGTATTTACTTTGTTCTCTTGTACAATTAATGTTTATGCTATTTAAAAATTTATGTCATATTAAAAGTATTATGCTGTATAATTCCATTATTTTTGTTTTTTGGCAGTTCATGTATGGATCTGCTAGAATTGAAGCAGGGGATACCACTCTCCCTTTTTTCTACCAAATGGTTCCAAATGGAATTTATCAGCATAGGAGTATCCTCACCTTACTTCTACATTTCAATTGGAGATGGATTGGATTCTTGGCGGCAAATGGGATGAACTTAGACTGGTTCATACAGACTTTGGTACCTGAGTTTTCCAAAAAAGGCATTTGTTTTGCCTTCATAGAGCTATTCAGCAGTTCATGTTATGATGCCAATACAGGATTTTTTTTCAACTGTGTAGTAGCATTTTATGAAAAAATAATGAGTAATGAAGTCAATGTCTTAATTTTTAATGGAGATACTGGTTCTATGATCTTTTTGAGATATTTACTAAATACAGATTTTAAAGAATTATTTGGAAACCCAAAAGGGAAAGTCTGGATCCTAACAATTGGTATGGAGTTGAAGTTTTTTACCAGTAAAAAAAACTGGGATTTGCAGGACTTCCATGGCGCAATATCATTTGCAACTCATGCCAAAGAATTGAAAGGATTCCAACAACATATTCAAGAACAGAAGCCCTCTGTTATAAAAGAAGATGGTTTTATCAAGGATTTCTGGACTCATGCATTTGGATGTGCATTACAATATTCTGATCTGGGAGATGAGAAGAAGAATATTTGCAGTGGAGAGGAGACATTAGAGAGCCTTCCTGAACATGTTTTTCCAAAAAAAGTAACAGGCCACAGCTATAGTATCTACAATGCTGTGTATGCTGTGGCTTATGCTCTGCAAGCCATGTATTCCTCCACATCTGGAAGAAAGTGTATAATGAAACAAAAAGGAAGGAAGCTTCATAATCCTGTCCTCTGGATGGTAATGGACTCTAGTCCATGTATTGAGAAATTTTCCTCTAGAAAATAGAAGTGATAGTCACTTTCATAGCAATTACTGTGTATAAACAAATGGAAGAAATTGTGATTAATATTGATAGCCGTATGTGTAGAAATAATGAATTTATCATCTGCAAAATAAATTTCATCTGAAATGGATAGTTGTAATCACTTTTCACACACTTTGAAAATATATCTATTGAAAATAGTGATAGAAAATATTAATAAATATTAATAAATGAAATTATCACTATCATTAACTTTATTACACAAAGAACTAATTAATGAGCAGAAGGATAATTGGAATTCCATTAAGAGAAGTTTTGAATCAAAGTTATAACACAATTATAAAAATAGAGATATGTTGAAGCAAACAATAAAAGGTCATGAATGAATAGTATTAGTAGAAAAATTTAAAATTTAGATTCAATTCATAAACAATGCAAAACCTCAAACACTATGAAATGTGAAACTACGTTTGGTAGATAATATTAAAAAAACAAAATAATGAATCATGAGTATATCACTCAAGAATGTTATTCAAAGATGATTCATTAAGTTGTTGCTTTTTTAACATTATATACCAATCTGACTTCCTTTCAATAATATTGAGCAGAATTGTTTGTATTGAATTGAGTAGAATTGTTTGGAGCAGAGGAAATCTTGAATCTCTGAAATATTGCATGATGGTTTTTCCTTGTTTTTCTTTCATCTATATATTTTTGGGAGGAAATTTAACATACCTTATTATAAACCTGGTCATCACATCAATAATGTGATTCAAAAGGCTCTTATGGTTTGGTTGTGATTTAGGCCCAGGGTTAGTGTGTATATCTACCCCATATCATATTTTTGATTGCTCTTCTCTTTTGGGGGCTGTTACATTTGTTGTTATGCTATAACTATTTTAACTGAATATTGGATATGCTGTAAGATACCCAGAGTCTTTTGGAGAGAGCAGTTAGAGCAAATCTAATAAATAATGGTCATTCATAAAATCATTAAAAAAAACCTGTTAATAATAATTGTATTGTTATTATATGCAAACTTTCTAAAACTAATTTTATTTTGTGACCTAGATATTCCATTTTATGAGATCTGTATCATTTAACAACAGTGCTGGTGAAAAGATTTTCTTTGATCAGAATAGGGAAGTTGTTCAAGAACTGGATATCATCAACTGGATTATATTTCCAAACCAATCATTTACTGGAGTGAAAGTTGGAAAAATGGATCCTCAATCTTCTCCAAAGGAAGCATTCACCATTAACAGAGATGCAATGATATGGCACAGCTGGTTTAACCAGGTAGGAATTATCTGAAAATATTTTTGTGTATTTTCCACATTCATATATCAGCAAACTGAGCGACAAAGATTTTTTTTACTTTTTCTCTTTCTTGTTATCTCTCTGTTCAAGGGTTCCATTCAACACAGTGATAAAACTTTATGAATTTTGAAAAATTATTAATTTATTAATTTAACAGATTTGTATAGCAACACATTTTATATAATATGATATTTGATTACCCCATAACCAAATAATAAAAAATAAATAAAAAACATAGGGAAAAAATATCAGAAATAACCAGTTCAAAATACAGAAGCGCATATGTATCAAAACCATAAAGGTTCCCTGCAGTTCATTTCATGCTATCCCAAAGCTTGTAGAAAAAGCCAGATTTTTGGAAAGTCTCACAGACCCCAGGGTGAAGGATCTGTATTGCAGAAATCTCACTAGATAGCCTTATTTGAGGTAAAGGACAGGACATAGCTGATTTAATGCATTTCTGATTTTTTATCCCAAATTATTTGGCATTATTCTTTGTGGGAAATATGACATAGGAAATACGTGGTAAATGGCTCTGGCTTGTTTCATTGGACAATGGAACCAAAATTATCTCCTGTGGGCTTCAGATTCCTTTTAATGACATCATATCATTAAGGAACATCTGTTTTCAACTGGGGAAAAAAGAAATGTCAATGAAGAACAAAGTATTATTGGACACCAATTTTCTATGTAAATAGAATAATAGAATAAAATGGAATAATTAGAATAACGGAATAAAACAGAATAATTTCTTTACTATAAACTTTAGGATACCAAACCTGAAAACGAAGGATTTTACCTACAATATGTATTGTATAAAGTATATTTATCTGATTGATTTTCAAAGCACTCTTCAATCCTTCAAGTTGGTTAGAAAAATATTCTGTGAATACTATGAATCTTAAAAGTAGAGTTCAGCAAGAAGTCTTAGTTCCAGAGATGTTTAATTCCTTTTGACAGACCTTGACTTAATTTGACACAAGATTTTCACATCAAACTTGGCTAAATTAGAATTTCTGATGCAAACTAGAATCAATCATTTAAAAGAGCAGTTCATCATCTCACTGGACAGACAGTTGGGTGGTATATACATTTAATAATAATACTTTTTTAAAAAAATGAACAATTCGCCATACATCTGTACATCTCAACAAGTGACCCAAGGCAGAGTACACGTAAAATAATAATAATTAAAAACAATTAAGATCGTACAAAATAAATACATATGGCACCAAATAAAATTATTACTATGGGTGTTAGTACATCCAGGAAACAGAACCCCAGACCTGGGCACACAATCGTGTGTTTATCACATTTCAAAATGATCTGATAATTTGAAAGGAAAATGTTCCCAAGAGTAGAGATTACAGCAGAGTAGCCACATCTCTTGTTTTTTGCATGATTTAGTCAATTAATGTCCATTTGACAATGATGAATATTGTACCACATATTTTTATTAATTAATTTGAAATTAAATCCCCTGCAATTAACATTGTTTATTAATTGATGAACAGACATTGCCTGTTTCTCTCTGTAATGCCCATTGCCAACCTGGATCTAGAAAAAAAAGGAAAGAGGGGAAACCTTTCTGTTGCTATGATTGCATTACATGTCCCAAAGGATCGATATCTCACCACAAAGGTGAGCCTTAGAATGTGCAACTATAACATAGAGTTTATTTTCAAAAGGAACATTCATGGAAGATATACAGCTAGGTCAATCAACCCCTGCCATATTTATGTATCTAACTGTGCTCTTTACTGCTTACTACTTCTGTATTAGATTTGTGCTTTATGATATATTTGTATTGTGTCAAGAAAATAAAAATAAAAATGAGGGCAGGAAGAAAAATCTATCTTGCTGTTCTGTTCTAATGTCACTTAATATTTAGTTGTCCACTCCCATGACCATTTACTGCAATATTTTCAATTTATTGAGCTCTCTAAAAACGAATTCTTCAAAAAATGCTAGTTTGCCAATTTATTCCAACCATCTTTGAAATTTCAAATATCAAAGCAAATTTTGTATCAATGCCTCATTCAACTTTCTGCAGTGAATGTAATAAAAATTGATTTAAAAATCTTTCTTTTGCAGACATGGCTGACTGTGTCAAATGCTCTGATGATTATTATGCTAATAAGTATCAGAATACCTGTATTCCCAAAATTATAAGCTTCTTGTCTTATGAAGAAACTTTGGGTATCAGTTTAGGCACCAGTGCTCTTTCATTTTCACTGGCAACAGTTACAATACTAGGAATATTTCTGAAGCACCACAATACTCCCATAGTGAAAGCCAACAACCGTGGCCTTACCTACATATTACTTATTTCACTTGTACTGTGCTTTCTTTGTGCATTACTCTTCATTGGCCAACCGAAGAAGGCAACATGCTTTCTCCAGCAAATAGCTTTTGGCATCATCTTCACATTCGCTGTTTCTTGTGTGCTAGCAAAAACTATTAATGTGGTTCTCATTTTTATGGCAACCCAACCAGGATCCAGGCTCAAAAAATGTGTAGGGAACAGCCTGGCTTGCTCTATTGTTCTTTCTTGCTCTTTTCTTCAAGTAAGCATCTCTCTGGTGTGGATGGCAACTTCTCCTCCTTTTCCAGATATGGACATGAATTCAGTTCCTGAAGTAATTGTTTTGAAATGTAATGAATCATCACCAATCATGTTTTATTGTGTTTTGACTTACATGGGTTTCCTGGCAATAGTCAGCTTCACTGTGGCTTTTTTTGCCCGCAAGTTGCCAAATAGTTTTAATGAAACCAAACTTATAACATTCAGCATGCTGGTGTTTTGTAGTGTTTGGTTCACTTTTGTCCCCACTTACTTGAGTGCCCAAGGAAAATATATAGTAGCTGTGGAGATCTTCTGCATCTTATCTTCCAGTGCTGGATTACTGGGTTGTCTCTTTTTCCCCAAATGCTACATTATTTTGCTGCGACCTGAACTGAACAAAAAGGAATTTTTAAGAAGAAAGCAGTAATCAACCTTTCTTTCTTTCTTTCTTTCTTTCTTTCTTTCTTTCTTTCTTTCTTTCTTTCTTTCTTTCTTTCTTTCTTTCTTTCTTTCTTTCTTTCTTTCTTTCTTTCTTTCTTTCTTTCTTTCTTCCTTCCTTCCTTCCTTCCTTCCTTCCTTCCTTCCTTTCCTTCCTTTCTTTCTTTCTTTCTAAAAAGCATGTTTAAACCCCTTTAAAATAAATATTACCATTGGAAAACATTGCTTCTTGGTTTCTCCCCCACCCCGCATTATAAAGCCTTTAATCTACACCATTTATATATCTCCATAAAAGGAGAGCACACTATATTCTTACGGCAGGTGTGGCTATTTGGAATTTGATTTAACTGAGTAATTGAATTATCTACATTCCTGCAAAATTGCACAAATTGTTTATATTTGTTTATCAGCCTTAGTTTTATTCATTTTCAATGCTCAGATTATCTGACTGCCTACAAGATGCATCAGGGAAGGAGGAAGAAGACCGAGTGGGAAAATGGGGTTTTGGTGATCAAGGAGGCATTATGGATGTAGATTCTGCTGCCAGTTGTCAGGCAACTGGTTTTGAATGTCATTTGTCAGGCATCTGGTCTTGAGAAATTACAATTCTCTCTTGGCTTTTTACATATGCAATGTTTTAGCTAAGGAAACAAAATGGAAAAGAAGAGAACGAACTCTGGTTATCACATTGAAACAAGAGGAGGATAAAAAGGGGTAATTTCTGGTCTCCATTTATTTATTTATTTATTCAAATTTGTATACCACCCCCTCTCCCTAAGGACTCGGGGTGGTTCACAGCGAGATGAAAACATATAAATACAAATATAATAATTTTAAAATAAATTAAAAGAATTAAATAGATAGGCTTTAAGAGATTAAGAGTGGGGAATTAGAAAAGTTAAAAACCATTTAAAAGCCGAATTTATAACCATTTTATATAACTCTAGGTCAGACTGGCTAGATGGAATAGGTGGGTTTTTAGTGCGCGCCGGAAGGTCAACATGTCGGGGATGGTCCTTATCTCCAGGGGCAATTTGTTCCAGAGGGAGGGGGCTCTCAGAGAGAAGGCCCGAACCCTCGGGGCTGTCAGCCATCCAGCCGGTGGTACCCCAAGGAGGCCCTCTCTATGAGAGTGCTCTGGTCGGCGAGAGACTGATGGTGGCAGCAGGCAGTCCCGTAAGTATCCAGGTCCCAAGCCATGGAGCGCTTTAAAGGTGGTCACTAACACCTTGAATCGCACACAGAAGGCCACTGGGAGCCAATGTAGCTCGCACAAAAGTGGTGTAACATGGGAGCATAGAAGAGCCCCCAAGACCACCCGCGCGGCTGCATTTTGCACCAGCTGGAGCCTCCGGGTGCTCTTCAAGGGGAGCCCCATGTAGAGAGCATTGGCATAATCCAGCCGGGAGATGACGAGAGCGGATGTGACCGTGCGAAGTGCATCCCGATCCAGAAAGGCCGCAACTGGTAGATCCTATGGACCTGACAAAAAGCCCCCCTGGCGATGGCTGCTATATGATCTTCTAACGACAGCCGTACATCCAGGAGGACACCTAAATTGCATGCCCTTTCCGTGGGGGCTAGAAATTCCTCCCCCCCTATGCCCAGCGAAGGAGTAAGCTGGAAAGCACAGCCACTCGGTCTTGGCTGGGTTGAACTGAAGTCTGTTTCTCCCCATCCAACCCCGTACAGCCTCCAGGCACAAGGTCATCACTTCCACGGCTTCGTTATGATTGCCCGGGGTAGAAAAGTACAACTGAATATCATCAGCGTACTGATGAAATTCTATCCCAAAGCCACGGATGATCTCACCCAGCGGCTTCACTTAAATATTGAACAGGAGGGGCAAGAGCACCAACCCCTGAGGTACCCCACACATCAGGGGCCTCGAGGTCGATCTCTGCCCCCCTGCCAACACAAATTGTGAGCAGTCGGAGAGGAAGGAGGAGAACCACCGTAACACGGTACCTCCCACTCCCAACCCCCCAGTCACCGCAACAAGATACTGTGGTTGACAGTATCAACAGCCACTGAGAGATCTAATAGGACTAGCACAGAGGAAAAACCCCTGTCACGGGCCCTCCAGAGATCATCAACTAACGCGACCAATGCTGTTTCCGTGCTGTGTCCGGGCCTGAAGCCTGATTGACGTGGATCCAAATTTACACGTTGAATGGGACAGATGTGGCAAGTGAAGATTGCTGTTTCCTTACAACTAGAGTTTTTCAAGGCAAAAGTGCAGAAAATGTGCACAAGCAACTACTATTTACAACTGAACTGTCTAACTACTTTTAATGATTTTAATTACTGTCCACAATATCCCATTGTAGTTTCTTCTTACTATATGCTAAATGTTTTTTCTAACAGTTTATTGTATATCAATAAAACATAACTAGCATTAGCATTGTTGGGCAAATGATGAGAAGAATATCTACATTCCTATTATAAATTTGTTGGTTTATAAAATAAATGGTTATCACTTTAGCCATTTATACAGCTTCATTTTCTATGATCAATCAATTCACTCTTTGGCATAATTTCCACATAGATTGATTTATATAGATTGGCAAAAGCTCACTGTAGGCAGGAGAAGTTATTACCACTTAAAATAGAATAATAGCATTTTTAAAAAATCCAAAAAAGAAGGGAAAAAGATATATTCATAAAACTAACCAATAGCTGAACTAAGAAAAATAAGACTTAAATAATAAGCAATCCTCACCAATTTTACAATTCTGTTTAAAAGACGATGGAGGAGGAGTATGTTATTTAGGTCTTCTCTAAACCCCACATTTGGGAATATATCAAGAAATGGTGGGCTCGGGACAGTCATATATTTGTTTGTTTGTTTGTTTGTCTGTTGGTCCGTCTGTCTGTCATACATAAGAACTGTCCATCTCCCTCAAAGATTGTCATACTTGATTATTACGGTTCAATAAAAAGAATAAATTCTGACTTCAACTCTTGAACAAAAATGGCAATTTAAACATTCACGATTTGATTCAACAATCTGACATTTATTGTAACTATTTTTATTATTCTACATAATTTATAAATTAAACAAAAAGTTATCATTGTGAAAAATGTGAATGAGAACAATGACCTTGGTCAAATATCTTCTTCCTATTTCAAAAATTTGGTAACCAATGGTATCAAAATGCAATAATTAATAAATGAGTCATATTTGATTTATCACTTATTTTGCTTTGTGTCAGAGACATCAAGGCTGATGACATGGAGGTTTTCAAGATAATTTTGGTTTACAAAGAGAACAACATTTCTGAAGTCACTGAAAGCAAAAGATTTATATGATCTAGAGATAAATTATATTCCAATATGTAATATCCTAAACTTATATTCATGTCATATAATAACTTGATATTTAGACAATTTCCAATAATTTTGGGTGTCCACATTAATTTGAATTATATTCTGACTACATGGAAATTGATGACTCTACTATAAAATAAAAATTGATTCTCTGTTCTATTCTTATTGCTACAATATATTTTTCAATAGTGGAAAAATAAGAAAAGGATAATTTCCAATTTTCTTTGCTAGTTACAGATATTAATATTATATACATAAAAAGATAGATATGATTGATAGATAATAGATGGATGGAAGATGATAGATAGATAGATAGATAGATAGATAGATAGATAGATAGATAGACAGACAGACAGACAGACAGACAGACAGACAGACAGACAGACAGACAGACAGATATTGTCAAACCTTCCCCAGTCAGCCCCTTAGGAAGCCAACACTCTTGTATTCATTGAGTTGAGTCAAAATAAATTTTATTGAGAGAAACTGGATTCAGTAAAGTCAGGCAGACTCTGAGGGTCCCATGCAAAGCATAAAACAATCCTTTCAGTTTCCCAATCTCAATCCCTCTAACCAGTCTATTGGCAGTTAATATGATGCTGAGAAGATGTTTTGAGAATACTGAGATGCTAGGCAAGTAACAGTTCCCACTAAGGATTCAGCAGCCTTGGAACCAGGCAAAAACCGGCTGAGAAGAAGTCTATCTTATCTCCAAAGACAGACTCCCTAATTCCAAAGTGAACTGTACTAGTGGAAAAATCCCATGAACATCCCCTCCCCCAGAAGTATAATGGTAGGACACCAGAGAAAATGATGTGGAGCTGACAGATATAGATGTCTCCTATATCAAATATTGTTTCAAGTATACATTTGTTTTAAGAGTTCTCTGTATTAAAATACACATTTGTTCCCAATAATTGTTAGCTTTCTTCCATGTCCACCAAAGATGATAGAAGGTGCTTTCAGTGTGAATACATTTCTGAAACATGTTTGACATTCTATTATGCATCTTTGAAAATCTATTAGATGCTAAATTCCAATGATACATCTTTTTATAATTTTTTTATAAATTATATTTTAAAGTGAATTTCACTACCTTACTATACATAATCTCCCACCGATCCAGCATTATATTATACCCTCCCAATTGCTGATTTCATCATAGTCTTTAACATATTTGTTTTGGATATTCATTTTCATAATACTCAATACATCTTGACAATAGGACACTCATCATTTATACAGAAATGAGATTCACATTTAGTTTTCTTATTTATAATTTTTTTAACTCTTTCAAACAACTGGGAAAAAAGAAAACCTTTTTAAATTCTTCTCTTATTTTGAATTTAAGCTCTCATTCAGAAAAAGCCAGTAAATTTGCATATCAACCAAGCTTGTGTGGCTATCATTTGTCTTTCATATAAAGCTTATTGGGATAACCAAGCAATCTTGGTTTATATCTATTCCATAGCTATCTACCTGTTTGTGTATTTGTATGTGAGTCAGTGCCTTTAGTTCAGTCTTGACTCTTAGTTGATACATGGACAAGTCTGTGACTTTCCTTGTCAATACTTTTCTGAAGAAGCTTGCCATTGCTTTGTTCTGGCTGGCCCAAAGTTGTTCAGCTGCATTCATGCCAAAGGTAGAACAAGAAAACATGGTCTCCTAATTTGTAACCTAGTTCCTGCCCTATCCTGTCAGTTATATTTAATTAAATAAACAAAGTAAGGAAAAGGTTTGCAAAGGTGTGGAAATCTCTTTTGTAGTCCACTATAATCATTTCTTTTACCCTAGATATGAAGGATAACTGTTGACAGTTCTTCCGAAGATAGTTTGTGGGTGAAGGGCTTCTGATAATGAGTTCAGGGAAGTCATAGCAATCCAATGAATATATTCACATTAGACATATAAAAAAGAAACATAAACCTCTCATTCTGTAAAGGTTCTCAGTCATCCAGGTCATGGTTGTCCCAAAGGTGTTTTTTCAGGAGGCAACTGGACTTTTTTGAAGGAAAGTCTGGTTGCCTCCTGAAAAAGCACCTTTGGCATGGCATGTTAAACCAGCTCATACTGGTTTAAAATAATATATGAATATATGACAAAACTTCTGAACAGGTACCAAAATGACTTCTGTACAGAAATTTGCCAATAGATTTTCAAGTTAATAAAATGAAGAATACATAAAATGTTATCCAAGCAATTTGTTCAGCTTTCTTTTTTAACTTTGAGTTTTTGTGTGGGCACAAAAGTTGTTCACAATATGACAAAGAACATACAATGTCCCTGCAATTAACAGAAGAGCTACAATTACTTCTGCAGCATTGAAATTCCTTTTGGGAATTGCTATGGCCAATAACATTTTAAAGCAGTTTTAAAGGATGCTATTAATGTGTCTTCAAACACCATAGCATCAGGAGATCCAGCTGGCAAGCCCAAATTTACTTTTTCCTCATTCCTTTCTTCTTTCATTCAATTGTCTTCCAAGTGTCAGTAAAGAGGGCAACCATTCTAATCTGACAATTGTCAATGTGGAATACACTGTTAATAGCACAACACCTGCAAAAAGGGAATGTGGCTATTATCAATGTGAAACATTCTATTAATAGTACAACTGCAAAAAGAGAACTGTTTGCAGTCAATACATTAGCAACCAGAATGATGCTGTTAATGTTTTTGCTATTGCTACCTGATGTAGGATGCAAGTTTGGACATACTAAATGTGAGACAAAGCATGTTCTTCTTTCTGTTCCCAAGTATTATGAGCCAGGAGATTTCATCTATGGAGGCATTATTTATCAAACTGCCTTCTATATGAATCCATACCGTTTCCACCAATATCCTTCTGGTCCCCCTTTGGGAAAAATGTTTGTATAAGGATTTTTTTCCACTACAATATGCAAGCGAACACCTCACCTGTGATACTCCTTGACAAGTGGCCTCACTTTTTCCAGGCAATAGTTGTGATTTAATATAGCAAAATATCTTGGGAAGCATATCATTATGGCATAAGGAATTCCTTTACATCAAGTCCTTCTTGGTCTTCTGATTATTGCAGAAGCCATTCACTAACAACAGGAGAATAGCAGGTTGCTTACCTCTGGCTGAAAGAATTATCAAATGATCTTTTAGGTTTATTACTTGCTTTATATTTCCATTCTTCTGTTTTTAACTCTTCTCTGCCTTATTATATGTCTGTAAAACAATATTTGAAACTTCTTAACAACTTAAGCATAGATTTTGCTATAACTATTTCTACCTGTACATTCTGCCACTTACAATACCATTTTGTTATAAAAAAAAAATTCTAACTATATTAGCTCTATTGATTTCCCCCTTTCCATAATCTGCTTGGCCTGGAATGTCACATGCCTCATGCTCTTTTTCAAACTCATTCCAATATTTGTATTCAGACATTCCTCTAAAATGTTTTAGGTTCTGAGTATCTTCATAATGAATGATCATGAAAGCGATGAGGAAAGTATTTCAGGAAACTTAAAAACCCTTTGCAATACAAATATACATGTAATCTTAAGTAAACCCATGTTGCTCCCTTTAACAGTTTCAAGAGTTATATATGATCCAAGGTTGAACATTTCCTTTGCAGTGTAGTGACTGAAAACTACCAGCACATCTTGGCTTTGATATTTGCTGTGAAACAGATCAATGGAAATGCCCAAATGTTACCCAATGTTACTCTGGGATTCAATATTTATGATAGTCATCTGAATGCAAAGTGGACTTACCATGCAGCAATGCAATTGATTTCTCCAAATAGCAAACTTTTGCCCAACTATAAGTGCATAATTCAAGACAATCTTTTTGCAATCATTGAGGGATTGATCTCAGACATCATGCACCAATTTCCAATTCTTATGAGCCTTTATAAAATTCCACAGGTAAGTTCCACCTCTTTCTCACTCACATAAAGTGGTTGTTTTTGTATACTTGAGTTTTTATATTTTTGCATTTATTAGGACTGGTTGCTGAGCCAGATTTTTAAACTGGATTTCGCATTTTTATTTACCTATCAAGTCTTCCCAAAGACCTGGAATAGACAAATTTGTTTGTAAAATTACATATACAAGTTCTGCCTCCCCCACTTGAGTGGTTGTTTTTATCTCCCTGTGTTTGTATGTTTTTCCTTTTATTATGACTGGGCACACAGTCGATATATTTAGACTGGATCTGGCATTTTTTACCTATTTATCCAGTCCTTCCCAAGTTCCTGGGATAGGAGATTTCTTTGACATGTCTTAGTGGTATTGTGGCAAGATGTAAGCTATCCCAAATAAAGCTGCCTTTTGAAATTGACTGATGGTGATTTTGACAATACCGATGGTGTTCAAGTGGTGCTTCAAATGTTTTAGGATTATATCCAATGTGCCATTATTAATACAATTTTTTCTTCTTTGACACAGTTGTTCTACTTCTGTCTGCAAGTTTTGTATTTTGTGATTTTTCCAGTTCTTTCTTTTCTATTTTACTGTTTCCAGGTACTATATGCCTCCAGACATTTTTGTAATCCTGATCAACAATTGTTACATTTTGGATGTTATGTGGCAAATGCTTCTCTGTTTGAACTGTTATGGTCCCATGACACTTATTTTTTTTTTCTACTTTTTATCACTTGATCTATTTTGTGTAGAAACCAATTCTTACATGAAAGCAAATAGTATTTCTTGCAGATATTCCAATGTCCCATTGGTGCTAATCTGTAATGCCATTGTTTGTAATTAATCTGTATGATCTTCTTGTAGCAGCTAATTAGTTAATCCACTGTTTCTTCAGCTTCTTTTTCAGAGACTGTATTAGTTACTGTTGCTGTCTTCTGAATTATGGATTTGTTCTTTAGCTGGCATTGTCTTTCATACACATTGAGTTCTGCCTTTGCCAAGTTCATATGTGGTTCAGTAGCACTTAATCTGATTATCATAGAAAGGAGCTAATCAATTTTATGTTCATTGAATTTAATTTTTGGACATACATTCATACATACATACATACTCTCACACACATATGCACATATGTAAATACATAAAGAAATATAGAAATATATTTATATTTATAAGTTTCAAGAGTAAAGCTTGACTCTTGGTGACTACATAGAACTGGATACCATGTCCTTTTTGGCAACAGTATACAGTGGTTAATCATTGATTTCTTATGGGGGGAGAGAAGAGGGGAAGAAGATTTTGTCTTACCTACACAGTGAATCCTATACTATTGACCTGTGTTCTGGTAGATTCCTTTAGACTATTGATAGATGTGCATTATTACTTTCCGAAATTGCATAAAATTTATTATAAGCTACCACTCTATAAACTCTAAAATATCTTATTTTTCAATGCAACGTATTTACTCTGTTCTCTTGTACAATTAATGTTTATGCTATTTAAACATTTATGTCATATTAAAATTATTATGCTGTATAATTCCATTATTTTTGTTTTTTGGCAGTTCATGTATGGATCTGCTAGAGTTGAAGCAGGGGATACCACTCTCCCTTTTTTCTACCAAATGGTTCCAAATGGAATTTATCAGCATAGGAGTATCCTCACCTTACTTCTACATTTCAATTGGAGATGGATTGGATTCTTGGCGGCAAATGGGATAAACTTAGACTGGTTCATACAGACTTTGGTACCTGAGTTTTCCAAAAAAGGCATTTGTTTTGCCTTTATAGAGCTGTTCAGCAGTTCATGTTATGATGCCAATACAGGATTTTTTTTCAACTGTGTAGTAGCATTTTATGAAAAAATAATGGGTAATGAAGTCAATGTCTTAATTTTTAATGGAGATACTCGTTCTATGATCTTTTTGAGATATTTGCTAAATACAGATTTTAAAGAATTATTTGGAAACCCAAAAGGGAAAGTCTGGATCCTAACAATTGGTATGGAGTTGAAGTTTTTTACCAGTAAAAAAAACTGGGATTTGCAGGACTTCCATGGTGCAATATCATTTGCAACTCATGCCAAAGAATTGAAAGGATTCCAACAACATATTCAAGAACAGAAGCCCTCTGTTATAAAAGAAGATGGTTTTATCAAGGATTTCTGGACTCATGCATTTGGATGTGCATTACAATATTCTGATCTGGGAGATGAGAAGAAGAATATTTGCAGTGGAGAGGAGACATTAGAGAGCCTTCCTGAAAATGTTTTTCCAAAAAAAGTAACAGGCCACAGCTATAGTATCTACAATGCTGTGTATGCTGTGGCTTATGCTCTGCAAGCCATGTATTCCTCCACATCTGGAAGAAAGTGTATAATGAAACAAAAAGGAAGGAAGCTTCATAATCCTGTCCTCTGGATGGTAATGGACTCTAGTCCATGTATTGAGAGATTTTCCTCTAGAAAATAGAAGTGATAGTCACTTTCATAGCAATTACTGTGTCTAAACAAATGGAAGAAATTGTGATTAATATTGATAGCCGTATGTGTAGAAATAATGAATTTATCATCTGCAAAATAAGTTTCATCTGAAATGGATAGTTGTAATCACTTCTCACACACTTTGAAAATAAATCTATTGAAAATAGTGATAGAAAATATTAATAAATGAAATCATCACTATCATTAACTTTATTACACAAAGAACTAATTAATGAGCAGAAGGATAATTGGAATTTCATTAAGAGAAGTTTTGAATCAAAGTTATAACACAATTATAAAAATAGAGATATGTTGAAGCAAACAATAAAAAGTCATGAATGAATAGTATTAGTAGCAAAATTTAAAATTTAGATTCAATTCATAAACAATGCAAAACCTCAAACACTATGAAATGTGAAACTACGTTTGGTAGATAATATTAAAAAAACAAAATAATGAATCATGAGTATATCACTCAAGAATGTTATTCAAAGATGATTCATTAAGTTGTTGCTTTTTTAACATTATATACCAATCTGACTTCCTTTCAATAATATTGAGCAGAATTGTTTGTATTGAATTGAGTAGAATTGTTTGGAGCAGAGGAAATCTTGAATCTCTGAAATATTGCATGATGGTTTTTCCTTGTTTTTCTTTCATCTATATATTTTTGGGAGGAAATTTAACATACCTTATTATAAACCTGGTCATCACATCAATAATGTGATTCAAAAGGCTCTTATGGTTTGGTTGTGATTTAGGCCCAGGGTTAGTGTGTATATCTACCCCATATCATATTTTTGATTGCTCTTCTCTTTTGGGGGCTGTTACATTTGTTGTTATGCTATAACTATTTTAACTGAATATTGGATATGTTGTAAGATACCCAGAGTCTTTTGGAGAGAGCAGTTAGAGCAAATCTAATAAATAATGGTCATACATAAAATCATTAAAAAAACCTGTTAATAATAATTGTATTGTTATTATATGCAAACTTTCTAAAACTAATTTTATTTTGTGACCTAGATATTCCATTTTATGAGATCTGTATCATTTAACAACAGTGCTGGTGAAAAGATTTTCTTTGATCAGAATAGGGAAGTTGTTCAAGAACTGGATATCATCAACTGGATTATATTTCCAAACCAATCATTTACTGGAGTGAAAGTTGGAAAAATGGATCCTCAATCTTCTCCAAAGGAAGCATTCACCATTAACAGAGATGCAATGATATGGCACAGCTGGTTTAACCAGGTAGGAATTATCTGAAAATATTTTTGTGTATTTTCCACATTCATATATCAGCAAACTGAGCGACAAAGATTTTTTTTACTTTTTCTCTTTCTTGTTATCTCTCTGTTCAAGGGTTCCATTCAACACAGTGATAAAACTTTATGAATTTTGAAAAATTATTAATTTATTAATTTAACAGATTTGTATAGCAACACATTTTATATAATATGATATTTGATTACCCCCATAACCAAATAATAAAAAATAAATAAAAAACATAGGGAAAAAATATCAGAAATAACCAGTTCAAAATACAGAAGCGCATATGTATCAAAACCATAAAGGTTCCCTGCAGTTCATTTCATGCTATCCCAAAGCTTGTAGAAAAAGCCAGATTTTTGGAAAGTCTCACAGACCCCAGGGTGAAGGATCTGTATTGCAGAAATCTCACTAGATAGCCTTATTTGAGGTAAAGGACAGGACATAACTGATTTAATGCATTTCTGATTTTTTATCCCAAATTATTTGGCATTATCCTTTGTGGGAAATATGACATAGGAAATACGTGGTAAATGGCTCTGGCTTGTTTCATTGGACAATGGAACCAAAATTATCTCCTGTGGGCTTCAGATTCCTTTTAATGACATCATATCATTAAGGAACATCTGTTTTCAACTGGGGAAAAAAAGAAATGTCAATGAAGAACAAAGTATTATTGGACACCGATTTTCTATGTAAATAGAATAATAGAATAAAATGGAATAATTAGAATAACGGAATAAAACAGAATAATTTCTTTACTATAAACTTTAGGATAACAAACCTGAAAACGAAGGATTTTACCTACAATATGTACTGTATAAAGTATATTTATCTGATTGATTTTCAAAGCACTCTTCAATCCTTCAAGTTGGTTAGAAAAATATTCTGTGAATACTATGAATCTTAAAAGTAGAGTTCAGCAAGAAGTCTTAGTTCCAGAGATGTTTAATTCCTTTTGACAGACCTTGACTTAATTTGACACAAGATTTTCACATCAAACTTGGCTAAATTAGAATTTCTGATGCAAACTAGAATCAATCATTTAAAAGAGCAGTTCATCATCTCACTGGACAGACAGTTGGGTGGTATATACATTTAATAATAATACTTTTTTTAAAAAATGAACAATTCGCCATACATCTGTACATCTCAACAAGTGACCCAAGGCAGAGTACACGTAAAATAATAATAATTAAAAACAATTAAGATCGTACAAAATAAATACATATGGCACCAAATAAAATTATTACTATGGGTGTTAGTACATCCAGGAAACAGAACCCCAGACCTGGGCACACAATCGTGTGTTTATCACATTTCAAAATGATCTGATAATTTGAAAGGAAAATGTTCCCAAGAGTAGAGATTACAGCAGAGTAGCCACATCTCTTGTTTTTTGCATGATTTAGTCAATTAATGTCCATTTGACAATGATGAATATTGTACCACATATTTTTATTAATTAATTTGAAATTAAATCCCCCCCAATTAACATTGTTTATTAATTGATGAACAGACATTGCCTGTTTCTCTCTGTAATGCCCATTGCCAACCTGGATCTAGAAAAAAAAGGAAAGAGGGGAAACCTTTCTGTTGCTATGATTGCATTACATGTCCCAAAGGATCGATATCTCATCACAAAGGTGAGCCTTAGAATGTGCAACTATAACATAGAGTTTATTTTCAAAAGAAACATTCATGGAAGATATACAGCTAGGTCAATCAACCCCTGCCATATTTATGTATCTAACTGTGCTCTTCACTGCTTACTACTTCTGTATTAGATTTGTGCTTTATGATATATTTGTATTGTGTCAAGAAAATAAAAATAAAAATGAGGGCAGGAAGAAAAATCTATCTTGCTGTTCTGTTCTAATGTCACTTAATATTTAGTTGTCCGCTCCCATGACCATTTACTGTAATATTTTCAATTTATTGAGCTCTCTAAAAACGAATTCTTCAAAAAATGCTAGTTTGCCAATTTATTCCAACCATCTTTGAGATTTCAAATATCAAAGCAAATTTTGTATCAATGCCTCACTCAACTTCCTGCAGTGAATGTAATAAAAATTGGTTTAAAAATCTTTCTTTTGCAGACATGGCTGACTGTGTCAAATGCTCTGATGATTATTATGCTAATAAGTATCAGAATACCTGTATTCCCAAAATTATAAGCTTCTTGTCTTATGAAGAACCTTTGGGTATCAGTTTAGGCACCAGTGCTCTTTCATTTTCACTGGCAACAGTTACAATACTAGGAATATTTCTGAAGCACCACAATACTCCCATAGTGAAAGCCAACAACCGTGGCCTTACCTACATATTACTTATTTCACTTGTACTGTGCTTCCTTTGTGCATTGCTCTTCATTGGCCAACCGAAGAAGGCAACATGCTTTCTCCAGCAAATAGCTTTTGGCATCATCTTCACATTCGCTGTTTCTTGTGTGCTAGCAAAAACTATTAATGTGGTTCTCATTTTCATGGCAACCCAACCAGGATCCAGGCTCAAAAAATGTGTAGGGAACAGCCTGGCTTGCTCTATTGTTCTTTCTTGCTCTTTTCTTCAAGTAAGCATCTCTCTGGTGTGGATGGCAACTTCTCCTCCTTTTCCAGATATGGACATGAATTCAGTTCCTGAAGTAATTGTTTTGAAATGTAATGAATCATCACCAATCATGTTTTATTGTGTTTTGACTTACATGGGTTTCCTGGCAATAGTCAGCTTCGCTGTGGCTTTTTTTGCCCGCAAGTTGCCAAATAGTTTTAATGAAACCAAACTTATAACATTCAGCATGCTGGTGTTTTGTAGTGTTTGGTTCACTTTTGTCCCCACTTACTTGAGTGCCCAAGGAAAATATATAGTAGCTGTGGAGATCTTCTGCATCTTATCTTCCAGTGCTGGATTACTGGGTTGTCTCTTTTTCCCCAAATGCTACATTATTTTGTTGCGACCTGATCTGAACAGGAAACAGATCTTAAGAAAAAATCAATAATTTATTTTTAAAGCATATAATATAGTAAATGAGTTCAAAATAAGTAATACTTTAAGAGTAGATTGCTGTGATATGAAAAAATAATAAATAAATGCAGATTTATAGAGATGCCCTTACAAAAGGAACAAATTAGAAAAAACATTAAACATGCCTCTTTAGCATTTAACATGCCTCATGTTTTGTTTTGGTATTAATTGAGTCCTTATTTATTTATTTTTATTTATTTGCAATAACCCTACCCGCATTTATTATTTTTAACAAATAACTCAAGGTGGTAAAACATACCCAACACACCTCTTCCTCCTATTTTCCTCATAATAACCGCCCTATGAGATGAGATGGGTTGAATGAGAGTTAACTAGGTTTCATGGCTAAGGCAGGACTTGAATTTACAGTCTCTTACTTCCTATCCTGGCGCCTTAACCACTAGATCAAACTGACTCTTATACTTACAATAAAAATGTTTTGGTTAGGAATTATGCAGGATACATTTCCTTCAAAGCAAATGGGTATTATAATGGTCTGTAGTGCTGGAATCTTTTCCTCCCAGATAGCAACACTTTATTTATTTTATTTATTTATTTTATTTATCAACCGCTTACAGGATAATAGGTATAAGTATAAACATGAGTAAGAATACAGGAAATAGGTATGAATAAATGGGGACAATAGGACAGGGACAGTAGGCACAATGGTGCACTTATGCACGCCCCTTACAGACCTCTTAGGAATAGGATGAGGTCAATAATGGATTGTTTGAGGTTAAAGGGGTGGGGGTTAGAGGATATAACAACAGAGTCAGGTAGTGTATTCCAGGCATTGACCACTCTGTTGCTGAAATCGTACTTTCTGCAATTGAGTTTGAAGCAATTTACATTGAGTTTGTATCTGTTGTGTGCTCTTGTATTGTTGAACATAAGCAGGAAAATGTTCAAGGTCACTTGAACATAAGCAGGAAAATGGGAGATGAAGGATGAATTAGCTACCTGTTTACATGTGCTCAGAAGAAATACAATTATAAGTAATGCGGAAGCAGCAAGATTTATAAAATATATACTTCCAAGATGCTATATTCTGGTTCCTGTTTTGCTTATTCCAGATAATACTTCTACCTGAACTCCCCGATAATAATAATAGAGGTCCCCATCTCTATTCCCATCCTACTAATCCCTTATTAAATACCAGATTAACTAAACATGCAGGTCAAAGAATTAAAACAAAAACTATCAAAGATGGATTCCAAGATTATTGGAGCATTGTCAATTTTGACAGAAAGTAATCTTCTGACTTTCAGTTCATATCTTTTAATTTCCATTTAAGCCTTATGGTCAAGAGATACTATCTTTTTCCCTTGGGCTTTTACTATGCTGATCTGTGAAGAAACCAATTGGAATGAAGTAAAAGTGATCTTGGCTGCTGCTTTGGTGTCCATCTCTTCATTTAGCCAAATTTTGGTATTCTACATTGTAAGAACAAATTTAACATGAATTCAGTCAAGAAAATTAAGGCCTTTTCCCTCAGTTTCTCTCACATCATTGTAGGAACAGTGTCTGTGCAAAGATTTAGCAAAAAATTAAAAGTACCCTAAAGAGAATCAAAATAAACGTCTATATAGACCAGTCTATATAGGTCTATATAGACCTTATTTGTGCAAAGGCACACTTTTTTCATGAAAAAAATCACAAGGCACACCACCGCTGTCCGTCACACTCAGCACTCTTCTGCGCATGTCTCCATCCAGATCCATCAGTCAGCGCTCTTCTGCTCATGTCTCCCTCAGATCCATCACTCAGAGCTCTTCTGTGCTGCGTCCGCGATAATCGTCCAGAGTCCAGATCCATCGGCAATCTACTGCGATGTCTCCTCCTGTCAGTGTAACAGTGACACCGGAGCTATTTATAGCCCGTAACATGCTCTTCGGCTCACAAATAGATCAATCATTAATGATTGGTCTATTTGTGAGCCGAAGCCACATGTTAAGGATGAAATTGGAATTTTTTCCCACGGCACACGAGACAATATCTCACGGCACACTAGTGTGCCGCGGCACAGTGGTTGAAAAATGCTGATATAGACAACATATAGGTCATTTAAAATTCCCAGTAATTTCACAGTCTTATTATTTCTTTTTCCTTGGGTCAGCTGAATGTTTCCTCCTTGCAGTGATGGCCTATGCTACCCACTCAGATATCCAATAATCATGAATAGAAGAATATGTGTTACTTTTGTGATTGTTTGCTGGATAAGTGGTTGTGTGGTTCCTTTGATAGCTGCTATTATGGTAATAAATTTACCATTTTGTGGAGCAAACATAATCAATCATTTCTTTTGTGATATTCCACCATTATTAAAACTGGCTTGTATTGATACTTCATTGATACAGCAGATTACCTTCTTCCTTTCAGCAATGGTGATTCTGAATACTTTTCTCTGCACTATTATCTCCTATGCCTATATTGGTATAACTATATTGAAAATACCATCTTCGCATGGTCCTCATAAGGCTTTCTCTCATCTGATTGTTGTTTCTTTATATTATGGAACTGTTATTTTTATGTATGTAAGTCCAACCACCCGTTCATCATTTGACCTGAATAAAGTAATAGCTGTGATATACAATGTGGTTACTCCAATGCTCAACCCAATGATCTACACATTGAGGAACCAAGATATGAAAACAGCTTTAAAAAGAATAATGTTCAAAATGCTGATGAATAAGAAAGAATTTGATTTATCCAAGGAATTCCACACATAAACACTTTATTGTTAGTAAAAATAATAATTTGGTCTTTTATCTACAGGTTACAAATTGATTTATCTTTTAATCATGGTGCTTGTTATTATTTTATTTTGTCTTAAACATTTATTTATTTATTTATTTATTTTATTTTATCATATTTCTATACCGCTCTCTCTCCCAAAAAAGGGACTCGGGGCGGTGTACAGCCTCCTAAAAACATATAAATACATTATAAATACAATTAAATCCCATCAAAACCAAATACAACAATATAAAATCAGGGATCTTAGATAAAAATTAAAGTTAATTACTAAAACCCAATTTAAAACCAGAACCCATTCATTCGGCCAGGCCAGCCTGCCTAAAAAGTAGGGTTTTAACTGCGCGCCGGAAGGTCAAGATATCCGTCATAGCTCGTATCTCCGGGTGGAGATCATTCTATAGGGAGGGAGCTCCCACAGAGAAAGCCCGAACCCTCGGGGCCATCAGCCGACAACGGCCGGGTGGCGGTACCCCAAGGAGGGCAACCCTGTGGGAGCATACTGGGCAGCGGGAGGTTGATGATGGCAGCAGGCGGTCCCGTAAGTACCCAGGTCCCGAGCCATGGAGCACTTTAAATACCGTCAGTACCACCTTGAATCGAATCCGGAAGGCCACAGGAAGCCAGTGCAGCCTGCGGAGAAGCAGTGTAACGTGGGAGCTCCGAGGGGCACCCACAATCACCCGCGCGGCTGCATTCTGGACTAACTGCAACCTCCGGAGACTCTTCAAGGGGAGCCCCATGTAGAGAGCATTGCAATAATCCAGGCAGGAGATAACGAGGGCAGAAGTGACTGTGCGAAGTGCGCCCAGATCCAGAAAGGGCCGCAACTGGTAAATCAGACGAATCTGATAAAAAGCCCCCCTGGCGACGGTTGCAATATGTTCTTCTAAAGACAGCCGTACGTCCAGGAGGACACCCAAGTTGCGCGCCCTTTCCACGGGGGTCAAGACCTCTCCCCCCACGGCCAGCGAAGGAACTAGCTGGCTGTATCTGGGCACAGGAAACCACAGCCACTCGGTTTTGGTCGGGTTGAGACGAAGCCTGTTATGACCCATCCAACTCCGCACGGCCTCTAGGCATCGGGACATCACTTCGACGGCTTCGTTGGGGTGGCCCGGGGTGGAGATGTACAGCTGAGTATCATCGGCGTACTGATGGAACTCCACCCCGAAGCCACGGATGATCTCACCCAGCGGCTTCACATAAATGTTGAACAGCAGGGGCGAGAGCACTGACCCCTGAGGCACCCCACACAGTAGGGGCCTCGGGGCCAATCTCTGCCCCCCCGTCAACACAAATTGCGAGCGGTCAGAGAGGAAGGAGGTGAACCACCGCAACACGGTGCCCCCCATCCCCAACCCCTCCAACCGCTTCAATAGGATACTGTGGTCGACAGTATCAAAAGCCGCTGAGAGATCTAACAGGACCAGGACAGAGGACCAACCCCTGTCCCGGGCCTTCCAGAGATCATCCACCAACGCGACCAATGCCGTCTCCGTGCTGTGCCCGGGCCTGAAGCCCGATTGGAGGGGGTCGAGATAACTACTTCATCCAGGTACTGCGGGAACTGACGTGCCACCACACTCTCAACAACCTTCGCAACAAAGCGAAGGTTAGAGACAGGACGATAGTTAGATAACAATGCTGGGTCCAGGGACGGTTTCTTGAGGAGGGGCCGCACCACCGCCTCTTTCAAGGTGGCGGGTAACAGCCCCTCTCTCAAGGAAGCGTTTATAATACCCTGGAACCAGCCTCGTGTCACCTCCCGAGTGGCCAAGACCAGCCAGGAGGGGCACAGGTCCAGCAAACAGGTGGTGGCATTCAGTCCCCCCAGTATCCTGTCCACGTCCTCCACAGTAACAGGATCGAACTCAACCCAGTTGACCGCACCGGTATCCACCCCCGGCCCCCTGCCTGGAGATGCCCAGTCGGAGTCCAGCTCGTTCTGGATCTGAGCGATTTTGTCCTGCAGAAACCTAGAAAACTCCTCAGCCCGTCCCTGCAAGGGGTCCTCCCGCGCTCCCACCTCCAGTAGGGAGCGGGTCACCCTAAACAGGGCGGCTGGGCGGTTTTCCGTGGATGCAATAAGGGTGGAGAGGTAAGATCTCCTCGCCATCCTCATCGCCACTAAATACGTCTTAATATAAGATCTTAATAGTGTTCGGTCAGACCCAGAGCGGCTGGCCCTCCAACTGCTCTCTAGGCGTCTTTTCCGGCGCTTCATCTCCCTTAGCTCCTCAGAAAACCAGGGAGACACTTGGGATCGGCACCGGGTCAGAGGCCGCAAGGGCACGACTCGGTCAAGGGCCCCAGCAGCCACCCTATCCCAGGTGGTGACCAAGCCCTCAACCGAGTCGTGTGTGTGAGCTTCGGGAAATGGCCCAAGCTCCGTCAGGAACCTATCAGGGTCCATCAGGCACCTGGGGCGGTACCATTTTAATGGTCCCGCCTCCCTGCGGTCAGGGGGTGCGGAACGGAAGTCGAGCTTCAGGAGCGAGTGATCCGACCATGACAGGGGTTCTACAACTATATCCCCTATACCCAGATCACTCTGCCACTGATCAGAGACAAAAACCAGATCCAAGGTATGACCTCCCACGTGAGTAGGGTCCCAAATAACCTGGGTCAGGCCCATGGCCGTCATGGAAGCCATGAACTCTTGAGCAGTCCCCGAGGCACCGCCGGCAGATGGCAAGTTGAAATTCCCCATGACCATAAGCCTGGGAGTCCCAACCGCCATGCCAGCTATGACCTCAAGGAGCTCAAGCAGGGCCGCTACCGCATAGTAGGGAGCCAGGTATGCGACCAGCAAGCCCACCTGAACCTTGGGACCGAACTTCACGAAAAGGAGCTCACACCCGGTCGTCTGAGACACAGTGGCTTCCCTCGGACACAGATCCTCCTTAATAAACATTGCAACCCCCCCTCCCCTCCCCTGGGCCCTCGGCTGATGAAAGACCCGAAACCCGGCTGGGCACATCTCCACCAGAGGGACTCCCCCCTCCTGACTCCCCCCTCCTATATGTTTGCCTTTCTTCAAAGTATGCCTCTCAATACTTTTATATGTTCTTTTTTTTTACTGGAAAATTGGTTGTAATATCCAGGAATATGGTTAACTGACTCAAAATCATATTATTTAGGTAATCAAATTAGAAAAAGAGAAAAAAATATTGAGACCACTACAGAGATTGGTTAAAGCTTTAATTTACTAAGGCATTAAAAATACTCTCCAAAACACATCAGAAGTTTGATTTGTGAAATATGTTTTCTCTACAATAGGCTATACCACGTAATACTTATGATACATAATTTAAAAGAAAAAGTACTCAGTATCACTTCAGGTGCTAATTTTCAATCATAGAGACAGGAAAATTAATATATGTTTTCACCATGGATGAGAACTGTTACCATCCCAATGAGGCTAAATTGAATGCATAATGTTGAAGATGTTTGCTCTATTAATAATACTTACTTCGTGAATTGTCATCATTTTTACTTACAAAATTAATTGTATTTTTTAAAATTCTTTGGCCTTACTGAAAAAAAGGAGGAGAGACAAAGAAACTTCTTTTCTTTCACCTTTCTTATTCCTTCAAAATCTTAAACTTTTTAAAAACAAAACTCTTTTTTAATCAAAACTTTCTAATACATCTTATTCTTTGACCTTAACAAACAAGCTTTAAACTTCAATATTTCATTTGCTCCCTCCATCCAAACTACCCTTATAGAATAATTATTATTTTCTTTTATAAACATTCTTTTTAACATACAGAGTTTTTCTTTAAACTGGTATATCATTTTCTTTCTCTTTTTCTTAATACAGGTACTCTCAAATGCATTTTCAATAGCTTTTTCCTACTTTAAGAGTTATTTAAGCATTATATATATATATATATATATATATATATATATATATATATATATATATATATATATATATATATTAAAAATACATTTTCAAATTTTGGGTTAAACCCTTCTTTCAGTTGCATATATCAAGCAGAGAAAATACATCTTGATACCAGTTAACTTATTAAGTGTAATCACATCTTACAGCTTATCTTCATGGAGTAAAATCTTTTTCTTCTCTAGAATCATCAAAGACATTTTATTTTTATGTATTTATTTTTTTGATAATAGGTATAAGTATATACATAGTTATGAATACATGAAATGGATACATATAAGAAAAATATAAGAAAAATAAAAGAAACAATAGGACAGGGATGGTAGGCACATTGGTGAGCTTATGCAATGTCCCTACAGACCTCTTAGGAAAGGGGTGAAGTCAATAGTAGAGAATCTAAGGTTAAAGTTTTGGGGGTTTAGGGAAGAAACCAGAGTCAGGTAGAGTATTCCAAACATTGACCACTCTGTTGCTGAAGTCGTATTTCCTGCAATCAAGTTTGGTGCATTTTTCCTTGAGTTTGTATCTATTGTTTGCTCTAGTCTTGTTATAGTTGAAGCTGAAGTATTTATTGACAGGTAGGACATTGCAATGTATGATTTTATATTCTATACTTAGATTGGACCAAAGACGGCATAGTTCTAGATTTTCTAGATCTAGAATTTCAACTCTGGTGGCATAAGGTATTCTACAACGAGTAGAGGAGTGGAGAACTCTTCTTGTGAAATATTTCTGGACTTTCTCAACTGTGCTAATATCAGATACATAATGTGGGTTCCAGACTGATGAGCTGTATTCGAGTATTGGTCTAGCAAATGTTTTGTATGCTCTAGTTAGTAGTGTGATATTACCAGAGAAAAAGCTACGTAAGATTAGGTTAACAACTCTTAATGCCTTTTTGGCTATGTAGTTACAGTGGGCCCTAGCACTTAGATCATTAGAGATGAGTATTCCAAGGTCCTTTACAGAGCTAGTATCATCAACAAGGTCTTGACTATTCAGCCTGTATTTTATTTTCTGATATTTTTTTTGGCCAATATGTAGAATGGAGCATTTATTTGTTGAGATTTGAAGTTGCCATTTGTTTGACCATTCTGATCTTTTCAAGATCTTTTTGAAGGGTAGCAGTATTGTCTGTGGTATTGAACAGCTTTACATCATCAGCAAAGAAAACTCAGTTGCTCTTAATATGATCACAGAGGTCATTTATGTAGAGTATGAAGAGAGTTGATCCTAGAACATTGCCTTGGGGGACACCACTATTGACAGGTACAGAATTTGATAGGACACTCCCTATTTTGACCATTTGTTGTCTGTTTGACAGAAATGCTTCTATCCAATTATGCAGGTGTCCAGAGATACCATAAGATTTAATTTTAGGAGTACTTTGTCGTGTCCCACTGAATCAAGGGCTTTACAGAAGCCTATGTAAATTGCATCTATTGTTTTGCCCTGATTGAGTTGTGTAGTCCATATATTTTTGCAGTGTAAGAGTTGCAAATTACAGGATAGTTTTTTTCTGAAACCAAATTGTTTATTAGAGAGTAGGTTGTTTGTCTCTAAGTGGAGGATAATGGATTGGTTAATAATTGATTCCATGACTTTACAGGTGATGCAGCATAAGGAGATTGGTCTGTAATTTTCACCTAAGCTGGGGTCTCCCTTTTTGAAGATGGGGATGACCGTGGCTTGTGACCATAGGTTAGGCAAGGAGCTGGTCCTGAAAGATTTTTCAAAGATTATGCTTAGAGGTTCTGCTATGGCAGTGGATAGCTTTTTTAAGAAGTAGGCACATATTCTGTCCAGTCCAATAGATAGAGATGGTTTTAAATTGTGTAGTGCTTTTTCAACATTGTCTTTAACTATCGTCCTGTCTCCAACCTTCCCTTTGTGGCGAAGGTTGTTGAGAGTGTGGTGGCAGGTCAGCTTCCCCAGTACCTGGATGAAGATACGTACCTGGATCCCTTCCAATCGGGCTTCAGGCCCGGACATAGTACTGAAACAGCATTGGTTGCGTTGATTGATGATCTCTGGATTATTCCTCTGTCCTGGTCCTATTAAACCTATCAAAGGCTTTTGATACTATCGACCATAGTATCCTATTGCGGCGGTTGGGGGGGTTGGGTGTTGGGGGCACCGTGTTGCGGTGGTTCGCCTCCTTCCTCTTCAACTGTCTGCAATTTGTGTTGGCAGGGGGAAGAGATCCACCTCTAGGCCCCTCGATTGTGGGGTGCCTCAGGGGTCGGTCCTCTCTCCTCTCCTATTCAACATTTATGTGAAGCCGCTGGGGGAGATCATCCGTGGCTTTGGAGTGAGGTGTCATCTGTACGCTGATGATACTCAGCTGTACATCTCCACCCCAAGCCACCCCAACGATGCCATGGAGGTCATGTCCCATTGTCTGGAACTGGATGGGCAGGAACAGGCTCCGACTCAACCCTTCCAAGACTGAGTGGCTGTGGTTTCCGGCATCCCGATATAGCCAGGTAGTTCCATTGCTGGCTATTGGGGGTGAGATTTTGCCCCCTTCAGAGAGGGTTCGCAATCTGGGTGTCCTCCTGGATGTACGGCTGTCTTTGGAAGACCACATTATGGCTGTCTCCAGGGGGGCGTTTCATCAGGTTCACCTGATCCGCCAGATGCAGCCCTTTCTGGATCGGGATGCCTTATGCACGGTCACTCATGCCCTCGTCACCTCCCGACTGGACTACTGTAACTCCCTCTACATGGGGCTCCCGAATGGGAGCATCCGGAGGCTTCAACTGGTACAGAATGCACCCGCGCAGGTGGTTATGGGTTCTCTCATGTGACGCCCCTCCTGCGCGAGCTGCATTGGTTGCCAGTGCGCTCTCGGGTGCGCTTTAAGATTTTCATGTTAACTTTTAAAGTGCTCCATGGCAACGGACCAGGATATTTACAAGACCGCATTCTGCCATTTTCCTCTCACCGTCCGGTGCGCTCCCACAGGGAGGGTCTCCTGCGGGTCCCGTCAGCATCTATGTGCCGGCTATATGACCCCGAGGAATAGGGCCTTCTCTGTGGGGGCGTCTGCCTTCTGGAATGGGTTGCCTCCGGAGTTACGTATAGCCACGGACCTGGGGACCTTCAGGAATGCTTGAAAACCTGGCTCATTGAGCAGGCCGGCTTGGGCTGATTTTAGATTTGGGTGTTTTACTTTTTATATTAAATTTTAGGGTTTTAGGGAGGGGTTTTAATTGATTACAGCCAGGGCCTTAGTCTAATTTAGTTTTAACTTTTCACATATTTATTGTTTTAATTGTATGGCTGTGCACCGCTCCGAGTCCTTCAGGAGAGGAGCGGTATATAAATAAATATTTATTATTATTATTATTATTATTATTATTATTATTATTATTATTATTATTATTTCTGTAAAATCGATATGTATTAGATCATTGTAGTTTTCTGTGGTTCGGCTAGGAAATACTGGGCATGATTCACTGCTGTTTACAAATACTGAGCCAAAGAATGTGTTAAAGATGTTGGCTTTAATGGTGTCATCATTGCAGTAAACATTAGGTCCTATCAGGGGTGGGATGGACCTTGAGTTCTTTCTTTTTACCATTAGATCCTCAACCTTGTTAATGTCCTTAACAAGGACATTAAGGAAATGTCTCAATTTTGTCTTTTTTCTTCTTCTTTCGGTTGTGTTGAGAGATTTATATTTGAACCATAGTAGTGAGGGTGAAAATGAAAGTTAATATTCAGTTCTTTCAAGACTGCGATATACTCCTCTGCATTTTTCAGCTATTTATGAAGTTGCCTTGGCAGTTTGGTAACATTCTCCACATGTTTGTACTGTATATCAGAAGTACTTTGAGAGGATATTTTATCATCAGTGAACAGCTGGTCTACAAATTGGCACATTTTATTTAGAAACCTTTCAAATATATCTCTAATACTTTACTCCACTATTTTGGTTTCCTCTTTTAGTCAGAATCAGAATATTTTAGCCACCCACAGCTGAGAAGATCAAACTGCCAGTTGCTACAATAGTAAACTAAAGCCACAGTTTTCAATCTTTACCTTTCTCCATCAGCTGTTTTTTTTCTCAGCACAGTTCTTTATTTGGTTTGCCTTAGCAAAATTTTTCCTCATTCTTTAAGACAAAAGAAACCCCTAAAATGATGCAAGTCTTCAAAAAGATTTTTGCTAGAAAAAGCCTCTTTTAAGTTGACTTAAGATAGAATAATAATAATTGGAGGTGATTAAGAAAGGCATAACTTACTGCCCATTTGAAAGAATATTAAAATGACAACTTCTTTAACCCCAGAACAGATTGCAGCCCCACCAGCTTTTGGCATGCAGACAACTTCAGATTTCAACTCCAGAAGCAATTTTCCAGCTTTCAGCTGTATTGAAAGGTCCCGAGCAAGGGTGAAATTCAACCACCTCACACCACCTTGTGTGAGGTAGTAGGGACAATTGATTTTAGTTCTCTGAACTGAACAATTTCTCCTGGTTGGCCCTGCTCACACCTGCCTGGTCATACCCGTGTTGGCAATATGGGTGATACCGGTGATGGGTGGACTGATGTGTGTGGGGAGGGAGAGTATAGCAAATGTACAGATCGTGGCATTGGAGCCCTTCCCAGGTGTTCCCTGGCCTGCAAGGGGAGGGTGCGATCTTCTGTGCCCCACATCAAGAACTGAAAAATGCTCACCACCCCTCTGGCACCTACCAAGCTTCCTCCCCACCATGCTTCTCTTCCTCTATGCCAGAAATGCTCGCACACCCAGTGGGAAGGGGGAGGTTTAGTGGATGCCAAAGGGGCAGTGAATGCTTTGTGGCCTGTGAGGAGAGCCCGGAGTGCAGTTTCCACAGCAACTGTGGAGAGCCAGCTTATTCCTGCTTGGCCCGGCTGACTCAACCGCCGGGAGCTCAGGCAATGGAGAAGGCACTGGAAAAGTGCCTTCTCCATTGCCTGAGCTCCCGGCGGTTGAGTCAGCCCGGCCAAGCAGGAATAAGCTGGCTCTCCACAGTTGCTGTGGAAACTGCACTCCGGGCTCTCCTCACAGGCCACAAAGCATTCACTGCCCCTTTGGCATCCACTAAACCTCCCCCTTCCCACTGGGTGTGCGAGCATTTCTGGCATAGAGGAAGAGAAGCATGGTGGGGAGGAAGCTTGGTAGGTGCCAGAGGGGTGGTGAGCATTTTTCAGCTCTTGATGTGGGGCACAGAAGATCGCATCCTCCCCTTGCCTGTCATTACTGCCTGTCATTACTTTCTTCCAGCCCCACGACCTCCAAGTGTTGGTGCTGTACAGTGTGGAGGGGGCAGGGGGAGAGATGGGGGAGGCACCACTTCTTCTTCTCCTGCCAGAGATCCTCCTTGACTCCTCCCTTCTCCAGTTGAGCAGTGGTTGCTACTTAGCACAAAACCTTTGCTTCCTCCCCCCAAAAAAGTGTCAGAGAGAGAGAGAGAGAAAGAGAGAGATGAGAGAGAGGGGGAGGCACAGAGAGCAGAGAGATGAGAAAGAGAGAGATGAGATCAGATGGGAAATGAGAGAGAGGTCAAGCGATGTCAACTTGGCCATTCCCACCCTCCTAGTCACATGCCCACCAAGCCATGCCCACAGAGCTGGTAGGGAAAAATAAATTTCTCTCCTTGTACTTAGGAGAAGTTCTTTGACACAACCTGATTGGGTGTGTGATAAAGTTGATGAAATGCCAGTCTCTTCTGTTAAAAGGCAGAAGAGCATTTTTCCCTACTCCAGGGAGAAATCCTTTGGAGATCTCTCCCCATCTGTATATTCAGTTAGCCATTGTCATGCCCCTGTTGGAGTCTGAATCTGTGGGGGGAAATGAGATGGAATATGAGCTGACAGAGATCGATGGGTTGGCTCCAGTGGCTTTGGAGGAAACTGGAGAAAGGTAGAGCCAGTCTAGGCAGAGCTTTTCAGAATTAGAAAAAGCTTGTAGATAGGGAGGAGCAGAGAGACAGAGCTCAGGTGATGAGCAAGGACTACATCCTCCTGATCCTAGAGCACAAAGAGGAGAGAAATTAAGAACATGTGTCAGCATTCCAGGAAAAATCCATTCCTGTCAGTAACTCCAAGACAAACATTTATTTATTTATTTATTTATTTATTTATTTATTTATTTATTTATTATTCGAACTTCTATACCGCTCCCTCTCCCAAAAAGGGACTCGGGGCGGTGTACAGCCTACTAAAAACACATAACATACATCTAGAATAAATATAATTTAAATACAATTTAAATATATATTAAATAAACAAGTCCGGCTGTATCCCATCGAATTAAGAAATTTAGAGAATTAAAATCAGGGATTAATTAAAAATTAAAAATATAAAATTTAACAATTAAAACCCAATTTAGATCTAAAACCCAAAAACCCATTACTGGGCCAGGCCGGCCTGTCTGAAAAATAGGGTTTTAACGGCGCGCCGGAAGGTCAGGATATCCGTCATGGCCCGTATCTCCGGGGGGAGATCGTTCCACAGGGAGGGAGCTCCCACAGAGAAAGCCCGCACTCTTGGGGCCGCCAGCCGACAATGATCAGGCGGCGGTACCCCAAGCAGGGCAACCCTGTGAGAGCGTACTGGGCGGCGGGAGGTTGATGATGGCAGCAGGCGGTCCCGTAAGTACCCAGGTCCCGAGCCATGGAGCACTTTAAATACCATCAGTACCACCTTGAATCGAATCCGGAAGGCCACAGGAAGCCAGTGCAGCCTGCGGAGAAGCGGTGTTACGTGGGAGCTCCGAGGGGCACCCACGATCACCCGCGCGGCTGCATTCTGGAGCAACTGCAACCTCCGGAGACTCTTCAAGGAGAGCCCCATGTAGAGAGCATTGCAATAGTCCAGGCGGGAGATAACGAGGGCGGAAGTGACTGTGTGAAGTGCGCCCAGATCCAGAAAGGGCCGCAACTGGTGAATCAGACGAATCTGATAAAAAGCCCCCCTGGCGACGGCTACAATATGTTCTTCCAAGGACAGCCGTATGTCCAAGAGGACACCCAGGTTGCGCGCCCTTTCCACGGGGGTCAAAACCTCTCCCTCCACGGCCAGCGAAGGAACAAGCTGGCTGTATCTGGGCGCAGGAAACCACAGCCACTCGGTTTTGGTCGGGTTGAGACGAAGCCTGTTATGACCCATCCAGCTCTGCACGGCCTCCAGGCACTGGGTCATCACTTCGACGGCTTCGTTGGGGTGGCCCGGGGTGGAGATGTACAGCTGAGTATCATCGGCATACTGATGGAACTCCACCCCGAAGCCATGGATGATCTCACCCAGCGGCTTCACATAAATGTTGAACAGCAGGGGCGAGAGCACCGACCCCTGAGGCACCCCACACAGTAGGGGCCTCGGGGCGGATCTCTGCCCCCCTGTCAACACAAATTGCGAACGGTCG
Organism: Bungarus multicinctus; assembly: GCA_023653725.1. Classification (NCBI taxonomy): domain Eukaryota; kingdom Metazoa; phylum Chordata; class Lepidosauria; order Squamata; family Elapidae; genus Bungarus; species Bungarus multicinctus. The sequence continues at coordinate 112,143,896 of CM042840.1, forward strand.
GAGAGGAAGGAGGCGAACCACCGCAACACGGTGCCTCCCACCCCCAACCCCTCCAACCGCCGCAATAAGATACTGTGGTCGACAGTATCAAAAGCCGCTGAGAGATCCAACAGGACCAGGACAGAGGAACAACCCCTGTCCTGAGCCCTCCAGAGATCGTTCACCAACGCGACCAATGCCGTCTCCATGCTGTGCCCGGGCCTGAAACCCGATTGGAGGGGGTCGAGATAACTCGCTTCATCCAGGTACTGCGGGAGCTGACGTGCCACCACACTCTCAACAACCTTCGCAACAAAGCGAAGGTTGGAGACAGGACGATAATTTGATAACAATGCTGGGTCCATGGACAGTTTCTTGAGGAGGGGCCGCACCACCACCTCTTTCAAGGCGGCAGGTACCAGCCCCTCTCTCAAGGAAGCATTTATAATACCCTGGAACCAGCCTCGTGTCACCTCCTGAGTGGCCAAAACCAGCCAGGAGGGACACGGGTCCAAAAAACAAGTGGTGGCATTAGCCCCCCCAGTATCCTGTCCACGTCCTCCAAGGTAACAGGATCGAACTCAACCCAATTGACCTCACCGATATCCACCCCCGCCCCCCCACCCGGCGATGCCCAGTCGGAGTCCAGCTTATCCCGGATCTGAGCGATTTTGTCCTGCAGAAACATAGAAAACTCCTCAGCCCGCCCCTGCAAGGGATCTTCCCGCGCTCCCACCTCCAAAAGGGAGCGGGTCACCCTAAATGGGGACATTTGGAGGCAAAGTTGGACCAATAAAGTGGAGTTAGACCTTTTCTCTGGCTGTATTGCTTTTGTGCCATGCCTTGGGTCATCACAGCCTTGTTCAGTGGTGGAATTCAAATATTTTAACAACAAATATTTCAACTAACCACCAGCCAACATGATTGGGTGATCATGTGACAGGGTGGGTGTGACCAATTCGATGTCACTCATATCAAGGGGTGACCCATCTCACCTGATTTCTCCTTGCCATGCCCCGCCCTGCCTTCCCCTCTCCTCTTTGCCACGTCCAGCTATTCACCTCACCGGAGTGAGTAATTTTCAAATAAAAAGAATGCTCACCTTGTGCAAATAAATAACAAACATCTTGACTAATTTTTGGTGCATCTTGCAAAGCATTACTGCTCATTCTAGTCTCCTTTCCTACTAACAGGTCTATCTCAGATTGTAGTTTGCTACAACCTGTCTTCAAGAGTGGGATTCCACTGGTATAACAACCAGTTTGATGATCGCACCAAATGAAACATTTTGAATCAGCAAAAAGTTAATGTCTATGTTACTAAAGCAATAGATTCACTATTGGTTTTAGACTCCTGATAAATGCACAGTTTCAATAGAATCTAATTAATGGCCAGTATCATTGTCATTGGGGGATGTGCCAGTCTTCTCACTAAACTACTGTACTATTACTAAACTTTTTTTAAAAAATACATTTCTTCTTATACTTAATCTAAATTAAAGCCCAAGAGATTACTAATCTTTTTAGAGCTGTTACTGTAGGTAATTGCATTTAGCCTCAGTGCCATTGCTCAAGGCTAGAAAAAGAAAAACAATTTTTCTCTCCAGAAATTCTTCCAACTCTAATTTAACTGTTGAACTCATAAAGAAGTGACTTCATTAAAATGTAACTGCTTATGAATATTATGTTCATGTTTTATAATTCAGCATTTCTTTAGCAACTCCACAAAATAAAAATGTCTTCAATAACCCCAAAGAGATCTTTTTATGGCTGTGAGGTAAGTTTTTAAGTTTCTATTTTCAGGGATCTTAATGTAGAGTGAGCATTTGACCTCTCATACTAAATATGAGGAAATGTAGTGTAAGTAGGATATATACATTTTATTTGTTCCACTTCTTTCACTCCATGAGAAAGTCCTTCCTTCCTTCAAAATAGTATAACTAGATACACTCTAAACATATTTAAATCAATGGGTTGTCACTTCATTTGACAATGTATTAATGACCCCAAAAATAATGACAATAGAATAGAATGGAATGGGATGGGATGGAATAGAACAGAAACATTTATTTGGTTAAGTGTGATTAGATATACAAATACATGCATATTTATTTCCACAGTAGAAGATGTATATAGAAGATGTATCAATAAAAGATGTATGTGTAATGAACTGCAGGGAAAGCAATATGTATGAAATGTATATACATGTGCATATATTTTGTATTTTTCCAAATAGTTGCTTTCTAATTCAGTATATATTATTAACAAATGCAAATTTTATAAGAAAAGGAGAAAATCCAAAAGTCTTGGATGTTGTAATTAATTTGTTAATAAAATGACATTAATTGATTTATAATTAATATTATTTTATTAAATTTAGTTAATTTGTTAAAACATTCTGATTTATATCTCTTGCTACATTTTGCAGATGCTGTCCTCTACAGAACCTCATAATCAAAGCATAACTACATTTCTTATTTTGGGATTCCCTAATACGAGAAAAGTAGAAATTGCTCTCTTTTTTGTCTTTCTCACTATGTACCTCCTTACTGTGACTGGTAATATCATCATCATCATAACTGTTAATACAGATAACCATCTTCAAACCCCTATGTACTTCTTTTTGGGAAATTTATCCTTATTGGATGTAGGGTATACTTCTTCAACTGTCCCTAAACTGCTTTCCATCCTTTTAATGAATGTGCACTTAATTTCCTTGGTTGGCTGTCTTTTGCAATCCTACTTTTTCTTTTTTTTTGGGTCAGCTGAATGTTTCCTCCTTGCAGTGATGGCCTATGACCGATACATAGCCATATGCTACCCACTCAGATATCCAATAATCATGAATAGAAAAATATGTGTTATTTTTGTGATTGTTTGCTGGATAAGTGGTTGTGTGGTTCCTTTGATAGCTGCTATTATGGTAATAAATTTACCATTTTGTGGAGCAAACATAATCAATCATTTCTTTTGTGATATTCCACCATTATTAAAACTGGCTTGTATTGATACTTCATTGATACAGCAGATTACCTTCTTGCTTTCAGCAATGGTGATTCTGAGTACTTTTTTCTGCACTATTATCTCCTATGTCTATATTGGTATAACTATATTGAAAATACCATCTTCGCACGGTCGTCATAAGGCTTTCTCCACTTGTGCCTCTCATCTGACTGTTGTTTCTTTATATTATGGAACTGTTATTTTTATGTATGTAAGTCCAACCACCCGTTCATCATTTGACCTGAACAAAGTAATAGCTGTGATATACAGTGTGGTTACTCCAATGCTCAACCCAATGATCTACACACTGAGGAACCAAGATATGAAAACAGCTTTAAAAAGAATAATGTTCAAAATGCTGATGAATAAGAAAGAATTTGAATTATCTCATTGATTCCATTGGTTGCAAATATTTGTTCTGGAGAAGAAAAAGATACAAGATATAAGATTCCATGATTCCTTCTTTCCTTCCTTCCCTCCCTCCCTCTCTTCCTGTCCACCAATTCTCTGTAACATCATTTACTTTTGGAAATATTGAATTATATCTTTGTTTATGTATATTTCATTCTTCTCATTTAGGTCATTTTTGAATGGTGCATGATTATATTTTATTTAAAGTACATTTTGAGAACAAAATACTTATATTAATTGTATAATAGAATAATGCTTCTAAAACAATTTTGGATTTTTGTTATGGCAAAGCCAGAGAGAAAACATTGGGTGTACACAGAGGTATGCATTTGTGACCTGGGCAGATCTGTTTACTACACAAATTTGTGGATACATTCGTGTTATTTTAGAAAATACCTTTTTGATAGACTGCACAAACACAATATATAGACAAATTCATATTTCTAACATTATCAGTAAGTTCAAATTATTTTGTTTTCTTTTAAATTCCAGGATTTGATATTTTGATCTTGGACGTCCAAAACTATAAGCTACTCACTTTGAAAATTAAAGACAAGGAAAATTTGTTTTTATTTAGGATTTCATTGCTGTTTTATTCTATTTTAAATGCATAGTATAAATTGCCTTGATTTAAAGTAGGCAGATTTTAATGTGCTAAACAAAACAAAACAAAAAAAATGCAACCATGTAATAATTTAAAAACAACAACTCAAAATGTTTCAGACAGGTTGGACTCTGACTGGGCTACTCTGGATGGGAGGGTGGGGGGTGGGTTTCGGAGAAGTCATTTGGGGTGAGTGAGTTCGATCCTGTGACCCTAGAGGAAGAATGCCACCACATGTTTACTGGATCCATGTCCCTCCTGGTTGGTTTTGGCCACCTGGGAGGTGACACGAGGTTGGTTCCAGGGTATTATTAATGCTTCCTTGAGTGAGGGGTTTTTGCCTGCTACGTTGAAAGAGGCGGTAGTGAGGCCCCTCCTTAAGAAACTGTCCCTGGACCCAACATTATTTGCGAATTATCATCCGGTCTCCAACCTTTGCTTTGTGGTGAAGGTTGTTGAGAGTGTGGCGGCATGACAGCTCCCTCGGCACCTGGATGAAGCTGTCTACCTAGATCTGTTCCAATCAGGTTTCAGGCCCAGGCACAGCATGGAGACGGTGTTGGTCGTGTTGGTGGATGATTTCTGGAGGGCCCGGGACAGGGGTTGTTCCTCTGTCTTGGTCCCGTTAGATCTCTCGTTGGCTTTTGAAACTGTCGACCACAGTATCTTATTGTGGTGGTTGGAGGGGTTGGGGGTGGGAGGCGCTGTGTTATGGTGGTTCTCCTCCTTCTTCTCTGGCCACTTGCAATTTGTGTTGGTGGGGGGGCAGAGGTCGGCCCCGAGGCCCTTGTTTTGTGGGGTGCCTCAGGGGTCCATACTCTCGCCCCTGCTGTTCAACATTTATGTGAAGCTGCTGGGTGAGATCATCCATGGTTTTGGGGTAGAGTTCCATCACTATGCTGAGGATAGTCAGTTATACATTTCTACCCCAGGCCACCCCAACGAAGCCATTGAAGTGATGACCCAGTGCCTGGAAGCCATGCGGAGCTGGATGGGTCTCAACAGGCTTCGACTCAACCCAACCAAAACTGAGTGGCTATAGTTTCCTGCACCCAGATACAGCCAGCTTACTCCATCGCTGGCCGTGGGGGGAGAAATTCTGACTCCCACAGAGAGGGCATGCAATCTGGGTGTCCTCCTGGATATACGGCTGTCGTTAGAAGATCATATAGCGGCCATCACCAGGGGGTCTTTTTGTCAGGTCCGTCAGATCTACCAGTTGTGGCCTTTTCTGGATCGGGACGCACTTCGCACAGTCACTTCTGCCCTCGTCATCTCCCACCTGGACTATTGCAATGCTCTCTACATGGGGTTTCCCTTGAAGAGTATCCAGAGGCTTCAGCTGGTGCAGAGTGCAGCTGCGTGGGTGTTTCTGGGGGCTTCTCAGAGCTCCCATGTTACACCGCTCCTGCGCGAGCTGCATTGGCTTCCGGTGGCCGTCTGGGTTTGATTCAAGATGTTGGTGGTCACCTTTAAAGTGCTACATGGCTTGGGACCTGGGTACTTATGGGACCACCTGCTGCCTCCATCGGCCTCCCGCTGGCCAGTGCGCTCTCACAGGGTGGGCTTCCTCGGGGTGCTGTCAGCTGAGCGATGCCGGCTGGTGGCTCCAAGGGTGCGGGCCTTCTCTGCGGGAGCACCCTCCCTCTGGAATGAATTACCTCTGGAGATGCGAGCCATCACTGACCTGCAAACCTTCCGGCATGCATTGAAGATCCACGTTTTTCAACAGGCCGGTCTGGCCTAGTATCATTGGAGGGTTTTTAATTTTTCTAACTTTTAACTTTTTACCCTGTTTTTAATATTCTATTGTAATTTTTAACTTCAGCCACCAATTTAAATCTTTTTAAACCTATTTTAAATTTTTCTATTTGACTGTATTGTTTTATTTAGGTTGTACACCACCCCGAGTCCCAATTTGGGAGAGGGGGTGGTATAAAAGTTTAATTAAATAAATAAATAAATTATTAGAATGAAACTATATTTTATTTACTAAATCAATGTACATACTTCTGGAATACTGACAAATACACATGTGTAGTATGTGTACATTTTTGAAGATACATTAACTGGAAAAGCAAAAAAAGTAGTTTAATATTGAAGGCATAAATATAAAAAATAAAATAATTATAGATGATCAAATTTTGTTAAACTCAATCTGAAACATTAAATATCCCACTACCAATATTCAGGAATCATAATTTAGTAGGTATATATAATAATGCTCTGTTATATTAATCATTGATGTATCTCATCCACTCTAATTTTTGGAGACTTAGAAGAAAATGAAACAAGTTATTTTTATTTGCAAATTATAGGCTTAGACTTAGAATAACTTTATTGTCATTTTGAATGTACACTAAGCAGCATACATTAAAATTCAATTTCATTATATACAGCTCTCCAAGGGTCAGTACCTCCAATATATACTACATAAACATGACAAAATAAATAAATAAATATAAAATTATGCACATATCCTGTATATTATATGACACAGAGAAACTACACAGTCATTCAGATGGCGAGAAAAATGAATCTTGCAAGTTTACCAGACAGAAGGCATAAGGAACAAAGCTATTAGAGAGTCTGATAGTCCTGCTAGAAATATTTTGAAACTTCCTCCCAGAGGGAAGCAACAGAAACAGGCCATAAAGTGGATGTGTGGAGTCTCTAACAATGCTTTGATCTCTAAGCACATAGCACTTATAAGCAGTATCCTGAATAATAAGAAGTGAGCTTCCTTACCATTCTCTATATGGGCTTTCTATCTGAGGAACTGCTGCCACCAGACCAAACAGCGATGCAGTTTTTTAAAAACACTCTCAAGCATGCCTCTCTAGTTATCTTCATCCCTAGATACTTAGTATTGTTGACTACCTCTACATCTGCATCCTTGATACTGAGTGGAGTGTGACTATGCCAGCCCTTTCTAAAATCTACAATGATCTCCTTTTTTTATTAACATTTAGAACTGGTACTGGTGCTTATATTGCACCAGTCCCCCAAAGCCTTCATATCTTCCATAAAAGCATCTTCATTGACATCCTGAATAAGACCCAATGCTGCTGCATCATTGTATATTTCACAATATGATTCATATCAGATTTGGCATAGCAGTCATGAGTCATCAAGATGAACAATAGCAGACTCAAGACATGGTGGAAAACCATACTTAAGGAGATGGAGTTGGAAACTTTTCTTCCAACTTGCACAAACTTGCAATTTGTTACATGACATTTACAAATTATTAAAAAAAATATTAGCACACATGAAAGACACATACAAAAACATGGAACTGTTGTTGAAGCACATCCAGTTTACCAAGTACAACTGGAAGACCTGTAAAATCTAAAAATAGAGACTCTGTTGCATAGTATGCAGCTCAGATATACCAAGTAGCATTGTTGCATGTATGAATGTGACAGAGGTTGGAGAGTTGCATTATATTACAAAGAAATGGCCACTCCCCCCAAAAATAGTTCCAGGACAGAAAAATGTGGCACATGAAACATTTGTTGACTTGATAAAGATATGGTTACATCCATATAAAGGTTGGATTGATGAAAAAATTGTGAAAGCAATGAATAAGGAAGGTGAAGGGCTTTATTATTTAACATAGATGTTTCCAAGAATAACTGATACCAAGATTAATGAAGGCATTTATGCTAGTCCATAAATTAAATATGTTATCAATGACAAAAGGTTTGAAAATCTATGATGGGGACAAAGAAAATCATTTGAAAATCATTCAAGATTATCATATAGAATATCAAATTATATTCAATTGGTTGACAAACTTCTTATAGCATACAAGACATGAAGTGCAACATGTCACTGAAGATTCATTTTCTGTGTTCACATTTGACTCCTTTCTTCAACATATTGGTACAATCAGTGATGAACATGTGGAAAAGTATCACCAGGACATTTCCATAATGGAAAACCAATATTAGGGCTACTGGAATCCATCAATACTGGCTTACTATATGTGAACACTGCAATGAGGTACATTAGACATTGAGTAGAAATGAAAACCAGCAACAACTCTTTTGGCCCTGTTTGAACTCATGCAATGTGAAATGTTATGTGATTAATTCTATTACTGATATTAAATTAATTTACAATTTCTCACGTTTCCTATGTGATATGGTCATTCTGAAATTATATTTTTGTTCAGTTTGAAGGAATCTTTCAGGGAGCAAAACCTGTGAAGAAATGTATTTTTTTCAACTAGAATTTTTTAAAAAAAATTCAGTGTTTTAACTGGAATATTGATTTTATCTGAGGTATTCAGTCTTTTGCTACTTCTTCCTTGAATGCTTCTTATAAATAGACTGAAAATATGAGACACTATTTAAGTAGTTGCTGTCACTTTGGTTTGTCACTCTTACTTGTTTTCTTAAAGAGCAGTTGTTTTCAAGTATGCATATTGTTGTCTTAAAAAATACAATCACTGACAAAAAATGACATACAACATACAGCTTTATATTATTTGTTTGTTTGTTTGTTTGTTTAACACACTTATATGGCTGTCCAATTTACACATGGTGATTTTAGGTGGCTTATAACATGAATATTTTATAATGTAAGAACCCATGAACCACCCACTCAGTACCAATGGCAGCAACATCATAATCATACCAATCACTTATTTGCTCCCTATCAACCTGGGTTCCCCAGGACCTGATATGACCAAAGCTTTGGCAAAATGTCAAAGAAGGGGCAAATCTTATTTCCAGGGCAATAATATTCCAAAGCACCCTTTCCTTAATCCCATTAGTTGTACTTCTCTAAAATATAAATATATTATTATTCGCTTTAGAATCAAAGCATTTCAGGAATTGATTCAACTTTGAAAGACAAAATTGAGCCATGGAAAAGATCTTTTAAGAAATAGTTTTCCCTCTAAATTATCATTTAATTTTTTATTACCTAAAAATTGAAATTAATAATCCCATTAAAACTATCTAGCATATTGCATATAATCAGATTCTGCATGGTTTTTCCCCTTTTTAATTTCATAAGTCTTATTTACAATTTCAAAAAAAGAACATATTAATCTCATTTAATCCTGAACTCTGATGTTAATTCCATTTCAAATCTCCCCCGATATCATTTCAATTATTTCAATATATTTAATACACATTCCATTAATTATGCCATTCATCTTTATATGATTAAACAAAAGAGCCTGCATTCCAATACTAGAAAATGTCTACTCCATTACAACCCTCCTCATATTTCATTTCAATTATTTCAATATATTTAGTAAACATATTCCATTAATGATTCCAATTTATCTCTATACATATAAGAAAAGAGTTTACATTCCAATAACAAAAACTATCAGTTCTGTGTTCCATCTTAATAATCAATATATACCAATTTCCTACAATATTCATAACTTTAAGTATGTTTTTGCTACCCCCATCACCTTGCAGAATCCCCTTTTTGATTATTAATCAGCCATTGTCTCTGTGTCTTCTAAACAAGCAGTTTCTTTTCATTTTTTTTACAATTCCCGTATTTCTTTGTTTCCAGATCCTGTTTCTTATCCCTTCTTTTCCCTTTCATTATCCCCTTTCTTCTTCCATTCCAGTTTTTATCCCCCTCCCTATTTATAGCTTCTTTCCACCCTTCAAATTTCTGCTGTTTCTTTTTACCTTTTTTAATTTTTTGGATATTCGTCTCTTTATTTAACTTCTTAGATCTCATATTCCCACTTTTTTCCTCCTTCTCTCCAGAATTCTTTGTTCCTGATGATAGTTTAAAATGGCCTCTTCTGTAGTTAGCTCCATCTCCTCTTCTGTCTTTTGTCTTTATTGTTCATATTCTGAAATCGCATTTTCCATAAATTTTAAGGCAAAGCCCAATGATTCATCTCACTCTTGTAATGTTTCTAAGTTCCATTTTTAATTCCAGAAGAGATATTGCCATTTTACACATTTCTGTCTAATAATTTAATCCAAACAGTGTCTATGAGATTAGTTTCCAACCGTCACCTTTTGTTTTATTCCTCTCAAATTTTTGGTTCACAACTAATCCAATACGAAATCCATGTCAAAATTCACAATTAATCCCAGGGCAGAATCTTCATGCTTCTTTCTTTGTTTCAATGATTTCAATTTTTCAAAGTTCTTGTTTTATTGTATCAATATTCTTTTAGAGTCTTTTAGAAAAAAAAACAAATTAGATTTAACCATTAGATGGCACTCTTTATTATAACAAATCTTCACACACACACACACACCTTTTTTTTTATTCAGCTATTCGGGGGTTTTTAAACCACAATCTTCCAAGAAAAAAGTCAAATCCAATTGGTATTAAGTTTTCCCTTTAACAGTCTCAAATTCAGCTTTATTAGTGCCTATGTAAAATCAAAATATATTTATCCAAATTAGTGAAATGATTTCTTCTTCCAGCTTCTACCTTTCTCAGTTCAAAGCCCCACCACTGTCAGAAACAATTCACATTTTTTTTTCTCCTTCCTCTTCGCTGCTTTAAATCCTTTCTTAAAAATTCTTAAAGATTGATCCTGGGGTACCTTTCATTTAATTATAACATCCCATTTCTCCTGCTGTCTGCTTTTTTCTCTCTCCTGCACAATCTTATTCCATCTTACTCTTCCCCTTCAGGATGGTCATTTTAGACCACCACTTCAGACGTCTTCAGGAGAGATCATTTGCTAAGCCAGGGAGGGGATTTGTGACTCCCCTCTACCCGGCTGATGGGCTCCCCTTCCTCCACCACCCCTACAAGGTGGCTTCTGCCCCAGATCTAGCCGATTGGGGCTCTCCGATGAAGAAGCACAGACCAAAGCCACAGACGATTGCAATCAGCAGTCCATCTTCGGGGAAGTCCAAAACTGGAACAGACTCTAAAAATGATTAAATGTACATGTTACTCTTCATTTTTTGCCAACAATAATAATATAAAGAAAAAATTAGGCACAATAAACCTTTCATACATCCTTACATTTCATTTTTCAATGTTGATAAAAATGCCATCTGGCTTTAAGACAATAGATCAACAAATTTTATTTTTGTTCTAGACATTGCAGCTTTGATCTCCTTGTTTCTTAAACTATAGATAATAGGGTTTAACATGAGTGTGATGACTATATAGGAGTGGAAAATAAACTTTTTTGTGTCTGGAGACATAGGGTTGAAGTAGGTAGATATAGCTGTGCCATAAAATAAAGTTATCACCAGAAGATGAGATAAACATGTTGAAAAGTCTTTCTGCCTCCCCTCTTCTGAGGGAATTCTCAAGATGGTAATAATGATGCAGGCATATGTGAATAATATAATGAGGAAAAGAAACACTATCAATATCACAGTAGCTGTGAGAGTTTCAATGAATGTATATATCAGCACAAGCCAACTCCAACAGTGGGAGACTATCATAAAAGAAATGATTAACTGCATTAGGCCCACAGTATAGCACACTAAAAACAGTTATGACAGAGACAGTAGAATTGGGGAAGCCTAAAAACCATGAGTCCACAGCTAATTGAAAACATACTTTCTGTTCATAATTTCTGGATAGCATAATGGATTACAAATGGCAACACAACAGTCACATGCCATTGCAGCAAGAAGGCAGCACTCAACTGTACCAAAGGGGAAAAAAAAAGTACAACTGTGTGAAGCAACCTATATAGGAAATGGTCTTCTGCAAAATAAGATCAGTTAGCAGTTTTGGTACAATTACTGAATTGAAACAAATATCAAAGGAAGAAAGATTTCAGAGGAAGAAGTACATAGGACTCTTAAGTGCAGGGTCTACGGTTGTGACAAGTATGATGAGGACATTTTCCATTCAGAAATATTGTATAAACAAAAAGAAAATGACAAAAAGAAGTTCAGGGTAACTGGAAAATCCCATGATAATAATTTCTGTAACCTTTGTTTGATTACTTACTATAATTGATCTTTTCCATGCCTTTAATATTATTTGAAGTGTGATTTTCTGAAAAAATGATAAATTCTTCTACAAGCTATTTCTTTATCCCATGATGTAGTCCCCTTTATAAGCAGATAATATACAAGCAATTTTCTAAACAAACTTTTTTGTCAATCTCCTGAACTGATTTATTTCTATAAGAAAATTAAGAATTATCATTAGTTAATTATAAATAGGTACATTTGGGAGTGGGCTTAGGAGGAATAATCATCTTTTTTTACTATCCTTTTCTAATAGTTGGGGAAAACTTTCTTCCTTTTTACCAGAGAAAGAGTAAAATATTTGCTAGAATGAGTAGCAATTAATAGTCATGATGTAGCAAAAAATGGATATAGTGCAATCTTTCCATAGCTTTCCATACTTTCCATTACACATTATCTATTTTCATTTTTTGAAATACTTTTTCCCTCAGAGGCTGTTTTTTGCTTATCTTTCAAAGAATTGTTAAATTATTAAAACAAAATTAAAGAAAAGGGAACTGTTAAAGTTGCAATATTAATATATTGCATATTTATAGGAAAAATATGCGTATTATTGAAAATTAATGTTTCCTGAGATGAATCTATATTACATATATCATTGAAATTAAAGATACTGGATATTGAACTTAAATAACACCCGATGGTGGGCACAGTTTTGCACCTGCTAATTTACATAAGAATAGATGGTTTTGGGATCCACTTTGGAATGCGTTTCAAGGCTGTCAGTTAGAATGTTTAGATCATGCTATTGAGTCGCTTAAGTTTCTCATTGGATTTTACAGGCATTTTAATCTTCTTCTTTTTTCTTTTTGAAACTTGTTATTTGCCACTGTAGAGTTCCGACTTCCTAGTACAACAGACAATCCTCATTTAAAGGGACCAATTATTTAAAAAAGAGCAAGACACTTTTATTCCCGGATAAATTATGCAGACTACACATATGAATTGCAATAAATTTGTTACATGTTTACAAATATATTTGAGAGCAATTCTTTTAACATATGGCTAGTTTACCAATTAATGAATCACCAAACCATCTTACACAATATATTTAACCTAAAATAGACAGGTAAGTGAAAAACTGAATCAGTAAGTAGTAAAATATATCACTGTATGCAAGTACAAAATTGTGCTATCAGTAAGTTTTCACTTCACAGCAATAGTGCTATGTTTGATTCTGAAAGCAATCATTTAAAGGGGATTTCCCACTATTTTATTTTGTTGTTTGATGTTAACATTTTTTTTAAAAAATAAAAGGCCTAATAAAGCTCAATTTACAGATAGAAAAAAGAAAACTAAATTTTCATATTTACATGTAAAAACTGATGGCTAAGTGTGAAATGTTGTGCTGACTAATATTTTTTATCTTAGGTCATTCAGTTACTATAAGGATTTATCTTCTCCACTTATTGTTTCCTAGAATAATTACATGTCACCAATTACTTTCTTTATAAGACAGTATAATCTTTAAATGTGAGTTTCTATGAAAGTTATCCCTACGCTTTCATTATTTAAATGTGCTGAAATGCTGAGGAAGGAGAAGGAAGAGGAAGAGGAAGAAGAAGAAGAAGAAGAAGAAGAAGAAGAAGAAGAAGAAGAAGAAGAAGAAGAAGAAAAAGAAAAAGAAGAAGGATATTAAAGTAGAATAGACTAGAATAGAATAGAATAGAATAGAATAGAGTAGAGTAGAGTAGAGTAGAGTAGAGTAGAATAGAATAGAATAGAATAGAATAGAATAGAATAGAATAGAATAGAATAGAATAGAATACTTTATTGGCCAAGCATGATTGGACACACAAGAAATTTGTCTTGGTGTAAATACTCTCAGTATAAAGAAAAGATAAAAGATATTAAAGTAGAAGGACAGATTCAAACAAAATGTTGGAGGATTTGAAAATCTCTTCCCACTATAACAAATAATAATGCATTGCTCATTGCATTAGTTTTAATTTGTAAAAAACCAAACATATATTGATTGCTTTTGCTCTAGGTTCAGCTAGAAAATAAATGGTCAATTCATTAACCAAATAATTGACAATCTCTCTATATCTCTCCTGCCTTCATTTTCTCTGGTTAACTGAATGGCCCAATTATCAATAGTCCAGAAATACAAACATTTAAACTACCAATGATAGTTACATTTCTTTAAAAAAATTGAACATCTTGTTTTGAAAAGAACCTTACTCTTAGAGATACATAGTTTTATTGTCCTTATCGGGTTCTAAGAAGAGATTCTCACAATTGTATTATTAGAAGATTACCTTTGGAGATCTATCTTTAACTTGTTATTCCTTACTGTTTTCTCCCATCATGGATAATTTTTTAAAAATTGTATCCAACTAGATTGACCCAAGCTTAAGGCAGACACAAAAACACTGCCCCTGAAACAATTCCCCTATAAGGATTGGAGAAATGTTTCTATTTTGTAAAAAAAATAAATATATAAAAGTGATGTGTGAATGCTTCATATGTTTTGTTCTAATGATACCTCTATATGCTATTACTATCGCAATTAATACTACAATATGCTATGACACAGTTTATATTAGACTCTATAATTTTATTAATATTATATAGTAATATATTGTATTATAATATATAATAAATAATTTTATACAATATATAATAAATAGATATTTATGACATTTTTATTAATTGTTATTCTACCATATTAGGACTATCTATAATCTATTTTCTATATTATTACTAATATGCCTCGATGTTTCCATCTTTTTAGGACTGTTCTGCTTCAAATCTCCTGTCTCTGATGTTTCTTCTTCTTTTTCTACCAATGGCCAGCAAGTAAAATCTTGCCATGCTTTTATAGTTATTTTCTTCTCTTTTGGATAGTCCACTCCTTCTAAAAAAAAAAGACCTTCTATTGTTGTATTCTGTTAGAGCTCCACAATACATATTTCCTATGTTTGCCTGTCATCTCCTCTTATACCTATGTCATTATTGGTAAACCTGCAGTGTTGACTCTAGGGAGAAGGTTCAAATGGGAATAAAACAAAGAACAAATGTGCTTTGCTTTCACTCTTTCATGGAAAAAAATTGTTCTTTTTTCCCATTAGAAGGTGGATACCTCTGGGTTTTAATTATCATGTTGGAAGAAAATTATGGTGAATGTAATCAATCAAGTGAGTTAGAAATAAAAAAGGTAAAAGAACATTTTGATTGTCTCAAAATTATTTCAGTTCCTATTTTCAATATGCTGATGATTCAACTCTTCTCTCAGAAACCAAAGAAGATAGAAAATATTTGATTAAGAACATTAAATAAGAAAGTGAGAATTTTGGTTTCTTTTTGAACATTAAAAGGCCACATTCATGACCACTGCAAGGAAGGGAAACATCAACATAGAAATTGATAGTGAAGAGATAAAATGTGTGGAAAAATATTTTCCTAGGATTGCAGATACAGTAGCTCAAAGTGGAGAATGCAGCACAAAAATAAAATGTTGGATTGCACTGGATCATTGGATCTATTTACATAGACTTCAGTAAAGCTTTTGATTCAGTGGTACACGACAAACTACTCCTAAAACTAAAATCTTATGGCATCTCCGGACACCTGCATAACTGGATAGATGCATTCCTGTCAAACAGGCAACAAATGGTCAAAATAGGGAACACTCTATCAAATCCTGTACCTGTCAACAGTGGTGTCCCTCAAGGCAGTGTTCTAGGACCAACTCTCTTCATATTCTACATAAATGACCTCTGTGATCATATTAAGAGCAACTGTGTTCTGTTCGCTGATGATATAAAGCTATTCAACACCACTGACAATACTGCTACCCTTCAAAATGACCTCAATTATGTGTCAGAATGGTCAAACAAATGGCAACTTCAAATCTCAACAAATAAATGCTCTGTCTTACATATCGGCAAAAAAAAGCAGAAAATAAAATACAAGCTGAATAATCAAGATCTTGTTGATGACCCCAACTATGTCAAGGACCTTGGAGTACTCATCTTTAATGATCTAAGTGCTAGAGCCCACTGTAACTACATAGCAAAAAGGCATTAAGAGTTGTTAATCTAATCCTGCATAGCTTTTTTTTCTGGTAATATTGCACAACTAACTAGAGCATACAAAACATTTGCTAGACCAATACTTGAATACAGCTCATCAGTCTGGAACCTAAATTATGTATCTGATATTAACACAGTCAAGAAAGTCTAGAAATATTTCACGAGAAGTGTTCTCCACTCCTCTATTCATAGCAGAATACCTTATGCCACCAGACTTGAAATTTTAGATCTAGACAAACTAGAATTACGCTGCCTTTGGTCCAATTTAAATATAGTACATAAAATTATCTACTGCAATGTCCAACCTGTCAATGAATACTTCAGCTTCAACCACAACAATTTAAGAGCATACAATAGATACAAACTCAAGGTAAACCGCACCAAACCTGATTGCAGGAAATATGACTTTAGCATCAGAGTAGTCAATGTCTGGAATACTCTTCCTGACTCTGTGGTTTCTTCCCCAAACCCCAAAAATGTTAACCTTAGACTGTCTACTATTGACTTCACCCCTTTCCTAAGAGGTCTTTAGGGGGCATGCATAAGTGCACCAATGTGCCTACCATCCCTGTCCTATTGTTTCTTGTTTTTTTTTTTATTCATATCCATTTCATGTTTTCATAACCATGTTTACAGTTATACCTATTATCTAACACTTGCTTGACAAATAAGTAAAGTATATAAAATAAAATGAACTGAATATAAAAAAGCAAAGATATCAGCCTGGAAATCAAATGTAGTTTAGACTTCTCTATTGTTTTCCCATAGCTACCAATGATTGTGAAAGTTGGATCTTAAAAAAATAAGACAGGAAGAAAATAAACTTGTTTGATCTGTGATGCTATAGAAAGCTTCTGCATATTCTTTGGACAACAATAGTGGCTAACAAGCAAGTACTGGAGCACATAACACCAGACATGTCACTAGAAGGCAAAATCACAAAACTGTGTCTCTCTTACTTTGGCTATGTCATCAGGGGAACTTACTGGAGTATAGCTACTAGGCTTGGAACAGTTAGTGGTAAAACAGGCTGGATACCATCAAAAGTGACACCTGCCAGAGCACAGAAATTCTCAAAGAACTAGTGCAAGATCGGAAGATGTGGAGAGATCTGGCCCACAGAATCACTAAAAGTTGAATGGATACCATCATCATCATCATCATCATCATCATCATGGTCATTAATTCTTACTAAGCTCTTCATTTATTTCACAATTGCAATATTAGTCTTGTTTACTATATGTGTACACAATCATAAACACATGTAAAAAATCAAAGAAAAAAGTATACTTGGTCTTCTTACAGGGTATAAATGTATCTATTCTATATAATGCTGTAGATATTATTTTGTATAAAAAATGCTATGGAAACAAATATTCATCTTGGAGCAATAAGGCTGAAAATGTGTGGCATTTTAATTGGCTAATAACTTTATCATGGAGACATGATGACTCAGTGGTTAAACATGCTGAGCTTGTCACTGAAAAGCTGTCAAATCAGATTCAAGACCCAAGCTACGCATGATGGGATGACCTCCCATTACTTGCCCCAGCTCTGTCCACTTAGCAATTCAAAAGCATGCAGGTGTGAGTTAAATAGGTACTACTTTGGAGGGAAGATAACAACATTTTGAGCTCCTTGGCAAATAGTGATGCCGGCCACATGACTATGGAAATGGTATTTGAACAATGATGTCTCTCTCAGCTAAGAAACAGAGATAAATAATGCCCCTGGAGTCACATACAACTGGACAGGGGATCTTTGTCTTTATCAAAGCACTTTATTTGAAAGAAGCCTACATCTAAAACAAAATTCACCCACACATATATCATGTTGTTATTACTTTCATGTGTTTTATGTAACAATAGTTTTGAATCTAGTTTCAGATATTATAACTGGGTACATAATATGATGACCACATCACAAAATTACTTATCTGTTCCTGTGTACATTAATAATAAGACAACTATACAAGGCTTAGTTTATCAATAAGCTATCAGACCTGGTTCAGGCTTAGGGCTATGATATTTTGTTGTACTGACTCTGGGGTAAATGAGAGTAAAAGAAAGCAGCACACTTATAAACTGTCATCAGGGACTGAATGCGACCACATGTTTATTGGACCCGTGTCCCTCCTGGCTGGTGTTGACTACCCGGGAGGTGACACGAGGTTGGTTTCAGGGTATTATTAATGCTTCCTTGAGTGAGGGATATCTACCCCCCGCCTTGAAAGAGGCGGTGGTGAGACCCCTCCTCAAGAAACCGTCCCTGGACCCAACTCTGTTATCAAATTATTGTCCCGTCTCCAACCTTCGTTTTATGGCGAAGGTTGTTGAGAGTGTGGTGGCACAACAGTTTCCCCAGCACCTGGATGAAGCTGTCTATTTGGATCCACGCCAATCAGGCTTCAGGCCCGGGCACAGCACAGAGACGGCGTTGGTCGCATTGGTGGATGATCTCTGGAGGGCCCGTGACAGAGGTTATTCCTCTGTCTTGGTCCTCTTAGATCTCTCGGTGGCTTTCAATACTGTCGACCACAGTATCTTATTGCAGCGGCTGGACGGGTTGGGAGTGGGAGGCACCGTTATGCGGTGGTTCTCCTCCTTCCTCTCTGACCGCTCACAATTTGTGTTGGCAGGGGGGCAGAGGTCGGCCCCGAGGCCCCTGGTTTGCGGGGTGCCTCAGGGGTCGGTGCTCTCGCCCCTTCTGTTCAACATTTATATGAAGCTGCTAGGTGAGATCATCCGTGGCTTTGGAGTAGAGTTCCATCAGTACGCTGATGATACTCAGCTGTACATTTCTACCCCGGGCCACCCCGATGAAGCCGTCGAAATGATGACCTGGTGCCTGGAGGCTGTGCGGTGCTGAATGGGACGAAACAGGCTTCAGCTCAACCCATCTAAGACTGAGTGGCTGTGCTTCCCGGCACCCCGGTACAGCCAGCTGGTTCCATCGCTGGCTGTGAGGGGGGAAATTCTTGCCCCCACATAGAGGGCTCACAATCTGGGTGTCCTCCTGGATGTGCGACTGTCACTGGAAAACCATGTGGCAGCCGTTGCCAGGGGGGCTTTTGGTCAGGTCCGTCGGATCTACCAGTTGCGGCCTTTTCTGGATCGGGATGCGCTTTGCACAGTCACCTCTGCCCTGATGACCTCCCACCTAGATTATGCCAATGCTCTCTACATGGGGCTGCCTTTGAAGAGCATCCGGAGGCTCCAGTTGGTGCAGAATGCAGCCGCGAGGGTGATAATGGGAGCTCCTCGGGGCTCCCATGTTATGCCACTTCTGCGCACGCTGCATTGGCTCCCGGTGGTCCTCCGGGTGAGCTTCAAAGTCTTGGTTACTATCTTTAAAGCGATCCATGGCTCGGGACCGGGATACTTGCGAGACCGTCTCCTGCCATCATCGGCCTCCCACCGACCGGTTCACTCCCATAGAGTTGGTCTCCTAGGGGTGCCACCGGCTGGACAGCTGGCGACCCCGAGGATGCGGGCCTTCTCATTGGGAGCACCCCCTCTCCGGAATGAATTACCCCCGGAGGTAAGGGCCGCCCCTGATCTCATGGCCTTCCATCGGTTACTTAAAACTCACTTATTTCGGCAAGCCGGACTGGCCTAGGGGTCTTTTAAATTTTAACCTGGTTTTTAATTTCTTTTAACTTTTATTTATATTTTTAATTAGAGCCACGCTATATTTAATTCTTTTAATTTTTAATATTGTCATGTTGTATATGTGTTCTGTATATGTATTTTTATCTTGGCTGTTCACCGCCCTGAGTCCCTTTAGGGAGAGGGGGCGGTATATAAGTCCAATAAATAAATAAATAAATAAATAAATAAATAAATCTCTTGCAATTAACCAGTCAGAAATTAGGTATTTGTGCAAGTAAGATTATCAACGTTGCTGTCAACATTGCATATGCATATGCAACCAAATAGGTGGTAAGAAAGTAGGAGCAGTCAGGCACAACACAGGTTATGTGAACAGTAAACTCAGGGTGAGTCAAAATGGACTCAAATATCTATATTTCAAGGCACAGAGTATGAGTAATAAGGATTAGAAATTCAAGTAAATGAGGGCAGATACGACATTGTTGTCATTACAGAAACTTGGGATGAAATCCACAAATGGGATGAAACCTATAAATGGAACATATAGCTAGGATTTTAGTTATTTAAAAGAAACAGACCAAATAAAAGAGTAGGTGGAATTGCACTATATATAAAAAATAATTACATCTCTACAGAAAAAGAGCACAACAATGATGAAAACTGTCTTGAATTCACTTGGGTTGATATAAAAGGGAGGACGACATTGCCATAGGTGTATACCATAGGCCACCCAACCAAACAGAGGAAATAGATGAACTCTTTGCTAGTCAGTTAATTAGAATATGTAGGAAGCACATCACAAAAGTAATGGGGGATTTTAATTACCCTGACATCAATTCTGCACCAGTAATATCAAATAGGTTCCTGACAAACCTAGCAGACAACTTTGTTTCACAAAAACTAGAAAAGGGAACAAAGGTATCAGCCATATTGGACTTATTTCTCACTAACAGAGATGAAATGATAAAAGGTGTTGAAGCTATAAGAACCTTGGGGAGATAGCTCCCTCTTATGGAAACTTGTAGCATATTCAACCAACCAGAACATAGCATAATGCATTACAGTATTTTTCCTTAAAGCTACAAACATATATATTTGTAGTTTATAACATTTGATATCAAGAATGAGAGAGATACACTAATATAAGAGGCAAGATTTAAAAAGCTTATGTAAAATCAACACATAATTTTATGTGTTAGGACACATTTATAAATTCTAATTAATATACGTAAAAGGGACAGAAAAATAAAATAAAAAATGCATAATAAAATAGTTGCAAAACTGTATACAAACAGTTATAGCATACACAGTGATGGCAAGAATCATGGACCAAATCCATAAAATTCACTCTAAATGAATTTTGGTCTAAAATGTTTTATAGATGGCATACAATTCCATCAATAATTACCACATTAATCATACAGCAATAAATATTGTATATACCCAAAAAAGAAAGAATAGTTTTTACATATATGATGGACATACAGAAATGTTTGAAATATTGGAAGTATATACACAGTATCATCTAAAGGATCTTAAAAATAAAACTTGAGATGAAATAATGTTTTATCAGTTATAATTTTAAAAATGTTAATAAGGAACATCAAGATTTAATTATATACATAAGCACAGCTGTTAGAATAAATGTTGTTCAACATTAAAAGAAAGATACAACACTGAGAATATCTGATGAGAAAGTAAATTTGGAGCATATGCAGCAAAGGCAGTATTAGCAGCATATCACTCACAATAGAAATTTGAACAAATTCAATAAAAATATGCACAACATAACACATAGCAGGGCAAATACAAGAATATTATAGTTTATAAAAACTAAAAGAGATTATAAAAACTATAAATGTTCATAATAAATATTACAAATTGTTCAAAGAATAAAAAGAGGGAAGTTAGAAATCAAATAGCCATCTGCCATCTTTCTCCCTCCTTTGCAATCTCTCCTCATTTTTTTCACCCATTTATATTAACACTTTAGAATTAAGCATGGAATTCAATATAGAAACCTGTTTTGTATTATAAAATAATTAATTTTGCAATTATCTATTGACACAATATTTAGCTTTAATTGCACAGTTCAAGCAATCTATTTTTTTATATTTTAGAAATCAACATTGATGTTTTTGTATCTTTAAAGGTTCATCTTATGTAAAATACCATAGTTTTGACAAATTTCTAGTTTGTATTGTATATACAGTATATCACTCTAATCAACTAATATCTGTATCTAATGTACTATTTGCAACTTTTAATTTAATAAAAAAATTGTTTGGAGAAAATACCCTATACCCAAATATTGCATGAACTTGATCAACTCAAACATCCTTTCCTTCCTTAACAAAAAAGCATAGTAATTAAGAATTCTATTTAAAACACAAACACATATATACAAATAGGTGCACACACAAAATATACACAAAAGACTGATTTTACTTTTCCTGAGAAAATTGAAATTTTTGAGCTTATGGTACCCATGTTGTTTCTTTTGACTTTATTGAAAACAGTTTCCTGTAATAGAAAATTTTGTTAATTAGTTTCTCAAGTGCTGTTTTGATCTCCTTGTTTCTCAAACTGTAAATGACAGGATTGGCAATTGGTGACACAATAGAATACAACAAAGGTGCTAGGGTTTCTGTGATGGATGATTCTGAGTTTTTCTTCAAGTATGTTAACATCCCAGTACTCATAAACAAGGAAAAAACAGCAAGGTGGGGAAAGCATGTGGAGAAGGCTTTGTGTCTCCCTTGGGCAGAAGGGATTTTTTTGATGGTCAAAAAGATACGAACATAAGATGCAATAACTGAAGATGAGAAAATAATGCCAAAAATAATGGCACATATAAAAATTGCCATTTCATTGCCATACGTGTTAGCACAAACAAGCTTCAGGGTATGAGTGAGTTCACAGAATATCTTACCTATATTATTTGGCCCACAAAAGGGTAAGAAAAGGATGTTTAGAGTGTGCAATGTTGAATAAATAATGCTGCTCACCCAACAGACAGCTACCATACAGAAGCACTTTATTTTGCTCATTAGCAATTGATAATGGAGTGGATAGCATATGGCAATATAGCGATCATATGCCATGACAGCAAGAAGGGTGAATTCTACTACCGCAAATGTAAGTCCCAAATAGATTTGAACCATACATCCAGAGAAGGTAATAGATCTTATCTGTGTAAAAGAGATATTCATGGATTTAGGGACTGTGACAGAAATGAAGCAAATATCAAGGATGGATAAGTTAGCTAGAAAAATATACATAGGCTTGTGAAGTTGGTAGTCCAGTACTACAATGGTGATAAGGACAATATTCTCGATTAAGGCTATCAAATAGATCAGTAAAAGGAATCCAAAAACCAACATCTGCAATTCATCAATATCAGAGAAACTCAGTAATAGGAATTCCGTTACTCTGGTTGTGTTGGACGGTTCTTTTCTCTGTAAAGGAATTTTTAAAAAGATGAGAAAATGTATTAAACATAAAGGATACCAAAAGTTATTTCCAGAATTATTCTGTAGAATTTCTATACTCTTGAAGTAGAAATGAATAGTTATTTACATTAATAAAGTAAACCACACAATTGGTCCTCAGATAATTTGACTGATTTTGGATTCCTTTTAAGTTACTTGTACATGCTTCTGAACTTTAACTTATTAGAAGAATTTTGGTGACAATTCTAAGGAAAACTTGATTTTCTATGTTATGTCATCGAAACCTCTACAAGATGATAAATTTAGGAATATATCCAGGATTCTGAAACACTGGCCTATTAGAATTTATACTGTACTGAAGATCTTCTACATCTTTGTAACTAAGTTCCATGTAGAAATTGAGCCAAATATCTTCAGGGTAATATCACTTTGGAATAGTTGCAGTGTTCTTCTCAGTGCTTCATTTTCAACTTAGTTATTTAAAAGTATCTGCCACGTGGAATGTAAACCCAATACACAAAGCTTTTAACCTGCTCATAAATAATATTCTGAATATTCTATTTATTCTAACTTAGGGATTTTGAGAAGTGCAACAAAACTGAACATTCACTTTTAAACTTAGTAATGAAGGTGCATGTTAAGATATGTTGAGATGCTATTGGTTACTATGTTTTTCAAGATCAGCCATGAGTGTTGTGTGATATCAGTTCTATGAGCAGAATCCAATAATTTTACAGGCAGTGAAGAATTGCTGTTGGCATTTGCCTTATGGGGATATAGAATTGGTATCATGACTTGAAATGATGTTTTTTAGTGAAAATAATGATAATATTAAAAAATGTGTAATAATGACATATAGCTAATGTTGAACCAGACCCAATTCTTCTTCTTCTTCTTCTAAAATAATAGCATTCATCTGTTCAATCTCTATATCTCTTCATTTATTTATAATTGTATTATTTTCAAAGTAATTCATTTACAATGGTACGATTTCATTACAATGAACATATATAATAGTTCTGCTATTAATCTGTTGTTTCTTTTTCTCAGTCCTGTTAAAGGTTCCAAAATTAATTTCAATTCACTTTCACATTAAACCTGTTCATTTCACTGATCTTGCATTAATTATTGAATATTGAATATAGTGTTGCATGGTACAAGGAGACAGAGTGAATCCCAATTTGCTTTTCAACTTCAATTTTATAAGGCAATTGATTTCTGATTTTAAAGATTCCACAATTTTTATCCAATTAAACCTCATTGAATTTCATGTTATATCAGTTTGGTTATGCTGTGTATGCTAGAAATATGTTCAGTGGATTTAATCATAGAAATAACTTTCTATATTCATTATTCACATACCTTTAAACTACAAAGGAAAGATGAAATATTTTTTTTAAATTGAGAAATAAAATAAGTTTAGGGATATATTATGAATTGAAATGTAAGCAATAAAAATAATGTTCTAAACACTTACCTTTTCCATTTATGTACTGGACAAACTGCTATTATTTCAGAATAATCAGCGGTAGAAAATGAAGTTAAAGTACACAGAATAAAATTTATTTTTAGCCAAGCTTTAGGAGGGGAAATCCTAAACTTTGTCTCCAATTAAAATTATCTTTATTAAATAGATTCAATATTATGTATTTTCTGCTGGAAAAAATGTAATATGTACTCTCATTCTGCAGTGAGTAATAAATGTTTTGTGGGGATTTATAATGTCCTAAGAGAATAGTGACATTAAAATATTCATATAATTGCTTATCCCTTCACTAAAGTAACTAATCAATTAAATGAAACCTTGAGAGAATTATGTTTATGTGGTAACTTTTTGACTTGCTATGCTGGCCCCTGTCCACATAAATACATTGGGTATTAAATTTTCAGTTGAAATAATGTAACTAATGATATTTCCTGTCCTTATAATTGTCAATTGCAATAGGACATAGAAATTGTTGAGTGATGCTTACTATCTATTGATTAGGGATCAGTGGTGGAATTCAAAATATTTTACTACTGGTTTTGTGGGTATGGCTTTGCATGTGACGAGCGTTCTAATTTTAAGCATGACAACTTACCACTAGTGAGTAAAACAGCTGAGGTGCAGCACACTACTATGTCGTTAGGGAGGGTTGACTTTTAATCTAACAGCCCAAATTATTTAATCTCATTTTAATTTTTGTACTCATGTGCTGGGGTAGAATTGGCTGTGCACCGCCCTGAGTCCTTCGGGAGAAGGGCGGTATATAAATGTTTGAAATAAATAAATAAATGTCACACCTATCAGGTGAGCTACAAACAAAGGCGATATAGGAAAGGAAAGAGCAGGGGCGGGTGGGCAGGACCAACTGCTGACTGGCAATACAGGATCTTTAGAACTGGTGAGAACCGGCAGCATACCACCACTGAGTAGGGTGCAGAAATAACAGCAGATGGCATCACTAAGAATCTCAAATTATAAAGTTACGACATTTCAAGTAAATTAAACTAAAAAAAAAAAAAATGGTGAAATAATTTGAAGCCAGAATATTCACATTAGGTTGTTCAAGCTTTACTTGATTTGAGTGAATGTGAAGGCTTTTTGTCTGTTTATGTTTCTTCTACCCATATGCTACTTTTTACCCAAAAGAAACCCTGCCTTATTCTTTAAACAGCTTTTTGAATTTGGTGAAGCTCTTCGAAACAACTGTAAGCAACAACACAACTATAACAAGTAATACATAGAAAATGGACAAGAAGATGAATAGCACCAGACTGGTGTCCAAGTGACATCCCATTTGGCAAGAAAATGACCTGATGGATGAGGTTTTTTTCTGGGTTTTATTCCAGCTGAGTAAAATGTCCCACTATCAATTTCCTTTCTCTTAAGTAATAAAACATATTTAGAAGTGCAGATTATACAGAAAGATCTCAAAGATATAACTTGTAACTAATATTTTTGGATGTTCTTTAGTTTATTACAGTTCCATCAAAATTATTTGAACTTTTGTATTTTTTTAATTATCCCATGCTGAGTTAATTACCCCATGGTGAGTTGACTGCAGAAAGTTGGCTGTGGCAAGTTGAACATGGCGAGTTGGCTGTGGTGAGCTGTCCCATGGCACTGTGTACAGAAATATCTGCATAGAATGTGGACTAGACCTTCCAAGTCCAGATTAGAGATTACGAGGAATATCATGGGAAATTAGAAGACTCAAATAATATGGGACTTAATGTGAAGCTTAGCACTGGCCCCCCAGAGGGCTGTGTGCTCAGTCCATACCTGTACTCACTATACATGCATGATTGTGTATCATCTGACCTTTCCACTGTGATCATTACATTCACAGATGATACCACCGTACTGGGTCTTATTACAGGTAGAGACAAAGCAGCGTATAGGGAGGAGGTTCAACAACTAGCCACCTGCTGCTTAGAAATCAGTCTGCATCTGAACATCAGCAAGACAAAAGAGATGGTGTTAGATTTCCAGAAGAAGAGAGAGGAATTTGCCCCACTTTACATTGAAGGGGGCTGTGTGGAGTGAGTTTTCTCCTTTAAATTCCTGGGAGTTTATCACAGCAAAAATCTCACCTGGAAAATCAACATGACCCAGGTAGCCAGAAAGCCCCAACAGAGACTCCACTTCCTCAGGGTCTTGTGAAAAAACAAAGTGTGACAACAACTGATGACCTCCTTTTACCATCCGCAATAGAAAGTGTCCCCACTCACTGCATTATGGTATAGTATGCTGGCTTGACAGCTGCAGATAGAAAGATATTACAGAGGGTGGTGAGCACAGCATAAAACATCATGGGCTGTCCCCTGGCACCACTAGATGACATCACTAGGGCTCGCTGTCTTAGAAGAGTGAGGAAAATCCACAGGAATGACTCTCATCATGGTCAGCACTTTTTTATTCTCTTACCATCGAGAAGGACATATAGAAGCATAGGCAGTTGCACAAACAGGTTAAAAATAGTTTTTATCTGTGGGCTGTCAGACTCCTGAATGGAAAATAATTTTACAACAACATAGTATGATTGACTTGTGGGGCCAGGGCAATATGCAATAACTTCACATGATGCAATAGGATTGTGTGTTGCTAGTAGGATTCACTGGGTTACAGATTTTCTGTCTTCACTGTGAGTTGTATTGTGTGTCTTGAGCCCCTTGCTATATACCTTTGACTTCTCAACAAGTCACAAAACAAACACCATCATAAAGTTTGCGGATGACACTATCATGATTGGTCTCATCTCTGGAGAGGATGAGATGGCATATAGGGCAGAAGTAGAGAACCTGTCTGTCTGGTGTTCACAGAACAATTTTATGTCCATAAAACCGAAGAACTGATTATGGACTTCAGGAAACATGGACAGGACCACGCCCCACTCATCATTAATGGAGAATGAGTGGAAACTGTCTCTACAATCAGATTCCTTGGCATCCACATCTCAGCCCATATCTCCTTTATAAAAAGCCAGCAACACCTTCTTTTCCAGATTGTTTTTCCTGAGAACCTGCAGGAAGTGCAGCCGCTGCTGAGCCTTCTTCACTATGGCCTTGGTGTTAGGGAACCAGCCAATATCTCCTGGCCCCCTAACACCAAGGCCATAGTGAAGAAGGCTCAGCAGCGGCTGCACTTCCTGCAGGTTCTCAGGAAAAACAATCTGGAAAAGAAGGTGTTGCTGACTTTTTATAAAGCCTCTGTCTGGGTGTGTGGTATGCAGGTTCCTCAGCTGAGAACAGGAAAATTGTACAGGGTGATAAATACAGCTCATAAGATCATTGGTTGTCCTCTGCCCTCCCTGGAAGACTTAGCCAGGTCCCACTGCCAAAGCAGAATCAAGGCCATCATAGAAGATCCCTCACATCCTGGCAATTAACTTTTTGAGCTGTTGCTGTCTGGATGGTGCTTTAGGTCAATAAAATCCCACAGCACTAGATTAATAAATAGTCTCTTTCCATGGGCCATCCGAACTGCAACTAAATATAAGTTGCTACCATATTAATATGTGAAAAGATGTGAAACTACAATACCTCATACAGATGTATAATAACTTATTACAGTACAATCTATCTCTTATGTATTACACTTGGCAAAGCATCACAGTCAGTGTCGGATGTATATTTTATGTATATTAATAGATATTACACTCTCAAATTGCAAATGGAAACGTGGATACTCTTTTTTTAATCTTTATTTTTAAGTCCTTTGGTTTTAGTGTATTGCAAACAGTTTCTGGGGTGCATCCACAGTTTCATTGTACAATGACAATAAAGTTCTTCTATTCTATTCTATTCTATTCTATTCTATTCTATTCTATTCTATTCTATTCTATTCTATTCTATTCTATTCTATTCTATTTAATAAAAATTATTTGGAGAAAATACCCTATACCCAAATATTGCATGCACTTGATCAACTCAAACATCCTTTCCTTCCTTAATAAAAAAGCATAGTAATTAAGAATCCTATTTAAAATACAAACACATACACACAAATAGGTGCACACACAAAATATACACAAAAGACTGATTTAACTTTTCCTGAGAAAATTGAAATTTTTGAGGTTATGTTTCCCATGTTGTTTCTTTTGACTTTATTGAAAACAGTTTCCTGTAATAGAAAACTTTGTTAATCAGTTTCTTAAGTGCTGTTTTGATCTCCTTGTTTCTCAAACTGTAAATGACAGGATTGGCAATTGGTGACACAATAGAATACAACAAAGGTGCTAGGGTTTCTGTGATGGATGATTCTGAGTTTTTCTTCAAGTATGTTAACATCCCAGTACTCATAAACAAGGAAAAAACAGCAAGGTGGGGAAAGCATGTGGAGAAGGCTTTGTGTCTCCCTTGGGCAGAAGGGATTTTTTTGATGGTCAAAAAGATACGAACATAAGATGCAATAACTGAAGATGAGAAAATAATGCCAAAAATAATGGCACATATAAAAACTGCCATTTCATTGCCATATGTGTTAGCACAAACAAGCTTCAGGGTATGAGTGAGTTCACAGAATATCTGACCTATATTATTTGGCCCACAAAAGGGTAAGAAAAGGATGTTTAGAGTGTGCAATGTTGAATAAATAATGCTGCTCACCCAACAGACAGCTACCATACAGAAGCACTTTATTTTGCTCATTAGCAATTGATAATGGAGTGGATAGCATATGGCAATATAGCGATCATATGCCATGACAGCAAGAAGGGTGAATTCTACTACCGCAAATGTAAATCCCAAATAGATTTGAACCATACATCCAGAGAAGGTAATAGATCTTATCTGTGTAAAAGAGATATTCATGGATTTAGGGACTGTGACAGAAATGAAGCAAATATCAAGGATGGATAAATTAGCTAGAAAAATATACATAGGCTTATGAAGTTGGCAGTCCAGTACTACAATGGTGATAAGGACAAGATTCTCGATTAAGGCTATCAAATAGATCAGTAAAAGGAATCCAAAAACCAACATCTGCAATTCATCAATATCAGAGAAACTCAGTAATAGGAATTCCGTTACTCTGGTTGTGTTGGACGGTTCTTTTCTCTGTAAAGGAATGTTTAAAAAGATGAGAAAATGTATTAAACATAAAGGATGCCAAAAGTTAATTCCAGAATTATTCTGTAGAATTTCTATACTCTTGAAGTAGAAATGAATAGTTGTTTACACTACTAATAAAGTAGACAACACAATTGGTCCTCAAATAATTTGACTGATTTTGGATTCCTTTTAAGTTCCTTGTCCATGCTTCTGAATCTTAACTTATTAGAAGAATCTTTGGTGACAATTCTAAGGAAAGCTTGATTTTCTATGTTATGTAGTCTAAACCTCTACAACAAGATAAATTTAGGAATATATCCAGGATTCTGAAACACTGGCCTATTAGAATTTATACTGTCCTGGGAAGAGCTTCTATATCTTTGTAACTAAGTTCCATGTAGAAATTGAACCAAATATTAATAATATCACTTTAGAATAGTTAGTTAGTTAGTTAGTTTATTTATTTGATTTGTCAATCGCTTACAACATAATAGGTATAAGTATATGCATAGTTATGAATACATGAAATGGGTACCTATAAGAAAAATAAAAGAAACAATAGGACAGGTACAATAGGCACGTTGGTGCACTTATGCATGCCCCCTACAGACCTCTTAGGAAAGGGGTGAGGTCAATAGTAGAAAGTCTAAAGTTAAAGTTTTTGTGGTTTGGGGTGTTCTTCTCAGTGCTTCATTTTCAACTTGGTTATTTAAAAGTATCTGCCACGTGGAATGTAAAGCCAATATACAAAGCTTTTAACTTGATCATAACTAATATTCTATTTATTCTAATTTAGGGATTTTGAGAAGTGCAACAAAACTGAACATTCCCTTTTAAACTTTGTAATGAAGGTGCCTGTTAAGACATGTTGAGATGCTATGAGTTACCATATTTTTCAAGATCAGCCATGAGTGTTGTGTGATATCAGTTCTATGAGCAGAATCCAATACTTTTGCAATCCAATACTTTTGAAGAATTGCTGTTGGCATTTGCTTTATGGGGATATAGAATTGGTATCATGGCTTGAAATGATGTTTTTAGTGAAAATAATGATAATATTAAAAAATGTGTAATAGTGACATATAGCTGATGTTGAACCAGATCCAATTCTTCTTCTTCTTCTTCTAAAATAATAGCATTCATCTGTTCAGTCTCTATATATCGCTTCTTTCACTTATAATTGCATTATATTTCAAAGTAATTTATTTACAATGGTACAATTTCATTACAATGAACATAGTTCTGCTGTTAATCTGTTGTTTCTTTTTTCTCAGTCCTGCTAAAGGTTCCAAAATCAATTTCAATTCACTCTCACATTAAACCTCTTCATTTCATTGATCTTGCATTAATTATTAAATATTGAATATAGTGTTGCATGGTACAAGGAGACAGAGTGAATCCCAATTTGCTTTTCAACTTCAATTTTATAAGGCAATTGATTTCTGATTTTAAGGATTCCACAATTTTTATCCAGTTAAACCTCATTGAATTTCATGTTATATCAGTTTGGTTATGCTGTGTATGCTAGAAATATTTTCAGTGGATTTAATCATAGAAATAACTTTCTATATTCATTATTCACATACCTTTAAACTACAAAGGAAAGATGAAATATTTTTTTTAAATTGAGAAATAAAATAAGTTTAGGGATATATTATGAATTGAAATGTAAGCAATAAAAATAACGTTCTAAACACTTACCTTTTCCATTTATGTACTGGACAAACTGCTATTATTTCAGAATAATCAGCGGTAGAAAATGAAGTTAAAGTACACAGAATAAAATTTATTTTTAGCCTAGCTTTAGGAGGGGAAATCCTAAACTTTGTCTCCAATTAAAATTATCTTTATTAAATAGATTCAATATTATGTATTTTCTGCTGGAAAAAATGCAATATGTACTCTCATTCTGCAGTGAATAATAAATGTTTTGTGGGGATTTATAATGTCCTAAGAGAATAGTGACATTAAAATATTCATATAATTGCTTATCCCTTCACTAAAGTAACTAATCAATTAAATGAAACCTTGAGAGAATTATGTTTATGTGGTAACTTTTTGACTTGCTATGCTGGCCCCTGTCCACATAAATACATTGGGTATTAAATTTTCAGTTGAAATAATGTAGCTAATGATATTTCCTGTCCTTATAATTGTCAATTGCAATAGGACATAGAAATTGTTGAGTGATGCTTACTATCTATTGATTAGGGATCAGTGGTGGAATTCAAAATATTTTACTACTGGTTTTGTGGGTATGGCTTTGCATGTGACGAGCGTTCTAATTTTAAGCATGACAACTTACCACTAGTGAGTAAAACAGCTGAGGTGCAGCACACTACTATGTCGTTAGGGAGGGTTGACTTTTAATCTAACAGCCCAAATTATTTAATCTCATTTTAAT
The DNA here is from genome assembly GCA_023653725.1 of Bungarus multicinctus. NCBI lineage: Eukaryota > Metazoa > Chordata > Lepidosauria > Squamata > Elapidae > Bungarus > Bungarus multicinctus. Next base: position 112,175,879 of record CM042840.1, read on the forward strand.
TTTTGTACTCATGTGCTGGGGTAGAATTGGCTATGCACCTCCCTGAGTCCTTCGGGAGAAGGGCGGTATATAAATGTTTGAAATAAATAAATAAATAAATGTCACACCTATCAGGTGAGCTACAAACAAAGGCGATATAGGAAAGGAAAGAGCAGGGGCGGGTGGGCAGGACCAACTGCTGACTGGCAATACAGGATCTTTAGAACTGGTGAGAACCGGCAGCATACCACCACTGAGTAGGGTGCAGAAATAACAGCAGATGGCATCACTAAGAATCTCAAATTATAAAGTTACGACATTTCAAGTAAATTAAACTAAAAAAAAAAAAATGGTGAAATAATTTGAAGCCAGAATATTCACATTAGGTTGCTCAAGCTTTACTTGATTTGAGTGAATGTGAAGGCTTTTTGTCTGTTTATGTTTCTTCTACCCATATGCTACTTTTTACCCAAAAGAAACCCTGCCTTATTCTTTAAACAGCTTTTTGAATTTGGTGAAGCTCTTCGAAACAACTGTAAGCAACAACACAACTATAACAAGTAATACATAGAAAATGGACAAGAAGATGAATAGCACCAGACTGGTGTCCAAGTGACATCCCATTTGGCAAGAAAATGACCTGATGGATGAGGTTTTTTTCTGGGTTTTATTCCAGCTGAGTAAAATGTCCCACTATCAATTTCCTTTCTCTTAAGTAATAAAACATATTTAGAAGTGCAGATTATACAGAAAGATCTCAAAGATATAACTTGTAACTAATATTTTTGGATGTTCTTTAGTTTATTACAGTTCCATCAAAATTATTTGAACTTTTGTATTTTTTTAATTATCCCATGCTGAGTTAATTACCCCATGGTGAGTTGACTGCAGAAAGTTGGCTGTGGCAAGTTGAACATGGCGAGTTGGCTGTGGTGAGCTGTCCCATGGCACTGTGTACAGAAATATCTGCATAGAATGTGGACTAGACCTTCCAAGTCCAGATTAGAGATTACGAGGAATATCATGGGAAATTAGAAGACTCAAATAATATGGGACTTAATGTGAAGCTTAGCACTGGCCCCCCAGAGGGCTGTGTGCTCAGTCCATACCTGTACTCACTATACATGCATGATTGTGTATCATCTGACCTTTCCACTGTGATCATTACATTCACAGATGATACCACCGTACTGGGTCTTATTACAGATAGAGACAAAGCAGCGTATAGGGAGGAGGTTCAACAACTAGCCACCTGGTGCTTAGAAATCAGTCTGCATCTGCACATCAGCAAAACAAAAGAGATGGAGTTAGATTTCCAGAAGAAGAGAGAGGAATTTGCCTCACTTTACATTGAAGGCGGCTGTGTGGAGTGAGTTTCCTCCTTTAAATTCCTGGGAGTCTATCACAGTGAAAATCTCACCTGGAAAATCAACATGACCCAGGTAGCCAGAAAGCCCCAACAGAGACTCCACTTCCTCAGGGTCTTGTGAAAAAACAAAGTGTGACAACAACTGATGACCTCCTTTTACCATCCGCAATAGAAAGTGTCCCCACTCACTGCATTATGGTATAGTATGCTGGCTTGACAGCTGCAGATAGAAAGATATTACAGAGGGTGGTGAGCACAGCATAAAACATCATGGGCTGTCCCCTGGCACCACTAGATGACATCACTAGGGCTCGCTGTCTTAGAAGAGTGAGGAAAATCCACAGGAATGACTCTCATCATGGTCAGCACTTTTTTATTCTCTTACCATCGAGAAGGACATATAGAAGCATAGGCAGTTGCACAAACAGGTTAAAAATAGTTTTTATCTGTGGGCTGTCAGACTCCTGAATGGAAAATAACTTTACAACAACATAGTATAATTGACTTGTGGGGCCAGGGCAATATGCAATAACTTCACATGGTGCAATAGGATTGTGTGTTGCTAGTAGGATTCACTGTGTTACAGATTTTCTGTCTTTCTGTGAGTTGTATTGTGTTGGGGGGGGGTGCATGAAGGGAGGTTCATCCAATCTCATTGTACACTTGTTATACTCTGACAATAAACTTGTCCAGATGGACAAGTGGGTACTGGCCAATTAACCACACATCATGATGTTTGATAAGAAGCAGAAGACAATGATGGTGATGGTCAAATAACAGAAACATCAAGAAAAAGAAGAACAAGAAGCTGTACTTCAAGACCTGAAGCAGGTATTGGCGATTTTAAAAATTATACATACTAAAAGCCAAAGTGATTCTAGTGGTGGTAAGGGCATTTAGAACTATGACTCCTAAGCTGGCAGAGTGACTTCAATACATCCCAGGAACAACTTCAAAAAAGTGTGGTGCTGAGACCAGCAAAGATGCTGTACACAGAATGCCCTAACTCTGAGGCCTCAGTAGAGGATCCAAAATTGAGGAAGACCATCCACAGGGTGTGAGAAGATATTTTTAAAAATATAATAAGTAAATAAATACAATACACTGCTTCCATGTGCTGAATCCCTTCGCCTCTATAACAGGAATGATTTCTGACAGATTTTATTTAAAAATGAAAGTTTTTGCGAGTTCATGCATGATGTTTGTCATGAAATAATTTATGGGTTACAAAATCCTATGTCTTTTAATAAGATTTGTTAGTTGAAAAAGAAGCTACTGATTACTTTGTGTTCCTGAACTACCATAGATAGATTTATCTCTCCTGCATTTTCCTATATAATCACAGGAGCAGAAGAATGTTAATTTCAAATAAATTTGACATTAAGGGAATACAAGAAGTAGCTATGTTCAGGTAATGTTGCATTACACAATGAATTGTCTTAAAGTTGCTTTTTAAAGTTCGGACTGAAGAAGCTTCTTGATTGAGAAGCAAAATATTTTCAATGAAAATCAAAGAAAATGCAGTTGCTTTTCAAAAAAACATTTTTGGGACTATCATGAGCTGGATGACTGAGAATCTCTATAGATACACACTGACTTCTATGCTGATTATGACTATAATAAAGATTTGACAATGAGTCAATTAATTTTTCCCAAGGCTACTAAATATATAAAAAAAACCAACACCTTGGGATTTTCATCTGTCCTTATTTCAAAGGGAAGCAAATCTGTCTGTTCTCTTTCATTGTATGCCTCATTTATTCCAAATTTGCAGCATAGTTCAAAAATGATTCACAATACAGATAAAATATACACACTAGGGGATATATATTTTAAAGTGGTAATGATAACACCCAGTGAAACTTGAATAGCTTGGACAAATAAGGATGATTTGGGAGATGTCAGCACTATAAGATTGACTAGATTTTTTTTAAAAAAATAAACAATACAAGGTTCTATTATTGCAGATAAAATTGGACAAATATAAATTCATGAGGTCCTTGGGGTTGATGTTGACCTGAAAGAAACTAAACCTTTATATTATTCATATCATACTTTCTGAAGTAAATTGTTCAGTTTGGCTTTAGACTTATCCAGTTACCATTTTTCCAAAGCTCTTTTCAACCAACATTTTAGACGCATATGGGCTAATTGGTTCTGCTTTCTGTTCAGCATTCTTCCCAGAAGAAATTATTCTAAAGAATTCTATTTTCAGTTGGATTCAAAGCTACAAAAGAGGCTTTTGCAGGAGTTCAGATTTAAATACAACATGTACTTCTTTCTGCAAATCCTTAAATATATATAATTGTATATATGTTCCTGTGCTGCCCTGCTCTCTCTCTCCCTCTCCCTTTCCCTCTCACTCCCTCCCCCCTCCCCCCCCCCTCTCTCTCTCACACACACACGTGGTTTAGTGAGTTTATTAATATTCCTTGGCAATTCTCTTCACCAAAACCCAGAACTCTCCCAATTAAGTCCAGTCATGAGCAGATCAAGGTTAGTCCACAGAGCAATGTCCAAACAGTTCACAAAGCATTTGAAAATAATAAGCAAAATAACTCCATCAGACAAACTAATATCCTCCAGGCAAATTTAAAATCACACACAAAATAGTCCATGAGGCAAAAAAAGTCCAGTTTCCAAGGAATGATTCAATTCGAAACAAGGTGTCAATCCAGAGTAAAGCAATAATAATGATGACCAGAAAACACAGCTAGAAAACAAACACATTGTTCCCAGAAATGCCTCCATCAGTAAGTATGCTGTGATAAATAATTAGCTTCCAGTGCAGCCTATCAAGATGGGTGGAGCTTTTTTCTTTCAAGTATTCTTGCTGACCTTCTCTGCTCCTGCCTTTTTTCTGCCCTATCTGTTCTTAGATTAGGTGCAGAAGGCAGTTGTTCCTTCTCTTTGTTGGTTGTTTGCAACTGTAAGCTTTCTTCAGCTGAATCTCTTCTGGATAGCCATCCAGAGCCATGACCTCAATTCCTGATGTGCAGAATAGTTATGTAATTCTGGAAGAAAATGAAGTTGCTTTAAGGAAGTGCAGACAGGTGCTATACAAATGTTGTCTCACCTGATTGCCTTGAAAAAAAATACATATGAAAACATTTTAAAACGTACAGAGGAATCATACACTAGTTAAGAAAGTAAGAAAAAAAAACATATAACAAACTGTCTCCAGATTTCTTCCATAATAGGGTAAACAAAAATTATGTGAAGACATCTCTTAAATAGTCTATAAAGGTAGAAGAGAAGAGCATGATGGACTCAAAGTAGTGATGAGTTCAAAGTTGGACAATTTGAAGGACACTGTTGGAGACAGACCCACCTGGAGAATTCTATGTAATTGCTGGGACCTGAAACTGACTTGGTGACATCTATTTGATAAATCAGTTGCTGTAAATTAGAACTAGGAAATCTTAATTTTACATGTTTTTTTTCTTTTTCTTTTTGGTAGACTCTAATTGATTTTATAACATTTCTTACCTTAAATGATTTAGTGTTTCGATACGTAGAATTGTGTGGATCCAATTTCCCTGTACTGTATTGTTTCTCTATTACCATGGTGAATCTGAAGGAGGCCATACGATACAGAGGGGCATGGAGACAGCTGATCCATAGAGTGGTCAGATATGACTGAGTGGCTGATGATGATGACTACATTTACCCAGTAGAAAGATTTTCCTCCAAAAATAATTGCAAGAGGGTGTCATTGCATTTGTTTTGAGTTTGTCTGAAGAGCTTTCCACAGAGAGTTTACAAAATAAGCAGGACTGGTTATCAAGTCTCCATAGTAACAAGATATGAGTGTCTTGTGAAGTTCTGTTTTACTGCGCATGTGTGCAGGGGAGGAGTTTTACTTCTACTTCATCTTTTATTATAGTTTCTTTTGCTTGCCTAGTAGAATGGTACTGCTGATTCTTTGGTGTCTTAGTTATTTTGTAAATAAAGTATGCTAGCAACAGAAAAACACAATCCATTTCCTCTAATTTATAAAACTGAATGTTTTCGCTTTGACATGGTAGCAGAGGATGGTTTTTCTTATCTGTTGTTTTGATAATTAGATTACAAAGTCTGAGGATTTTGTAATTAATTTTTGATAAACTCTACAATGCTAAGAAAGAAAGGCAAAGAAAAATGGAATGTTCCATTGGAGGAGGATTTATTGTCATTTTCTGGAATTCCTGAGGAGATAAGAAGTCCGCTGGCTACCGCTATTCATCTGGAGGAGGAAGCTGCTGTAGGAGGACAAGATAGCAGGTCTGTACCAAGTTTTATTTATGATGCATGCTATCAAACTCAGTCTGAGAAGCCAGAATATGAAAAACTTGGAGCTAAACCTAAAGTTATCCAGACAGCTGATAGTTTTTCAACAAAAGAGAAAGGTGAAATTTATTATTCTACATTGAGTCCTGAGATGCAGGATTATATGCAACAGATTGCATTTTATGAACAAAGCCTACAGCAAGCTAAAGTGTGTGCACTGTCTATTCAGCGAGATAAGGGTGTGATTAGAGTTCCTGAGTCCTCCATCTTGCCTTCTTCATTGAAGCCAAGGGTCCACCCACAAATTGGTCACATGGGAGTGGTGTCAGATCAATCAGAGCAGAGAGCTATGCCTACATCACAGATACCTCGTGATATGTCTCGTGATGCTGACTTAGTTGAAAGAGCTTCTGCCATTTCTAATGTTGCAGCACCATCTGCTGGTGATTTGCGTGAAATACAGGAACAATTACAAAATTTGCAAAGTGCATTTACAAAGTTGTCAAGGAGTCAGTCTGCTGTACAGATGTCTCCATCAAGCCAGCCAGTGCCAGCATTCATGCATACCACGCCACATTTGAGAGGACCAACTGCATCACGAGCTCTAGATACGAGGCGCAATTTCCGTGGAAAAGCCTTTGTTCCAAGGATGCCAAGATGCTACGTTTGTGGTCATCTGGGACATATCGTCTGTGATTGTCCTCAACGATCTCCAGCACCTTCACATACCAGCCCAGAGGAACAGATTCCAGAAGCAAAGGCAGAAGTGAAAGACAAGATCATCGTGGTTCTAGGCATAATCTATAAACTCATTCTAAATGCACAAGCCTGAACTTGATATGTGTGAACTGTACACTTTTTCAAGTAATACTGTTCAGGTCAAGGGAAAAGGAAGTGTTTACATTGAAGAGATAGATGCTTCCATTCCTGATGTTTATTTTATTCCAACAGCAACCAGCAGTTTGCTTAGTCAGAGTCATTTGTCGAGAGGTTCACCATTTTGAAAAAGCAAGTTATGTGATGAAAGAAGGTAATATTGTTGCTGAAACCATAATAATTGGTAGTGTTTATTACCTAAAACTGATATTACCTAAAACTGAAGTCTACTTCGCAAGCACAGGCAAGTATACCTGTTTCAATAAGAGGAAGCACAGGCCCAGAGAGAGATGTTCCAGAGAGAGATCCTGTTGCTATCCCAAAGGTTCCTAGAACCAATAAAAGTCAGAAACAGGTTACTCAAAGTAAGCCTAAGGTTCCTAATATGAATGTTGAAAATTCACTAACAGGTAAATTTTTGCATTCCAGGTATATCCATAAGTGGCATAGAAAATTGGGGCACGCCAGTTTTCGTGTTCTTAGCAAGATGCCAGAATTCATAAAAGGTTTGGATCTGAAGGGGTATAAGGTGTTTTTGGATTGTGCTGTCTGCAAGAAAGCCAAGTCCAAGGCAGCAGCCGTTCCAAAACACGCTACACGCCTGTCAACATGCATTTTTTATTTGGTACATACTGACATAGTAGGTCCATTTGCACCAACACTTGGTGGTAAAAAATATTTCTTAACAATTGTTGACAATTATTCTAGATATGGATTTGTGTTTCCTATGAAGAAAAAATCTGAGACCTTTCAGATCTTTAAAGATTTTGCAACTTATGTCAACAATCAACATGGTGTTCACATCACTAGAATTCAAAGTGATTGCGGTGCTGAATTCATGTCCCATCAGGACTGGATGCGTAAGAATGGAATTCTGCACCAGACCTCAGCTCCTTACGTTCCTGTGAAAAATGGAATGGCGGAATGCAGAAATGGAGTCCTGCAAACAATGATGTGTTGTCTCCTAGAAGACGCTAATCTGAGTTACCCATACTGGGGTGAAGCAATTAAATATGCAAACTACATTGTCAACCGTATTTGGAGCAGTGTAATAAACCAGACACCTTTCTTCATGTTATATGGATATAAACCCGACTTGAGAAATATCCATATTTTTGGTTCCTACGCTATGGTGAATATTCCATTAGCTCAAAGAAAGAAAGGAGGTCCAGCAGCAAAAAGATTGAGATTTATGAGTATTGATGACAATTCCAGATGCAGCATGTTCGTTGACTCCAGAAATGTAATTGTGGTTTCTCAATCCTTTACTTTTGAAGAAGATGCTGACTGGTCCAGAATTCACTCCAATTATCCCAGAGTTTATTTTCCTAGAGATGATGCAACGCAGTATGATGATCGAGATTATCAGGTGAACGTTCCATCAACTAGTTCTTCTCAACCAGAGGTTTCGTCTTCGCATGCTGTCGATGCCGAGGCTAACGATGAGGAAGAAGATAAGGATGAAACGGAAGAAGAATAGACTGTTGTTCCGAGACATTCCAAGAGTGTCAAGAAGGGGATACCTCCACAGCCATTTTTATGGCAATTGACAAAAGCAATCTTACCTTGGCATAAGGAAATGCAGGCTGAATTGGACAGTCTAAAGAAACTCAAGGTGTGTATGCCTGCAATTCCTACTGGATGAAGAAAAAGTTTTCCAGGGTTACGGAAGCAAGAAGGGGATACCTGACTCTTAAACAAAAGTCTTTATGGTCTGAAACAGTCTGGTTTAATGTAATATTTATGTCTTACTGACAAACTAAATTTAATGGATTTTATTAAATCAGAAACTGATGAATGCGTGTTCACAAAAAGATCTGGGAATGCATATGAAACATTTTTTTTTTATGTTGATGATATTGTTTATGTTGGTTCAAATAAGCAAATGAGTGAGAGTTTTCCTAACACTCTGCAGAAATGTTTTATATTGCAGTTTTTAGGTTACATCAACAAACCACTTGCAGCTGTTCAGCATGAATACCTGAGTGAGAAGATGTGCCTGACCTGATGTCAGCTCATCAGACGGGGTTGTCACTGTGTTTGTTTTGAGTTTGTCTGAAGAGCTTTCCACAGATAGTTTACAAAATAAGCTGGACTGGTTATCAAGTCTCCATAGTAACAAGATATGAGTGTCTTGTGAAGTTCTGTTTATACTGCGCATGTGTGCAGGGGAGGAGTTTTATTTCTACTTCATCTTTCATTATAGTTTCTTTTGCTTGCTTAGTAGAATAGTACTGCTGATTCTTTGGTGTCTTAGTTATTTTGTAAATAAAGTATGCTGGCAACAGAAAAACATGATCCATTTCCTCTAATTTATAAAACTGAATGTTTTCATTTTGACAGGGGGATGGCTAAATAATGAAATCTGTATCATAATATGAGCTCTGGCTCTGTTCCAATTGTATGTGAATTCATAATACAAATATGAATAAGCTTAGTCATAATATTGCAATGTATGTGTTGTCATCATAATGTCATTGTGGCAAGATACAGATATCTCTGCTACTGCTCCATTGCCATCCTATATTCCTTATCCTCCTCTCTTTTCTACCATTAATCATAGGACAAGGAAAAAATGTGAATTCAAATAATTTTGGGAAAGGAGCACTTTATTTCACAGGTACCTAATTATGATAAAGATAAAGTAATACAGGGCAAGGTAAGAGATTAAAACTGGCTGTGGTGTTCTCAGTGGTTATCAGTCCACTGAATGTAATAAACAAAACGTTTCTTCTTCTTCTTCTTCTTCTTCTTCTTCTTCTTCTTCTTCTTCTTCTTCTTCTTCTTCTTCTTCTTCTTCTTCTTCTTCTTCTTCTTCTTCTTCTTCTTCTTCTTCTTCTTCTTCTTCTTCTCCTCCTCCTCCTCCTCCTCCTCCTCCTCCTTCTCCATCTCCTCTTCTCCTTTTCCTCCTTCACCTTTTCCTTCTCTCTGTTTCCTCCTCCTCCTTCTCCTCCTTTTCATACTTACATTCCATTCCATCTGCCATTCTGTGGAGCTAATCAGATCAATTATTTCTTTCCTCCTCCTCTCCTCCTCCTCCTCCTCCTCTCCTTTTCCTCCTCCTCCTTCCTCCTCATAGCATATTCCTGCAAGTGCAGGGTTTGCTTTTCAGATCATTGAACACCACTTTGCATGGTCAGCCGGGTCTCCAGGATGCAGGACTGTGGCTTGCATATCTTTGTTAATGATGTCCTTCCATCTCTGTTTTGAGTGCCCTCGAGGTAATCAGCTATTGACTTCTAATTGGTAAGCAGTCCTGGCAACAGTGGAAGGTGCTGCTCTCAGGACATGTCCATATCAATGAAGCTGGCATTCTGTCATCTTCTCTCTAATTGGTGCCACACCAAAATGTTGTCAAATGGTGTCATTTGTGATGTAGTCAAGAAGAGAGATGCAAGATATCCAATGGAGCATTCACATTTCTGTAGCATGGAGATAGTTTTTGGAAGTTTGGCTGTGCATATATATGTTGCTGATACCATACAATATCTTAAGTCCTTGGGAAGAACTTCATGTATACAATAAGTAGGCCAATATCAGGTAAAGAACTGTCAGTTTTGATTTCACATTATTGAGAACAAATAATATACATAGGCTGTCCAACCACCTCTTTCTAAAACTAAATTTAACACTATCAAACAACATCTGACTATCCTAGATCTTTTTTCCATCCTAGGTAGATCAAAATTTCAAATCCAGTTTAAACATTAAGCTGGCTATGCAACAACTGGTATTTCACATTGTTGTTTATATAATCATAATAAAGACTAACTATTTTATATAGCCAAGCTCACTGATTTCTAAAATAGTACAGACAACAGACTCAGAATGCATATTGATAAGTATGACTGATACTTTGTTGTTTGGTAAAAGAAATGGTCAGGTAAGATTGAGAGACAGGAGAGCTAGGAAGCTAGAAACCAGACTGATAGATGAAGTTTTCCAATATTGACTGAAAGAAATAGATAGCAAAATTGATCATGAATCTATCCTTAAAGCACATTATTTTTAAACTTTTCCCTCTCCTTAGCTTATTAAAATGAAGTTGGAATGAATTTAATAAATTTAATAAATTCATAAATGTTTTTAAAAATCATTTTTGGTAAGGTTACATAATCTTGATTTGAGGTGGAATTAACTATGCAATATTACACATCTTTACAATCTATTCTATTCTAAATTAGACTAGATAAATTAATTCTACTTTTTTGTAAGACTGCATTAACAGGACTTGCAGGTCAGCAAATACAAACATTGGATTACTACTTTTACCTGCTTGATCCATTATGTAGAGCTCTTCCTAAGTTTCTTTCTCTGGCTGTTAAACCACTTGGAGTTACTGTCTCTTTTGATTTATTTTTTTACTAGGCAACATCTCTTCCCCTTTTTCTCCAAGGTCACCCATATATTCTATTACACAAGTCTTCACAACTATTAAGAAATGTCTGAAGAGGTCCTACCACAAATATCAGAAATTTCTGGTTACTATATTACCACAGTAACAATGTGTATTATAAGATAGCTTTAGTTATTCAATCTATTCCACAAACTTCTACTCTACCATAATCAAAGCAATTTTCAGTAGCTCACATTGTACACCAGAGGTGTCAAATTTGTGGCGTCATGGTGGCATCACATGATATATCAGGACTTCGTCCCCTTCGCTAAACTGGATGGGGGTGGGGCCAGCATGTGACGCATCTGGGCTGCCGTCCCTGAGTTTGACAATCCTGGTGTACACAAAAGAAAATATAAATCTTCTAGGATCAAGTTAAAGACATTTCCAATCGCAATAACAATAGCTATATAAACATACAAGTTCAGAACTTGAATGGGAGTCTCCCCATTCCTAGTTCTGTAGTGTAAACAATATTCAATTATTTTTCCATGGAACACAAAAATATATGCTTAAATTAAAAAAAAAACTTGTTCCAGACTTCTAATATTGAAAAAGAATATGGATTTCATGTTCAATTATCCCCCCTACAAGTTCCTCTGAAGAAATGGAATGGGAAATTCAGTATATTTAACTTTAAAGAAAATGATTTTTTCTCTATTTGTTCATTTATTTATTGGATTTATACACATTCTAATTAAACAGAACTCTGAAAAGCTTATATTCCATCTCTATAATAAAAGGATTAAAATAAAAGAACAAGATAATAAAACAAAATATAAAAATAAAAACTTGTAGGTGAAAAACATCCAAATAAAGCCTAATATCCCATTAAAGGATAATCACTGAAAACTTGGCAAATATTCCCAAACGCTACTTATAACACTTCTTACATTGGTCTATCTTGCCCTGATACATCTTCATATTCAACATGATGTTTTCAGATGAGATTTTGACATATTCATATTCCCTCTTTGTAACTGGAAATTCCAATAGCACAAGATTTGCTCCTGGGAAATACTCTAAGCCTGCTTATCTTCAGCTAGAATATACATAAATCCTTATTTAGGTCTTCTAAACAACCTAGAGTCCAATATCTCAGTGTATGTATGTAAATACATAGATGCACATAAATAACAAAGCAAATAATTCTGTTTGTGGTGGGAAAATTGACTGGATTTTGTGCATGCCATCATTTTTCTGTTTTTCAGATATTTCACTGAATGTCTTTAAAAGGCAAAAAAAAATTGCAAAATGTTTATTTCCTTTTCATATTGCCCACAACAATTCCTGCTATAAGATTACAACAGTGACATAATAAAATAAAGAATATAACTTCCAAAGAAGTTTACATGGGATGGAGTAAGGAAAATCAGATGACATTTTAGTTGATCAACTTAGATAAAAAAAGAAACAGATAATATCAGCAATAAAGAAAGGGACCAAATTTTTATATCCAAGATTGGAAATAACAGGAGAATTGACAGGGTTGCTAAGGATAGTCTTATGATTAAAAGAGTGAATAAACTGACAATTTCTCCATTATTTTCTCTTTCAACTACCTTCCACATTTCTTGACTACATTAAGAAAAAAATGATTATATGTACAGATGTGGTTCACTCTGACTCCATAAATATATAGTTTTGGCCTAGCAACAATTATTCAGGGAAGGCTGAGGTAGTTACAAATTGCTTGAAGGATTAAATCTGAAATCAAGAATGAAAGAGGTGCACTAATATAAAAAAACAAGATTTAAAATGCTTATGTAAAATCAACACATAATTTTATGTGTTATGGCACATATATAAATTTGAATTCATATATGATAGAGACAGACAAAAATAAAAATGCATAATAAAACAGTTGCAAAACCGTATACAAACAGTTATAGCACAGTGATGCAAGAATCATGGACCAAACCCATAAAATTTCATGCTAAATGAATTTGGTCTAAAATGTTTTATAGATGGCATACAATTCCATCAATAATTACCACATTAATCATACAGTAATAAATATTGTATATACCCGAAAAAAGAAAGAATAGTTTTTACATATATGATGGACATACAGAAATGTTTGAAATATTGGAAGTATATACACAGTATCATCTAAAGGATCTTAAAAATAAAACTTGAGATGAAATCACGTTTTATCAGTTATAATTTTAAAAATGTTAATAAGGAACATCAAGGTTTAATTATATACAAAAGCACAGCTGTTAGAATAAATGTTGTTCAACTTTAAAAGAAAGATATAACACTGAGAATATCTGATTGAGAAGGTAAATTTGGAGCATATGCAGCAAAGGCAGTATTAGCAGCATATCACCCACAGCAGAAATTTGAACAAATTCAAGTGAAAATATGTACAACGCAATTCATAGCAAGGCAAATACAAGTACTTATAGTATGGTTTGTAAGAGATTATAAAAACTATAAATATTCATCAAATTGTTCAAACTACAAAAAAGAGGGAGGTAAGAAATTAAATAACAATCTGCCATCTTTCTCCCTCCTTTTCTTTCTCAATTTTTTTTCATCCATTTCTATTAGCACCTTAGAATTAAGCATGGAATTCAAGATAGAAATATAAAATAATTAATTTTGTAATTATCTATTAACACAATATTTAGCTTTAATTGCACAGCTCAAGCAATCTATTTTTTGATATTTTAGAAATCAACATTGATATTTTTGTTTTTGTATCTTTAAAGGTTCATCTTATGTAAAATACTATAGTTTCAGACATTTCCAGCTTATATTGTACATATGTCATTCTATTCAACTAATATCTGTATCTAATGTAATATTTGCATCAGGTAATGAAATAAAACATTTGGAGAATGTATTTGGAGAAAATATCCTATAGCCAAATATTACATGCACTTGATCAATTATATCATTCAAATGTCCTTTCCTTTCCTTCAGGTTCTAAATAAAAAAGCATAGTAATTAAGAATCCTATTTAAAACAGACACACATAGACACTAATAGCCGCACACACAAAATATACACAAAAGACTGATTTTACTTTTCCTGAGAAAATTGAAATTTTTGAGCTTATGGTACCCATGTTGTTTCTCTTGACTTTATTGAAAACAATTTCCTGTAATAGAAAATTTTGTTAATTAGTTTCTCAAGTGCTGTTTTGATCTCCTTGTTTCTCAAACTGTAAATGACAGGATTGGCAATTGGTGACACAATAGAATACAATAAAGATGCTAGGGTTTCTGTGATGGATGGTTCTGAGTTTTTCTTCAAGTATGTTAACATCCCAGTACTCATAAACAAGGAAAAAACAGCAAGGTGGGGAAAGCATGTGGAGAAGGCTTTGTGTCTCCCTTGGGCAGAAGGGATTTTTTTGATGGTCAAAAAGATACGAACATAAGATGCAATAACTGAAGATGAGAAAACTATGCCAAAAATAATGCCACACATAAAAACTGCCATTTCATTGCCATATGTGTTAGCACAAACAAGCTTCAGGGTATGAGTGATTTCACAGAATATCTGACCTATATTATTTGGCCCACAAAAAGGTAAGAAAAGGAAGTTTAGGGTGTGTAATGTTGAATAAATAATGCTGCTCACCCAACAGACAGCTACCATACAGAAGCACTTTATTTTGCTCATTAGCAATTGATAATGGAGTGGATAGCATATGGCAATATAGCGATCATATGCCATGACAGCAAGAAGGGTGAATTCTACTACCGCAAATGTAAGTCCCAAAAAGATTTGAACCATACATCCAGAGAAGGTAATAGATCTGATCTGTGTAAAAGAGATATTCATGGATTTAGGGACTGTGACAGAAATGAAGCAAATATCAAGGATGGATAAGTTAGCTAGAAAAATATACATAGGCTTATGAAGTTGGTTGTCTAGTACAACAATCGTGATAAGGACAAGGTTCTCTATCAAGGCTATGAGATAAATCAGTAGTAGGAGTCCAAAAACCAACATCTGCAGTTCATCAATGCCAGAGAAACTCAGTAATAGGAATTCTGTTACTTTGGTTGTATTGGACAGTTCTTTTCTCTGTAAAGGAATTTTTAAAAAGATGAGAAAATTTATTAATCATAAAAGATGCCAAAAGTTATTTCCATAATTATTCTGTAGAATTTCCAATACTCTTGAAGTAGAAATGAACAGTTGTTTATACTACTAATAAAGTAAACCACACAATTGGTCCTCAGATAATTTGACAGATTATGAATTCCTTTTATATTCCTTGTACATGCTTCTGATCTTTAACTTATTAGAAGAATCTTTGGTGACAATTCTAAGGAAAGCTTGATTTTCTATGTTATGTAGTCTAAATCTCTACCACAAGATTAATTTAGGAATATATCCAAGATTCTGAAACACTGGCCTGTTAGAATTTATACTGTACTAGGAAGAACTTCTACCTTCGTAAAAGTTCCATGTAGAAATTGACCAAAAATCTTCAGGGTAATATCATGTTGCGGTGTTCTTCTCAGTGCTTCATTTTCAACTTAGTTATTTAAAAGTATTTGCTGTGTGAAATGTAAACCCAATATACAAAGCTTTTAACCTGCTCACAAATAATATTCTGAATATTCCATTTATTCTAACTTAGGGATTTTGAGAAGTGCAACAAAACTGAACATTCACTTTTAAACTTGGTGATGAAGGTGCATGTTAAGTCATGTTGAGATGCTATGGGTTACTATGTTTTTCAAGATCAGCCATGAGTGTTGTTTGATAGTCATAAGTGTTGTGTGATATCAGTTCTATGAGCAGAATCCAATAATTTTACAGGCAGTGATGAATTGCTGTTGGCATTTGCCTTATGGGGATATAGAATTGGTATCATGGCTTGAAATGATGAAGTTTTTTAGTGAAAATAATGATAATATTAAAAAATGTGTAATAATGACATATAGCTGATGTTGAACCAAACCCAATTATTCTTCTTCTTCTTCTAAAATAATAGCATTCATCTGTTCAATCTCTATATCTCTTCATTTATTTATAATTGTATTATTTTTCAAAGTAATTCATTTACAATGGTACGATTTCATTACAATGAACATATATAATAGTTCTGCTGTTAATCTGTTGTTTCTTTTTCTCAGTCCTATTAAAGGTTCCAAAATTAATTTCAATTCACTTTCACATTAAACCTGTTCATTTCACTGATCTTGCATTAATTATTGAATATTGAATATAGTGTTGCATGGTACAAGGAGACAGAGTGAATCCCAATTTGCTTTTCAACTTCAATTTTATAAGGCAATTGATTTCTGATTTTAAAGATTCCACAATTTTTATCCAATTAAACCTCATTGAATTTCATGTTGTATCAGTTTGGTTATGCTGTGTATGTTAGAAATATTTTCAGTGGATTTAATCATAGACTTTAACTTTCTATATTCATTATTCACATACCTTTAAACTATAAAGGAAAGATGAAATAATTTTTTAAATTGAGAAATAAAATAAGTTTAGGGATATATTATAAATTGATATGTAAGCAATAAAAATAACATTCAAAACACTTACTTTTTCCATTTATGAGCTGGACAAACTGCTATTATTTCAGAATAATCAGCTGTAGAAAATGAAGTTAAAGTACATAGAATAAAATTTATTTTTAGCCCAGCTTTAAGGGGGAAATCCTAAACTTTGTCTCCAATCAAAATTATCTTTATTAAATAGATTCAATACTATGTATTTTCTGCTGGAAAAAAATGCAATATGTACTCTTATTCTGCAGTGAGTAATAAATATTTTGCTGGGATTTATAATGTCCTAAGAGGATAGTGACATTAAAATATTCATATAATTGCTTATCCCTTCAGCATTCACTTAAGTAACTAACCAATTAACTAACACTCTTTTTTAAAAGAAGCTTTTTATTTTGTATTTACAATAATTCCATCTTTCATTTCAAGAAATCTTAATTGTTCAATATTACAGTATGTTATTTTTAAGCCAATCTTTATATTCATAGCCTCACTCCTTTTACTACCAGGTATATATTAAGAGTCATAGTGTTTATAGTGTTTACCTAATTATATAATTCTAATAGCATTTCACAAATTTATATTAAATTATAAATTTCTATTATCCTCTTAATAATTTCTGAGTATGCCATTATTATATTTTAAAAAGAAAAATTCTAGTTACATTTTAATACAAATGCAATAACATTATCATTCTTACATTTAACAATTTATACAATTCTAATAATACCATTATATTTTTATTAAATTTTGCCTTTCATTGTCTTGTATAATACTTCACAATGTTTTTCTTTTTCTTTTTTTTAACCATCATCTCTTACTTGCATTAAAGCTTTAGTTTTTCATTTGTTAGCTTGTCTCCCATATTCCTCTCTTATATTTTCATTTCTATTTACCACTTTTTGACCTTTCCTCTTAAAAATTTCTTCCTTCTCTATTACGTTTTATTGTCTCATTTCCAATTTCCACTCACATCCCTATCTTGCTTCCAAAGATTTATCTTGCAATTCCAATTCCTGTGTAATGTCCTTTATAGTATTCTCCCCTTGATTTACATCAATCATTATATTTATTTTTATTTCCTTTTTATCTTTAGTTCCTTTTTCAGTTGCTTCCTCCTTCTGGTCCTCCTGCTTTCTTCTTGTCATTTTCATATCAGTCTAGAGCTCTGCATTCATGTTTTTTATTTTATTCATAACGTTCTCGAATTCTCTTGCAAGTGTATCTTTTATTTCTTGAAAATCCAAAGTAATTTCAATGTAATATCACCAGGCTTGAAATTTTGGCTTGGACAATCTTGAACTACACTGCCTACAGTTGGACTTAAGCATAGTACATAAAATTATTTGCTACAATGTCCTATAAGTCAATGATACTTCAGCTTCAACCACAACAATGTAAGATCACACAACAGATACAAACTGAATGTTAACTACTCCAAATTTGATTACAGAAAGTACAACTTCAGCAACAGAGTGGTCAATACCTGGAATGCATTACCTGTCTCTTTTGTTACATCCTCAAACCCGCATTCCTTTAACCTCAAACTATCCACTATTGACCTCACCCCATTCCTAAGAGGTCTCTAAGGGGCGTGCATAAGTGTACCATTGTTCCTCCCGTCTCTGTCCTATTGTCCCCATTTATTTGTACCTATTTCCTGTATTCTTACTCATGTTTATACTTATACTATTATCTTGTAAGCGATTGACAAATCAAATCAAATTAAATAAATAAATAAAAATCTTTGTTCTTGTTTCTTTTATTTCTTCCCAGCCAATTGTCCAACTGTCCAACTGTCCTTTATCCAAATCAAAGACACTTTTCAAACTAAAAAACCAATGCCCAATATCCAAGAATCTTTATGTCCCAAAATTAATCAATCTAATCTTTTAAATGGCCCAAGGGTGAAATCTTCATACATCCCTCTATCAGTTCAGTCTTTTATTGTAGCTTTCAGGGGTCTTTCAATAATAAAATTCTCATTTTTAATTGTCATAACACCAAGTCTTTTCCACACTTTGGGGATCTGTGGTTTTTTTTTTTTCTTTTGATAGTGGGTGGCACTCTTAAATCAGTTTTTATTCTAATCTTTAAGTCCGATTTTCTGTATTTTAAGATAATAACTTTTTGCTTCAATAGCTAGAACATAGCCACAGTATATTTATGAGTCCACTTTTATGAAAATTATTTTCAGGGTTATATTTTAAATTAAAACGGATAGTTTTCACCCAGTTCCACACTGTCACTAACTCTGCTCCTGCACTCTTCTTAAGTTGAAGTTGTCTCTGGCTGTATTGTGGCCATTTTCACTGCCTCTCCTTCATGTCATGGCTTAGAGAGTTGGGGGCTCTACAGGGAAGTTGTGTTCTCCCCTGGAACCCCACAAGGCACCTCTCCTTTGATTTATCACCTCTCCATGGTGGTTTTGGTCTCTACTGGAGCCCACAAACATACAGAAAGCTAATTCAGGGATGAATAGCTCAATTCCCTTGCTAGTGGTGTCACCATAACATCACTTTGGTCTGGCTATGGTAAGTTGAATATGGTGAGTTGGCCATGGTGAGCTGTCCCATGGCATTGTGTACAGAAATATCTGCATAGAATATGGGATAGATCTTCCAAGTCCAGATTAGAGATTATAAGGAATATCATGGGAAATAAGAAGACTCAAATAATATACTGTACACACATGATTGTGTATCATCTCACCCATCCACTGTGATCATTACATTCACATATGATACTACTGGGTCTTATTACAGGTGGACACAAAGCTGTGTATTGGGAGGAGGTTCAAAAACTATCCACCTGGATAGTTGGATTTAGAAATCAGCCTGCATCTAAACATCAGCAAGACAAAGGAGATGGTGTTAGACTTCCAGAAGAAGAGAGAGGAACTTGACCCACTTTACACTGAGGGGGACTAGGTGGAGAGAGTTTCTTCATTTAAATTCCTTGGAGCAAAGATCTCACCTGGAAAATCAGTATGACCGAGGTGACCAGAAAGGCCCAACAGACACTCCACTTACTCAGGGTCTTGTGAAACAACTGATCACCTCCTTTTACCATCCACAATAGAAAGCATCCTCACTCACTGCATTATGGTGTGGTATGCTGGAACTTGAACTTGTCCAGATAAATAGGTACATACTGGCCAATTAACCACACATCATGATGTTTGATAAGTGGCAGGTGGGTGGGCTCAGCAGTAGATTGTTAGAGTGAAAGGATTCACTCCCAGATTATCTTTGGAGCTACTGGTTTGGCTGAACCAGGCCAAACAGGAAGAATCCCACCCCTGGTGTTGGCATCACAATGTCGTTGTGGCAAGAACACATATCTGTGCTACTACTACTCCATTTTTTGCCCCAAGATGACGCCGACGATGGCTGCCTTGGTGAAATGCTCTCTAATGGTTTCTTTATTTCTTATTATTATCTGCAATTCACTACGGATTTCATACTCATGAGACCATCTGCTAACAATTAGGAAACGTTTCCTTAAGGAGCAGCTTACTGATTCCCCATCCCCACCTGTCTTTGCAAATGCGGAGGAGATTCTAACCAATTCCCCAGTGCTATGGATTACAACAAAGAAAGCAAAGAAGTAATCACGCCAGAAGAAGAGATGAGGTAAACGAGCGAGAATTTTAAACAGACTAAGGAATAGGGGAAAAAAAACTCCTCTCCCTTCAATCTTTCTGACTAACTTACACTCACTGGCTAACAAGATGGATGAAATTAATCTCTTAAATAGATGGAATTCTGATTTTCATAATTCAGCTGTTCTTTGTTTTACTGAAACCTGGCTTAATCCACAAATTCATGGGGACAACATCATATACATTCCAGGATTTCAAATATTTGGATCAGACAGAATTGAAGAGACATCAGGTAAAACAAAGGGTGGAGGATTATGTTTATATATAAACAACAGCTGGTCTCAGGATATAATATATAAGTTTTGTGATGAAAACTTAGAGTCTTTACACATCAGCTGCAAGCCATTTTAGTTACTTACGTGAGTTCTCCTCATTTCTCCTAATAGCTGTATATGTTCCTCCACAAGCCTGTGTAAACAAGGTATTACAAACTCTTGCTGATCAAATTATGGAGGCTGAAGCCAAACACTCAGGTTCCCTTCCCTTCATTTTAGGAGATTTCAATTAAGCAAATTTAAGGAAAGAGCACTCAAAATATTTCTAGCATGTCAACTGTCCCACCAGAGGCAAAAATACTTTAGACCATTGTTTTACACAACAGTAAAAGATGTTTTACCATGAGCAGCTGTGGGACATTCTGACCACTGCAAGATTCACCTTGCACCTGCCTACAGACAAAGACTTAAAACCATGAAACCAACAATTAAATCAGTGAGGACTTGGTCAGATGAGGCAAAGCTGAAACTCCAGGCCTGCCTTGATTGCACTGATTGGAATGTTTTTGAAGATACCTCTGCAGACCTACATGAGCTCACAGATACTGTAACATCATATGTTAGCTTCTGCAAAGACTTATGTGTACCAACAAGGAACCTGAAAATATATAGTAACAATAAACCTTGGTTCACAGCTAAACTTAAGCAGCTACATCGTTCCAAAGAGGAAGCTTACAGAAAAGGTGACAGAATGCTATACAACCAGGCCAGAAACATATTAACAAGAGAGATCAGCACAGCAAAAAGAAGCTACTCTGAAAAGTTAAAGAATCAATTCTCAACAAATGAATCAGCAAACATGTGGAAAACTCTAAAAAACATCACTGGCTTCAGCAAACCTCCTTCCCAGGCAGAAGGAAATCAACAACTAGCAGATGACCTGAATGTGTTTTACTGCAGGTTTGAAAAGAAACTACAGCCACCTATCTCCACAATCCACATCTCAAACACACCAACAACAGCCAAGCCTCTTATAACTGGCCCCAATCCATTGGGCTCACAACCTCTGGTGATCACAGAAAAAGAAGTGCAAGACAAAAGCCAGAAAAAGCACCAGGGCCAGACAATATAACTCCTTCTTGCTTAAAAGTCTGTGCTAACCAATTGGCCCCCATCTTCACCCGAATCTTCAATAGATCACTAGAGATGTGTTATGTTCCTTCCTGCTTTGAACGTTCTACCACCATCCCAGTGCCAAAGAAGCTCTCCATCAAGGAACTGAATGACTACAGACCGGTTGCTCTAACATCTATAGTTATGAAAATCTTTGGAAGGCTTGTGCTGTCCCACCTGAAAACCATCACAGATCCTCTGATAGATCCGATGCAGTTTGCATACCGAGCAAATAGATCGACAGATGATGCTGTTAACATGGCTCTGCATTTCATCCTACAATACCTTAAATCTCCAAATACCTATGCAAGGGTCCTCTTTGTTGATTTCAGTTCAGCATTCAATACCATCATTCCAGACACTCTTCTAAGTAAATTAAACCAACTAGCGGTACCTGAACACACTTGTAAGTGGATCATAAGCTTCCTAACAGACAGGAAGCAGCAGGTGAAGCTAGGTGGAATCACATCCAATACCTGTACAATCAGCACAGGGCCCCACCAAGGCTATGTGCTATCTCCACTTCTCTTCTCCCTATATACCAATGATTGCATCTCAAACGATCCATCTGTTCAAATACTGAAGTTTGCTGATGACACAACAGTCATTGGTCTCATTCGAGACAACGATGAATCTACATACAGACAGGAGGCTATAAAACTTGCCTAGCGGTGTAATTGGAACAATCTGGCACACTCAAAACCATAGAAATGGTGGTAGACTTTAGAAAAAACTCTCCCATACTACCACCTCTTACAATACTAGACAACATAGTATCAACAGTAGAGACCTTCAAATTTCTAGGTTCTATTATATCACATGACCTAAAATGGACACCTAACATCAAAAACGTCATCAAAAAAGCAGAACAAAGAATGTTCTTTCTGCGTCAACTCAGGAAACTCAAACTGCTCAAGGAGCTGCTGCTGATCCAGTTCTACAGAGGAATTATTGAGTCTGTCATCTGTACCTCTATAGCTGTCTGGTTTGGTTCTGCAACCCAGCAAGACAGACACAGACTTCAGAGGATAATTAGGACTGCAGAAAAAACAATTACTACCCACCTGCCTTCAATTGAGGACCTGTATACTGCACGAGTCAAAAAGAGGGCTGTGAAAATATTTACAGACCCTTCACATCCTGGACATTATCTGTTTCAACTCCTTCCCTCAAGACAACGCTATAGAGCACTGCTCACCAGAACAACTAGACACAAGAACAGTTTTTTCCCAAAAGCCATCACTCTGCTAAACAAATAATTCCCTCAACACTGTTCAATTATTTACAAAGTGTACACTATCATTATTGTTAATCTTCTCATCACTCCTTATCACCCATCCCCTCCCACTTGTGACTGTAGGACTGTAACTTTGTTGCTTGTATACTTATGATTTATATTGACTGTTTCCTAGTATGATTTGATTGTTGATTGTACCCTATGACTATCATTATGATTCTTGATCCTTAACAAACGTACCTTTTCTGTATGTATACTGAGAGTATTTACACCAAGACAAATTCCTTGTGTATCCAATCACACTTAGCCAATAAAGTATTCTATTCTATTCTATTGTCATTCTGTATTCCTTACCCTCATGGGAAAAGGAAAAAATGTGAATCCAAATAATTTTGGGAAAGGAGCATTTTATTTCGCAGATAACTAATTATGATAAAGATAAGTAAGGCAGGGCAGGGAAGATATTAAAATAAAAACTGGTTGTGGTGTTGTCAGTGGTTATCAGTCCACTGAATGTAATAAACAAAATGTTTCTTCTTCTTCTTCTTCTTCTTCTTCTTCTTCTTCTTCTTCTTCTTCTTCTTCTTCTTCTTCTTCTTCTTCTTCTTCTTCTTCTCCTCCTCCTCCTCCTCCTCCTCCTTCTCCTTCTCCTCTTCTCCTTTTCCTCCTTCACCTTTTCCTTCTCTCTGTTTCCTCCTCCTCCTTCTCCTCCTTTTCATACTTACATTCCATTCCATCTGCCATTCTGTGTGGAGCTAATCAGATCAATTATTTCTTTCCTCCTCCTCTCCTCCTCCTCCTCCTCCTCCTCCTCCTCCTCCTCCTCTCCTTTTCCTCCTCCTCCTTCCTCCTCATAGCATATTCCTGCAAGTGCACGGTTTGCTTTTCAGATCATTGAACATGGTCAGCCGTGTCTCCAGGATGCAGGCCTGTGGCTTGCCTATCTTTTTTGATGGTGAAGGTGCTGCTCTCAGGACATGTCCATATCAATGAAGCTGGCGTTCTGTCATCTTCTCTATAATTGGTGCCACACCAAAATGTTGTGAAATGGTGTCATTTGTGATGTAGTCAACAAGCCTGATATTCAATGGAGCATTAACATTTCCATGGCATGGACTTTTGGAAGCTTGATGCGTTACACAAGTCCTGCCAATACTGTACAATATCTTAAGTTCTTGAGAATTTGATGTATACAATAAGTAGGCCAATATCAGGTAAAGAACTGTCAGTTTTGATTTCACATTATTGAGAACAAATAATATACATAGGCTGTCCAACCACCTCTTTCTAAAACTAAATTTAACACTATCAAACAACATCTGACTATCCTAGATCTTTTTTCCATCCTAGGTGGATCAAAATTTCAAATCCAGTTTAAACATTAAGCTGCCTATGCAACAACTGGTATTTCACATTGTTGTTTATATAATCATAATAAAGACTAACTATTTTATATAGCCAAGCTCACTGATTTCTAAAATAGTACAGACAACAGACTCAGAATGCATATTGATAAGTATGACTGATACTTTGTTGTTTGGTAAAAGAAATGATCAGGTAAGATTGAGAGACAGGAGAGCTAGGAAGCTAGAAACCAGACTGATAGATGAAGTTTTCCAATATTGACTGAAAGAAATAGATAGCAAAATTGATCATGAATCTATCCTTAAAGCACATTATTTTTAAACTTTTCCCTCTCCTTAGCTTATTAAAATGAAGTTGGAATGAATTTAATAAGTTTAATAAATTCATAAATATTTTTAAAAATTATCTTTGGTAAGGTTACATAATCTTGATTTGAGGTGGAATTAACTATGCAATATTACACATCTTTACAATCATTTATTTTAATTTTCCCTCTTGGGTTTAACCCAGGTTAGTGCTTTTGAATTTCAACAATAAATAAATGGAAAAAAATTATATAGAATTGATCAATTATATCAATATATAAACTGGGGTAAGACAGGTTAATATGAATCAATTCAGGTGAAATAATCTCATTTTTATGTCCACATTTCCTTCAGAATGTTAATCACATCATTATTTTGATTCTACAGTATTACTATCCCTTCATTATCTGGCACACCAGTAGACTTTGTTAGCAGGTAAAGGCTTGCTTGTTTGGCTGTCCCCTTTTTTACTGAATGCTAGCCAAATTTAAATAGAAATGCCCTTTAAGATAAATGTATTAGATTTTAAGTCCATGCTTGTTGGAAATAGTAAATTAAAATAAATTCTGTTTCTGCAATTTGTTCAGGAAAATAGATTTGAGGTTTTTAATTCAGGCTGTTTTATGGGAAAAGACACAACATAATTTAATTATGCTGTGTCTTTTGTTATACTTGTTATACTTTTTATAGGCTCATCATCTAATTTCCTGGATAAAAATGTATCATCATACTTATTTTTTTTTTAATGTGTAACATGTTGCCTAGTGGTAAAAAAGGCATCATTGTAAAACATTGTAAAAGACACTAATTGAGACATCTCTGAACTGTGAAGAATGTACACAATGTTTTAGCTACACACTGCTGAGATATGTTTTGTTTGTGTTTGCTATTGAATTACTCTGATTTTCCTTTGATATTTTAAGTTCATGATAAATGGATGTTTCTTCTGTAACATTTATGTTATAATTTTGGATCATATATTTCAATCAAAAGTCAAAGGATCACAGATTTATTTTTGATTGATTGCAGCTCTGTTGCTACCTCAGATTAAATTATTTCTGCACATAGGTAGATATAGATATATAATGCTAAATGTCTTTTTAAGTTTCTATGTATTTTTTAAAATAATAATGATAATTATTAACAATATTTTATAATGGTGCATTTTCATAATAATAATATTAATAATAATAATAGATGCATTACTATTTTAAACATTTTTAAATGTACTGTGCAAATAGAATTTGGAGAAATAGAAAGCTATTGATAATGGCTTTGGAAGTGGTCACAATATTATTTCCGTCAACCAAAGTAAATGGAATATTTGCATAACTGTACTTCAGGAGTGTCTCAATAGATTTTTGTTAAAGTATCTAGAAGTAAACAATAAAATGCTTACTTTACACTTTTTTAATTTAGCAACAACCAGTGAGGCATAAAGATTAAGGTATTAAACTAAAATGGGGGAGATCCAAGTTCTAAACTTGTATAAGGTAGAAAAACAGATGACTCCCTCTCAACTCTAGTTAGTATCAGGTTTTAGGATAAGTTGGCTAAGGAAAAAAATGTTGTATCTTGCATTTATAG